>CM061921.1:378440991-378525062 GCA_031002005.1 Vandiemenella viatica
CGGCCGACGTTTGGGTACAATGTTTGCTAATATGACCATAATCGTAGCAATGCATACATTTTGGTACTACCGTGTAATCTTTTGCGGATATGGCACTGAATTCTATGTATATTTTTCTTTGCTGCATTATTTGCTTCCTTATTTCAGCACTTACTTCAACAACTTGATGGACAGTGCTTTTATCTCTGGGGCCTGTTCGAAATTTTGACTTGAACCCCTCCAGAAATTGTTGTCTTTCTATTTTTCCTTCAAAATTTTGTTCATATACTTTTTCTGGGATTTTGCATGGCTCAAGTGACGTGGGTACGTCGTACAGAATCAACAGTGGTTTCCTTTTCCTCGGCATTTCACACTTCAGATTTTCGTTTAGTTCTTTATTTTCCATAATTTTTCTTACATCATCTTGAGATGCTGTTTCTACGATTACAGCATTGTTTGTGCTACGTATTTTGTTTATTTTTATCTTATCTTTCCCTGGTTTTATGATTCTGGTTAGTTTATCAGCAACCTGTTTCGGAGTTTCTCCATTCTTGGAAGTTATGAAGACGGCTGCACTAGTAGCTGTTTTTTCTATTTTTGACTTTAATGTAGGTTCCATCCCTGATTTTGTCACTGCTGCATAACTAGATGCTGACAGTTTTTTCTGCACGTTCAGTTCTCTGTTCTCTTCTCTGAGTGTCCTTATTTCTTTCTTCATCTCTTCATTTCTTCCCTCTATGTGAGCCATAGCCACTGCGAAGGAAGCAAGGTTGTCCTTAAATTCCCTCAGTTTGAACTCAGTCATTTTTTGGCCTAACAGTTTGTTAACATAATTAACAAGTTTTTCGTACCTGCTGTTAACTGTGTCGTTGCACTCCGATTCGGGATTTAAGCTCTGTTGTGTATTGCTATTATTGTTACCTTCAGTCGAGCCCATGATGTCAGCTGAGCCTTGAGGCAGGCGAGGTGTTGACTCACGTCAGCTGGACGCCAGGGTGCTGACGGTGCGCTCTGACGCACCCGCTCCGTGACGTTGAAGCACTGACGCGACGCAGCGCGCTGCGGACGATGACCGTTGACTCGTGGCACTGCTTTCCCGTTCAGTAATTAGACAAAATCACTCATACAACGTATATTTTTTTACCGCAGTTAGCGAGAGTTTTTACATGCACTGACACGCACTATTTACACCAGCACAACTTGTTTCGTCACTTAACGATTGTTTTATCCCTCGCGAAATGCATTCAGCGGCAAGAGCGACGTGACACACAACCGCACGCGGCAGCCATCTTAACCCGTCCCACTCCTGGAGAATATTTCATAGTTCTTTGCGGTATTTTGTATCAACCCTATCCAACACTTTTCCAAATTGGTACTTGGAAACACATTCGTTACTGTGGCCAAGAAAAACTGCACAAGTTTTGTATAAAACTGGGGTTCTTTACTAGATCCTATTGTCTTAGCTACCAACGACTGAACTGATTTATCTGTTCCCTCCTACCAAAAACAATTCATTGGGACACAAAGTTGTCTGTCTTCTAACTGAAAATGTAAAAGCTCCCTACTACAATACAACACAGCCTGAACCGATTGTAACCATTCTATACCAAAAATGCAATCATGCATAAGTATAGGAATAACATACACATGTGTTTCAAAACTGCAACCATTAATTTCTCCCTCTAGTAGAATCTGTGTGCTTATAGGTTTTTTTTTTTTTTTTCACCATTTGCCAAGGTAGCTACTAATTTTGGTACGGGATACAATGTTAGGCGCTCATTATGAAGGTATAGCTCCTCAAAAAGAGATTGGGAAATAGCCAAAAGCTCTGCTCCAGTATCTATCAACACCCTGATTAGTTTCCCCTTAACCGATATTTCAATAACTGGTGCTCTGACTAGTGATGCTACTGTATAACCGTCCTCCTGAATGAGATCTTCTCTAGGATTATTATTATAAATGCCACAGATTTGATAGCTAGGTGTTGGCCCAGGTTCACAGTCCGCCAGTGCTTGGGCCAAGGCATTGGCCGGAACTAGTTTTTTGAGACCACTTCCTCCAGTTGTGGATTTAATTCGGCCCCAGAAACCTGTTCCGATGTTTAGGTACTTCTGTTATGGTTAGTCTGTCCACCCCTTGTGTATCCTCTCCCTACGTTACCTTTACCTCCTCTAGTTCCTCTTCCTCTGCTTATATATTGTATACTGTGTCCCCTTTTTTATGTTGTTGGGCGTTGTTGTTGTAAAACTTACTCTTGCCTTGACCATGATCATAAGTGTGCTGTTTGTTATTATATGACCTACTGTGGTTGTGCTGATCCCTTATATTTTGTGTCTGACCCTTATGGTTTACTAAATCACATTCTGCTGGACTCCAAGACCACTGATATACATCTAATACCCTCAAGAGTTTCTCTGCCGCTTCTCGCGTAGTAACCCCTTGTGTTGCAAACCTTTCTATTATGGGTGTTGGCATCCGATGGACAATGTCTTGAATTAGAATTATTTCAGGCATGGGATGGTCTAAGTAAGTTGCCTTATCAACTTCCTATAGAAAAAAGTCATATAACGTGGGAGGGGTTGTGTCCCATTTAGGCCCCAACCCTATTGACCTGCGAACCGAGTACTGTGTTTCTTGTGACCAAAACCTGTTGAGAAATGCTTCTTTTAGCTCGGCAAATGTTGTAGGTGGGTATCACTCCACGCCTGGCAGATCCTGTTAGATGCTGACCAAAACAATTTATTTTTTCTCTGTCTGAATAATTTATAAAAGGCCTCGAATCTTCAAAACTTTTCAGGAATTTGACGGGGTGTAAATTTCCCTGTCCACTAAACCTGCTATATTCAACTTTTTCTGGTATGGTGATTATGCACTGTGAAGAAGAAGCTGCTTGGGTTTGTGTGTTGAGTGCTTCTGTTACTTCTGTCACTTGTGTTTTCAAGGAAACAATTTGTTGTTCACAATTCTGTATTCTACTGTCTGTCTCTAACGTCTTGGTCTTCACTGAACCCACTTGTTCATCCCAATGTTGTATTTTCTGGCTATTCTCGGTACATACTGTATGTAAGGCATCAATGACATCTATATTATTTTCTACCTTTGACCTGATGTTTGCTATTTGTGTCTGAGCGTGCTGATGGGACTGTTGCAATAAGGAAATTCCCTTAGGGGATTCATGCATATCCTCCTTCAACTTACTGACATCATTTCTATTTTGTGTTACTTGTTCACTAAGTGTTGAAACCGTGTGATCAACTTTCTCCTTGTGTGTATCCAATGCATGGGAGAGTTGATCGACCTGTGTTTTTACTGTAAGGGAATACTGTTCAAATGTTTTTTTAAGTTTTTTTTGTCAAAAGCAACTTCAAGTGCCTCACCTGCTTGTTTAGTTTTTTAATCCAAGTGACTGTAATTTTATTTCAAAACCCTCAAATTGTTTTGTCTGTGCTGCAAGTGTTTCACAAATCTTAGTATGTTCTTCACGTGTTTGCTTAGCCTGTGCTTCAAATGTTTCACGTTTTTCCTGCTTGTTTGACTCGAACTTTTGTTCGAGGTATTGTATGAGTTGGGATATGAGAAAGGATTCTTCCGGTGCTGGTTGTACACGATGTGTTGGATGTGGGTTAAAAGACACGACTTCATCATCAGAAGATGATCTAGTTGAAAACTCCATTGGTTGACTGTATTGGGGTACTATCGATTGATAGCTGAGAAATATTTTGTGCATTCATAGGATTTGATTTTAATTGTGTGTTTTCCCCTGTGCAACATTGCTTTGTACCTCCTGAAATTCAGTTATGCCTGTGTTATCATCCTCCTGAAGTTTAGTATTTGTGCCCTCCATGGTTAAACAAATGTTCTATACAGTGGGTTGAAGTATAAATGGTATCACAAAGTAATCTAAAAACTTTCTAAAATAACTAAACTGGAATTTATATAGAAATTATTCCGTAATCCGATTCGTTGATACTGAAAACTAGAGCAGAACACACCTTGAAATCGAATAAACTTATGTCTCCAACTATCTGTTCTTACAATATTCCCAAAATAACAAACACACAAAATATAAAAAAGAGGAAAAATATTTACAAAGCAAAAAGAACTGTGTCACTAATGATTGTCGAAAGCACACTGAGCAACCAACCACACCTGACTTTCAAAATGATTTACGCCAAAAATAAATACAACTCAAAGATTACGCGTTGCCTTAGAACACGTGAATAATATCTGTGTGCTTAAAATCAAAGACGAAAATATTTTTCATCAACATTCCCCAAATTGATTTGTTCAAAGGCCAATCCTTCTTTATTATGAGCCCATTTTTATTTCTGCATGAACCGTTCGACATAAATAGATGAGAAAGATTTCAAAATCGTAAAAATAGGTATAGATGTATTTACAAACAGAAACAAGTTTTATATGAAGCTTTAAAAATAACCTAAGTCAATGGCCTGAAATAGTATTTCAAAAAATAATAAAACTCAAGCTTCTCACATAACAGTAATTTCATATCATTGTCAGTAAATCAGCAACGTGACGAAAGAAATCGTAATAGTAAATTTACGAATCGCGAAGTAAAACACGCCCCTTAAATCCATTTAAACACTCGTAAAAATAATGCAGTCTATTATGTGAAAATAGCAAGTGCTGATTTTTCACACTACGCAAGAAAAATTTGAGAACAAAGTATTCCATGAGAGCTAGACTAATATATAGACGTGTTGCCTGCAAAGTTTGCGGTCTACCGCTCCTTCAACAACGATAATTACATTCAACATACTTATGAAATGATATTCAGGTCTTCCTGTCTGGCCTATTGTGCACCGTACGCAACACAAGCTGCAGTTTTAAAACTTATAACAATACTAATGAATAATCACGAATCTACCACAATGTGAAACACCTTAATTGTTGGGAAGCGCAATATGGTCGCGCCGGTGCTGCCACCATGCGGAGAGTTAGTGCTTGCTCACCGATTAACGTCACTTCTCCCACAAAAGCAATATCTTTGCGCCAGCGACATCTGAACATCAAAGATTTCTGTTTGGAAATTCAGGCCGTTACTAAATCTTTGTTCACAAGTTATATTTCTTTGTGGTTACTATCTTTGGCCTTCTCACTTGCTCAAAGACAATATGGCGTCACCGCCATGAACCAAATATTAGAACTCGAAATTTAAAAAAGACAAATTTAAAATAACATTTTTCTTACAGTGAGAGAAAAAAAAAATCGCTAGTATTTATGACTAAATCGCCGCGACAAGCCACATAGACATTCTAAAATCACTGATTAAACTATTTACATAATAATTCAGCATGTGCTAAAACAAATATTGTATTTGGAAATACTGCTAGCAGACACAAGCGCGTGGTTGGCAATAACGATAATGTAGCCAATGGAAAGAGTAATTCCTTTTTCCAAAATTGCATAAAGCGTTACACGAACTAATGTACTGACAACATTACTGTAAATTACTTTCAATACTGTGAAAGCTGCACTACTTGTAGCTTGTGTGTTGCCGCACACACTTCGCGGAATGAAGACACTTTTTGAAAAAGAAAAAAAAAAAAAAAAGAAAAAAGGAAACACAGCACTTATTCTGGCTTCGCTGCGAACTTATCTGTATGATGAGCGAATGTGTCGCCTTCCGTTCTGCGCTGGGCGTGCGAAGCTGCTATCGGCAAAACGTCTGCTTTGCTGGATTGTGTCGACCCGTAAAGCTGCGTGACGAAGCTGCAGGACTCGCAAACTGCTCCCTGCAGTGTGAAAGTCTACGTCGGGTACCACAGCGTCTCGGAAAAGGTATCTGCGACCTCCGCGTAGTGATAATTGTCGCAGCTCGCGTCGTCTTCAACCCACGTTGTCGGTAGTTGACCGAAGCATCCGACCAAGTTTGAAGCGTAGTTTTCTCTCGAAAGCAAGGTATATGAACCGCTTTCACTGGTCACTCCACAAGTCCCATGTAACGATAAAGTGGCGTCTGCTAGCGGCGATAATGCTCTAGCAGCTTGGTGTGGGGTAATTGTTGTTTGTCTCGGTATCAATGGATTGCAGGTTCTTCTACTAATAATTCACAAAGACGCCATAGGGATAATCTTTCAATTTATTCACCGAACCTATAATTACTAAACCACAATGGCTCGCCACAATGTCTATATTGCTCTCTTCCTGTTTTATCCGGAGCATTTTAAGCCATCTCCTCTAATCTATCAACTTCAAAACTTCTTCTGTCATTGAAGGTTTTCAGGCAGTTTGTTTTCTAAAGCCAAATGTTTCTTGCCAACTTTGATTATTTCTCTCTTTAACGCATTCCATTCATCCTCATTTGAATGACTTTCAGGATTCTTTCTTAAACCTATGTCTACCATCTCTGAAAATTTTTCTCTCGTGTTAGATTCTTTCAATTTGTTCACTTCCAGTCCATTCTGCCTGTGTTGCTTTTTTTACTCTCTTTAATTTCAGCATGAAATTCCTAACTATCAGATTGTGGTCAGAGTCTATGTCATCTTCTCGGAATGCTTTACGGTCTAGAACTTGATTTTCTGCTTGACATTTCCTGCTTATTTATTTATTTAGTTATTATTTTTTTTTACAAAATTCTAACAACTTGCTTCCCCACTCATTTATTTCTCCTAGACCAAATCTTCTTACACAATGACCCTCTATTCCTTCTCCCACTACCGAATTCCAATTACCCATCGTTAGATTTTCCTTTCGACTCACATAATGAATTAATTCTTCAATTTAATTATATATTTTCTCTATTTCTTCATCATCTTGCTGTGACATCCGCATATACACTTCTATTAATGTGGTTAGAGCAAGTTTAGTTTCTACCCTCATCTAAATAATCCTGTTACTAAAGTATTCATAATAACTCACCTATTTACCAACTTGTTGTTCATTACAAAACTTACACCAGCAACTCCACTAACAGCTTGTGTCCTAATCATCCTTGTTCCGAGACCAGAAATCCTGTGCATGCTATCATTTGATCACACTAATCCCAATGACATCTAACTAAAGTGATTCATTTTTCCTTTTTAATTTTTCGGAGCTGCCAATCCCAATCAGACATATAACAATTCCACACTCCAACTCATAGAATGTTTCTATCCATTCTGATGGCTCCTCCCCAACCATTCCTCACCTAAGAGATCTGACTGGGCACTATTTTACCCAGGAAGAAGCCATTCTATATGACCCTCGGGGCCTTAATGCAGTGTCTTCTCATTGTCTTCTGCGTTCAATGATGTCAATTACCGTTTCTGATTCGGCACCTTTAGGAGACATTTCCAATCCAAGGGCAAAAGGGTGCCTTGGAATGTTCCCTGTTCTTCTGACCTCCTTTCAGGAGGCTTCTGGCAAGCAATGGGTGACTCCTTATGTGGACAATTATTCAGTCACTAGAGCCTTGTACACCATATGAAGGTTTAGGATGACATTTGG
The DNA here is from genome assembly GCA_031002005.1 of Vandiemenella viatica. Classification (NCBI taxonomy): domain Eukaryota; kingdom Metazoa; phylum Arthropoda; class Insecta; order Orthoptera; family Morabidae; genus Vandiemenella; species Vandiemenella viatica. The sequence continues at coordinate 378,448,420 of CM061921.1, forward strand.
TTGGAAGAGGCTAATATAGTCTCTCACAAGTCTTTACACTGCAAAAATGTTATAAGTGTTAATAATAAGTAAGAAATTAGGCCCATATATGTTAGTAGTTAACATAATTTTTTTTTTTAATGTAACTGGTTCTTTGGTTGAAAAAGTTTGAGAAACACTGTCTTAGATTATTATTAATTTCGATCGAGCTTATCCCCCGGAGCCAAATTTCCTCCATATGTAATTTTATGTGGATGGAAAGTTATACTGTGAATTCTTTCAGATTTTCAGGTAAATATTTCAGCACATCCTGTATTATGTGTTTACATTCCCTCACTCCCGTATCTACAAATAAACACTTCTCACATTTTTATGCCTGAAATCAATAGTTAGTTTATTTCTTGGTCATCTCTACACTTCAGCTTACTACTACTGATTCTTTACCGAGCATCCACCAGGCCTCATCACCAATGTATGCCTCATATATGTTGAGCACGCTCCTGTCTACCAATGTTCCCCAATTCGACTCCTTATCGTATCATTTACTGAATTCTGGCAAAGAAATTCTAGCTGCCATTTTTTGGACTTCCTCCAACTCCTGTGTTTGATAGAATTAATGTGGGTCCCATTACTGTTCCAGCAAGAATATGTCCAAAGTTTTGTATTCCAGTTCCTTCACTTTCCTGATGCATTCCTTCATCATTTTCTCCACTAAATTCAGCACTCCAGAACCTATCTGATGTATCTTGCCGAGCTAAGTTTATGATCAAATGACGTGCAATGATTTCTACATTTTGCATCTTCCACAGTATAATCATACAAAACTATTACTTTTATATCTGTGCACCTGGTAAGCTTACTGCTTTTAGCATTGATCTTCATTCCACATTGACCTAACAAATTACAAATCCTATCCGACCCCTTGTGTAAGGGTATATATTCTTTTCTTCAAATTAAATTTAACTAATTACAAATCACCGCTGTTGTATGTAATAATCATAATACTAGCATTGTTTAAAAAAGATGATTAAAAAAATGTACCAATATCTCATAACTAAATATTAACAAAAATTGAGCCTGACATGGATAATAGGAAATGTATCCCTTACACGACTGAACGGGGTTGGCATCTGAGTGTTTTCTTAAGTTGCTTGCGTACAATATTGAAATTGTAGCAATTGACATTTTCATGTCAAATAATGATTGAGATGTTTTTGGATTTTGTCCATCTACTATAAACTAAATAGTAATGTAAGAACGAAGACTTTCCCGGCGTATGACTGCAATGTAGTCTTCACGGGTGTACCGCCGGATAGTGTTGTGGAAACACAATATTTCGACGGCTGGCTCTGCCGTCTCTTCAGGTGATGAGACATGTGAAATGGTCGGCTGACCCACAGGTACTGAGATGGTTCGGGTGCCGCTCTTCCTTATATACAAGTCCGCGTGGCTTACTATGAGCCAGGCCCGCAACCAACTGGCGGTTGGCTGCCCGTGGGCGTGGCTAAGGTTCTTGTTCCAGCCCGAGCTAATATGAAGCCCTCTACGGCGGCAGCTGGACGGAAGTACAACGTTCTCTGTGGATATTTGCCACCGCCTTTCTGCCTTTCGCCGGAAACACCTCTGGGAAAATCGGCAGAATCCTCGCACGACATGGTATAAAATCTTTCTACCGACCACCAGCTAAAATACGGGACTACCTCCGTTCAGTCAAGGATGATCTTGGCCTAAGAGTTCCGGGGATTTATAGCATACCGTGCGAGTGTGGAAAGACCTACATCGGCCAAACGATCCGCACCATAGAAAACCGGTGTGATGAACATAAACGCCATCTCCGCTTGGGACAGTATAGCAAATCAGCGATCGCCGAGCACGTGTACGACCATGGCCACAAAGTAGAGTTCAATAACGTCAGGATTTTGGCTAGAACATCACATTTTTGGGAATCTGTCATCAAAGAAGCCATCGAAATTCGACTGGCCGACACATTTAACAGAGACAGTGGTCTATGTCTCAGTGAGGCATGGAAACCTGCCTTGGCAAATATCCGCAGAGAACGTTGTACTTCCGTCCAGCTGCCGCCGTAGAGGGCTTCATATTAGCTCGGGCTGGAACAAGAACCTTAGCCACGCCCACGGGCAGCCAACCGCCAGTTGGTTGCGGGCCTGGCTCATAGTAAGCCACGCGGACTTGTATATAAGGAAGAGCGGCACCCGAACCATCTCAGTACCTGTGGGTCAGCCGACCATTTCACATGTCTCATCACCTGAAGAAGACGGCAGAGCCAGCCGTCGAAATATTGTGTTTCCACAACACTATCCGCGGTACACCCGTGAAGACTATAAATAGTAATGCTGTGGCCATGCACTGGGGAGTAAATGGATTAAAATCCCTAACCAGCCATTCAGATTTTGGTTTCCATGGTTTACTGAAATCACTCAAGCCAAATTCAGGGTAGGTTCTTTCAAAAACCAATGGCACAATTGCTATCCATTGCTTGCCACTTTCCTCTTTTTTCTCTAATCACCTTGATAAGAAAAAAAAGAAGTAATTACCTGTCCCATGTAGGTACGCTGATTCTTCAATTATTTTTCAGCTGGTTGTTCTAGTAGATTACTTGTATATCTGATGTCATCTGTATGTGATTAATGTTATAGTAGAGAAGTGTTGCTAATTGTGACTAAACAATTCAGTTCACAATGCTTACACAGAAAAAAATACGTAGTATTTCACTAAACCAGGTTATAAAGCTTTACTTTGTAGTTTAAATGGCATCAGCAAAGTCTCCTTATGGTAACAAACAAGGCTCCAAAAAGACAAATGACAATACGTCTGTATAGAATGAACCATTCTTAACCCTTTGACTGCTCTAGACGTGTTAACGCGCGTGGCTACTACTGCGCCCAGGTGCTCTAGACGTATATACACGCGCCGCCTTGCCGTCCTGTCTGTGCTCTGGACGTGCATACACGCACAGCCTTGCCACCCTGTCTGTGCTCTGGACATGTTAATACGTACAAGCCGCTCGGGTTCCTGTGTGCTCTGCACGCGTTAACGCGCTAGTCTCTTAGCGGCCCCGTCGTGTAGCCATATTTCCACCCAGGGTGGCTAGTTGTTTTCCTTATTCTGCCCTTGAGCGCTGGCAGCTGCGATCTAATTTGTGTTGCTCTTTTCCTTTTAGTTTTCGCTGAGAAAATGGCACGCCGTCGTGTTTGTACAGAGGAAGAAATGATGGAGATTCTTACTAGAAACGACAGTGAATTATGATCTATTTGATATGGATGACAGTGATGACCCTTCAACAAAATCTCGAAGTAATAGTCCTAAGCCGTGTACAATCAGCTAGTGGAAAAGGACCATTTGTCTCCACAAGTAAAAATTCTTCAGAATTTGAAGCTACAGATAATGAGAGCGAAATGTGTGGAAAAAGAGAATGCTTTAATGACACGTTTGACCGCATGCACTTGACGATTAAGCTGCGGGATACAAGTGTGGATTAGGTTAACATTCCAGCAGTTTGTCAGTTTTCCTGATATTTCTAACAGGAGATCGTATGATATCTATTGCTGATGAGACCAACAGATACGCGAGAATCAGTTCACACTAAATTTCACTATGAAGTGGTATAAAAAGTTCTTATTCCAAATTCTCGAACACTGCATTTTAAAATCTCACGCTCTTTTACCGAGTAGTTAACCGGACCAAAAATGCCAGTTGCAGAGTTTTCATCTGTCTCTGGCAAGGGGGCATCCATAAATTATGTGAGGTGTTTTTCCGGATTTCCCGCCCCCCCCTCTTGTGAGATCTGGATTGTGAGACCCCCCCCTTAGAAATAGCACTTGAAAAATTTTCAGACCTTTTTTTTTTAAGGTCTCAACCTTCCAAAGCTGCACTTTTCTAGGAAATAACCCCCTAAAATCGACTTTCGCGTCATTTGTAGACCTTTTTTTTTAGCTCTACAGTCCAACAAAAATTTCAAACATCTCACGTGAGATTTCCGTTGACCCCCTCTCCCCCTTGGTAAAATTTCGCCGGTCCCCCCCCCCCACTATTTCACCTTCACTATTTATGGACGCACCCTTAGAGAACTTGTTGAAGAATATATCACAGATAATAACGAACCTAGCAATGGAAGATGCTCTGATAAAGAATATCATCAAGGATTTACTGGGAGAAATTTTCCAAATTTCATTCATAGTGAAAATTCAAAGAAGAGCACGCCTATGTGTAAATGCGCTGTATGTTCGAAACAAAAAGTGCGTCGAGAAACCCAATGCAGAACATGTAATGTACCACTGTGTGTTGTACTATTTTTCGAGGCTTATCACACAAAAAGAATTATTAACCATTAGTAACTGCAGAGTAATAATTATATAAATTTATACGCCTCTAAAATTAAAGGATATATATATATATATATATATATATATATAATATATATATATATATATATATATATATATATACACACACATATCTTCGCCAGTGGCGGTCCATAGCCCGGGTCGAAAAGAAGGTTGGAAAATATGTGCAGAATTTGTGAAAGGTATTCGGAAAGGTATTCTCTCCAGATAAATTACTACTCTCACAAAACAAAAACATTTCAGTTGCTGGTAATATCTATTTAGTATATGAAGTACCTGCATGTTTGCTTACGCAGACATTCACTTTTAGAGGAGCTTTAACCCTTTGACTGTTTTAGACGCGATAACGCGCGGGGATTCTACTGCGTCCAGGTGCTCTGGACGCGGTAACGCGCGCCCTTGCTCCTTCCGTTAGGTGCTCTGGATGTGTATACACGTGCCGCCTTGCCGCCCTGTCTGTGCTCTGGACGCGTTAAGTCGTCCAGCCACTCGGGCCCCTGTGTGCTCTCCACGCGTTAACGCGCGAGCCACTTACCGACCAGGTCCGGTAGCTGTATTTCCACACCAGCTGGTTAATTGCTTTCCAACGATCGACCCATGAGTGTCTGCAGTTGCGATCTTATTTGTGTTGCTATTTTCATTTTACTCGTAGTTTTTACTGAGAAAATGGACCGCCATCGTGTTTGTACAAAGGAAGAAATCACTAAGATTCTTACTAGAAACGACAGTGAGAATGATCTCTTTGATATGGACAGGGCCCGCTCTAGGGGGGGGGGGGCAAACCGGGCATTTGCCCGGGGCGCTAAAATTTAGGGGCGCCATTTCGGCTGTAAGTGTGAGAAAATATTAATAATATTAATGTGTTAAATACCCAATTATAAAAAAAATTCACATACCGAATTTTTCGTTCGTTAAAAACTTACAGTTCTTAGCTATTTGGGTGCGCCCCTAGAGACTTCGAAGAGACGGGGCGCGGACCTCAAAGGGGCGCGCCGTTGCCCAGCCGCCTCTGTGTGAATTCCGCCATAGGAGCAACTTCAAAATGCGCCGCGTCCGCGCCATGTCTCAGCCCGTCTTCCGTGTGAATTGGGCTTGGCACGCGAGTAGAACGCTGTTTCGACTTTTGTTGTCTCAACTTGCTTCTTATTACTAATTATAAAAGTGGTTACATTACACAACAGCATTAGTCTTACTATTACGTTATTAGTGATAAGTGGAAGTTCATAAAATTTACTTCAGGATTTCATATTTCTAAAGGTAAGTACATCTATGATTAAACTGTTATTTAGTTGGATATACATACGACATAAGCGCACAACGACAAAAGCGCACAACAAACGAAGAGCGGTAGGTGGGGCTGTTACACCTGTCCTCGGCTACCTGCACTGATTCCGACGTTATACTGCCCACAAGTTACTAGACCGGTGAAAAGGAGTGTTTTTCGCAATTGCACTAGGCTCTAATACATGGAATCGATAGTGCTTGGCGGGAGATGCTGAGTATTTATTTTATTGAATTGATAAACCAAATCAATATGGATCTTAGTTATTGGAAATCGAAGTGGAATAATTTGCATAATAATTTCTTCTCGTAATCCGAGCCTCACAGATTTGTTGTACAAATTAGATACAGGCATTGTAAGTGTTATGGTTGGGTTAAATTACATACGCTAGCTTTGATCGCTTGTGAAAATACTGTAGTTTAGTGGGTGTGGGACAGTACTTACAATCATTAATAAATAAATAATATTACCAGCTGCTGATTACCGATTAGTTACTTCACATACCATTAGTATATTCAATTTAGAATGTTAACTGCTAATATATAATAACCCATGATGCTTATTATATACGAATGCGGTTTACAGATACTCTAATTGCTGCATTTGTAAATCGTCTCAACAAAAAGAAATTCATTAACTATTTTAGTGAATGTGAATAACTTTGTCAGTTGGTTTAATAAGTGCATTGCGCGACAATCACTCCACAACATCATTTTGTTTGTTTGTGAACTTGGAACGTATTCCGTTTAAGCCTATAGAAATTGCCATTCTGTATACACGGTTTCTGTATTTGCAGCAAATTACGGATAGTATCCTCCGCGAATAGCTTTGACTGTGTAGTAACACTAGACTTTCTTTATGTTCACAGGGTATGGAAAATTTTGTGTTGTGCATAAATATTTTTTTATATCGACTGAGAATAATTTATCTTAGTTATGGTTTTAGCTTATTTAGAACAAGGATAAATATTTATATTATTTTATAGTGCATTGTTTGAGTTACGTGCGTGCCTCTTCCAAAATGTCTGCGGTCAAAGAAAACTATCTGGTTACCAGTACAAAAAAAAAGAAGGTTGGGAAAGGAAGCGGAAAGGCAGAATCAATCTGGCGCGTTAAAAAAATTACTGTTCAGGGTTTACCAAAACAAATCTTAGAATCCAATATCAGGTCGGGATACAAAAGAAGTACAGAATCGTCAGAGAATAATAGCAAACAAATGAAAAGTTTCTAAACCAACTGGAACTGACACCAACGTGAGACTCACAGAAGGCGTTCTAAAACTTTGTGGCCAAGAATTTTACGAGACGCCGTAAGAAGCTTTTTAGTAAGCAAGGTCCACCTAAACTATTGCATAATTACAAATTTCCTTCCAATGACACAGATCGAATTTTAGCGCAAAATATTATGCACGAATTTTAAGCAACGGAGAGCAAATATTGCGAGATTAGCTACTATCTTTCACAAAACTGCGTTTACTGCTTCTGTTGCAAAATTTTCGGCTGTTTAGTTAGTTCTCTCTCAAAGGAGGGTTTTAAAAATTGGAAGCACCTCGACGAAACTTTAAAAGAGCATGAAATTTCGAAAAATCATATTCAGGCAAAAAAGATTAAATTGTTGTAAAACTGTAGATGCTGCCACTCAAAGAGTTATTAATGCCGAAATAAATCATTGGAATGAGGTGCTTCTAAGAATTGTTGCAATTACCAAAATGCTTGGTAAAAGTTGACTGGTTTTTTCAAGATACAAGCGACAAGTTGTTTGAGCATAATAACGGTAAAATTCTTAAAAATAGTTGAGTTACTTTCTGAATACGATCCCATTATGGAAGAGCACGTCCGCTGAGTGCTCTAAAAAGTAGAGACTAAAGCGCAATATCTTGGGGAAAATATACAAACCGGGATAGTAGATCTGCTGCATCAAAGCGTAAAGTCTCATGTTATTAATTAAATAAAAAATTTGAAATATTTCCATAATTTTAAACTGTATTCCTGACTTTAGTAAGATACAGCAAATTACTCTTGTAATCAGATACGTTTCAACCAATAAATTTAATCCTGATGTTGAAATTAAAATTAATGAAAGCTTTTAAGGTTTCTTACCAGTCGAAAGATCCACAAGAAAACAAATGTCTGACATTATAGTTGGAGAACTTAATGACTTGTGTTTAAATTTGCAGGATATCAGAGGACAGGGACTGACAACGGCTCCAATATGAGGGGCAATAAAGCAGGAGTGCAATCTAGAATTAAGCAATACAGTTCGTGAGCATTCAATGTTCCGTGTAGTAGCCATTCTCTCAATCTTGTTATTAATAGCAAAAGCATCCTTGGAAGCCGCTAATTTCTTCAACATGCTCCAAAAAATATATTTATTCTTTTTGGCATTTACTTTTCGATGGGCAATACTTTTAAAAGCATGTTCAGGGTTCAACTCTGAAAACATGTAGTGACACTAGATGGGAGAATAGGATAGAGGCATTAAACCCTTTAAAATTTCATTTGGGAGATGTATACGACGCCTTGGTAAGCATTTACGAAAACCAAGAAATTGATAATTTAATGATTCAGCCATTTTGGCAATTGAGTATAAAATTGCTGATGAAGTAAATTTTAAGATGTAATAAAAAATTCGCAACCTGAAAGTAAGAAAAAAAAAGTTTTTTTTATTTTAGCTTATCTGATGTAAACTCGTTTTATTTTCAAAATAATGGCATTTAGATTGTTTGTGTGATAATATCCATCTGTAATAGCATTTAATAATGTGAAAAATATGGTTAATTTGTGGCTATGTACAGATATTTCATAATTAATTTCTCTATTTTGTGCCGCTAAATCAAAATGCAATAAGTTTATTTATGAATATATGATTTTATTAAAATTAAAAATTTAATATTTTATTCGATTAAAAATTAATTATTTTTTAAAAAAATATATAATTCTACATAATCTTAAGGGGCGGCAATTTGTTTATTTGTACGGGGCGGCAAAACCGCTAGAGCGGGCCCTGATATGGATGATAGTGAAGACCCTTCAATAGAATCTTGAAGTAATAGTCCTAAGCCTTGTACATCTGCTAGTGGAAAGTGACCATCTGTCTCCACAAGAGGTAAACATTTCAGTATCTGAAGCTTCATATAGTGAGAGCTAAATGTGTGGAAAAAGAGGACACTTTAGTGACAGCTTTGACTGAAAGAAAAGCGATTCTCGTTCTTTTGTGCATGCGATAGACGATTCAGCTGCTGGACACAAATATAGATTAGGTCAAAATTCCAGCATTCTGTCATTTTTCGGAATATTTTTAACAGACCATCTTATGAAATCTATTGCTGAAGGAACCTATAGATTTTATTTATATACCAAGACAAATACGCCAGAATCAGTTCACACTAGATTTTCAAGGTGGAAGGATTTACTGGGAGACATTAAAAATTCAAAGGAGAGCACGCCAACGCATAGATGCGCTGGATGTTCGAAACAGAAAGTGCGTCCAGAAACCAGGTACAAACACAGAACATCCAACGTACAGTAATACTGTGAGTAGTGCCATGTTTGGAGGCTTGTTACGCGAAAAACATTTATTAACTATGGGTAACTACAATGCAACAATTACATTAGATTTATATGCCTCTAAATCTATGTGAAATACAAGAAATTGAAAAAAAAATATTTTAACTTCGCCAGTGACGGTCTAAAGCTTAGAACCAAAAGAAGGATGGAAAATATATGCAGAATTTGTGAAAGGAATTCAAACACTTAACTTTGAAATTTTCTCCTGATGAATTACTGCGCTAACAAACAAAAATAACAAACACATTTCAGTTTCTGTAATACCTATTTAGCATATGAAGTACCTGTATGTTTGTCTACGCGGACATTCACTTTTAGAGGAGCCCTAAATTGAAAAACTTTAGATGTCAAAGTAATTGCATTTATTTTGTTTCTGGGGTTTCAAAACGCAAAGCAAAAATGGAATGCCGTCACACACAACGCCTCAGAAATATTCAGCACAGAGCAGTCCGGGCCGCGTGCCCAACTCAGCAGCGCAGGTATCAGCCGACCGCAGCCTCTCAGCACAGTTAGACAGCTTAGGGGACAACAAAGGAGCACCCAGCGAGGGCTCTGCCGGGCAATACCTAGCAGTCATAGGGTTAAATTGAAAAACCTTAGATGTTTTGTTAACAGCATTAATTTTGTATCTGGGGTTTCAAATCACAGAGCGACAGCAGAAGAACGTCACAAGCAACGCTCCATACGTATTCAGCAGGGGTGGATCCAGGATTTTGTTTTTTTGGGGGGGGGGGGGGCTTGAGTGGACCTTGGTTTGGGGGGGCCTTGGCTTGAGTGAATTTTGGTTCAGAGGGCTTGCGTTCAGTGGATTTTGGTTTTTGGGGGGGGGGGGCTTGAGTCGGGAAAAAGGTAGTATTTATAGCCTCCTCGGGCCTCAAATCCGTAGAGCTAAAAAAAAAGGTCTCAAAACTACAATGTCAGGGGTGGACCTAGATATGTTTGGGGGGGGCTTGAGCCCCCTAGCCCCCCCCCCTGGATCCGCCCCTGGTATTCAGCACACAGCGGTCCGGTCCGCGTGCCCAGCAGCGCAGGTATCGGTCGAACGTGGCATTCCAGCGCAGGTAAATAGCTTATACGTAAACAAAGCAGCACTCAGCGAGAGCTCGGCCAGGCAAACCGTAGCAGTTAAAGGGTTAAAACTGCTGTAATAAGAAATGTATTTCCCCTATAGGTAGGTGAATTAATAAAGAAAAATCACCCCACCCTGCCATATTATCCTAGATTATTTTTTTATAAATTGAACTCTATAGATTTGTCTGCCATGTTTCCTAATTCATTTATAAACTATCAATAAGCATCTGACAACACAAACAACTTGATAATAGATACTGTTAAATTTAATTTCAATACTAAAGTGGCAGTTTCTCTACACTCTCATTTTTCCCTTTTCTTGTGCCTGCCTACTTTTCCCTTTTGTATATTTTAATTTTAAATTCTTTCAGCATTTTTGGTAAATTATTAATCACTTCCCTTGGTAATTTCTTAATTCTCCCATCAATATCTTACCAGGCTCCATCACCAATATACACCTTGTACACTCCTAGCACTTTCCTCACCCTCCTCCTGTCTTGCAATAAATACCATTCCAGCTCCTTTATCATATCAGTTACTGATTGCAATAATTTCAAACAACAAAACTAGTTGCTCTCATATGCATCCCCTCCAGCACCTGTATTTTTTGCCCAGACAGAGGGTCCCATACTACACAATATTTAAACAATGGTCTGCTACAGTTTTGTAACCCAATTTCCTCATCTCGTATGTCCCCTCATCACTCTCTGCAATAACTGATGGTTTTTGAGATATGTGCTGCCACATTGAGTTTATTATCAAAAGTTACGACAAGATATTTACATTTAAAGTCTTAAATTTAATTCTGTCCCTACCCTATAAACATAATCAACCTTTGGTATTTTTATCTGAATATGTAATAAGCTGATTTTTTTTCCCATCCCATTCTTCATCCCATGTTGACCTACCCAGCTAGATTTTAGCGTGTCCAGGTCACCCTGCAGCTATTCACAGTCTTCTCCAATTTTGATCCCATTATATAAAATTATGTCACTAAAAAAACCTACCTTTAGACATGTAAACTGTTAACAGAATCATTTATTAGAATAATGAATAGCAAAGGTTTCTATAAATTACTCTATGGTACTCCAATTTTCACTTCCACTTCCTTCGATGCTGCAATTCCTACTGCAACACTTTTGCTTCTTACCTTTTAATAATTCTTCTACCCAGAAAATCATTTTTTCATCCACTCCAATATTTTTTAACTTATTTACCACCATTTTATTGAACACTCTGTAAAATGCATTAGAAAGGTGACAATATCAATTTGGCATCACAACAATTTCTTTTGAAACCTATTTCATATAGATCATTAACTGAAATTCACACGAATATCCTTGCCTAAATTGAAATTTTCAAATTGAAAACCAGTTTCTTTCCTCACTGGCATTTTTGATGAGGTTGCATATCAACCACTCGACTGAAGTGAAACTGATCAGCCTGTAATTTTTTACCCTATTTATCAACCCTTCTTTATGGAGCAGTACTTTTTCAGTCCTTTGGTAAACAGCAGGTATCCATACAGAATATAAATAATATTTCAAGGCAAGGTACAAATTTCATATCCTGCTATAAGACCTCTGTACTAGTAAGAGTTAAATGCATAAGATAAAGAATACATTCAGAACTGTTCATTTAGCAGTGTATGTGTTAAGCTCAACGGATTCTGGTTTTTTCAAAATGTGGCTTGTCAGTATTTAACTCTTTGTGTTCATAACAAATCGGTACAGGGTGCATTTAATATATATGATTCTTCTTATCCATCACATTAGAAGGCTCTAAAAAAAAGAAGAATGTGAGTTGTCATGTGTTGGGAATGCAACCTTGACCAAATGCGAATTTCGCATTGTGTCCATTTTGAGTTAGCTGTTTTTTTTTTTATAAGTGCCATCACGTGAATAATGTGTTGTGGCTGTTTTCAAGAAACCAGAAATTGTTGTGATCTTTTTTTTTTTTTTCAATGAGCGTTTTCGGTCTTTGAGCCTAACATATGTACTTTACATGGAAGTCGCTTCTTTATAGTCCACTGTTCAAAGTGTATTTGACACCTTAAAATGGTAACTGCAAAATTTATAATGTTAAATAATTTGTAAATTAGTTGATATTTTATATAATTTGTAAATTAGTCAATATATCATATAATTCATAAATTAGTTGATATAATTAATTCTATTAAATATAACTAGACCCACCACTATATAATGGGTGATGATGTTGCAGTTCATACCCCTAAATCTTCTTTAGATCCTTACAGTGATTACTTATTGGATGGTTTTGTTACCACTTATTTTTTGATGTATAGTTTCTTTTTAATTCAAGTGCTTTCTGGTAGCATTCTATCTGAATTATATATTTAGTAGAGTCAAAATAATATATTAACTTACAAGAAGATATTTCTGTAAAATTATTGTTGATTTTATTTATTCTTTTTAGCATTTAGTAAATAATCTTTACAGGTAGCATTGTATAATAGACATGAAGATATGGACAAGAAATATACAATGATATTTTTTGAAATAGTTTGTAAAACTATTTAATCCATGTTAGCACCTGAACATTAATTACTTAGAGAGTCTGTGTCAGTTAAAAATTAATAATAATTACATTTCATGGTCACTTAAAAATGGAGATGTAGCTTTTAAAAAAGCATACTATAACAAAACTATGATCACTTCTGGAAAAACATAAGTAAAACAATTGAAGAAACTATTGTTCACATGAATGAATTATATTATTATTGTAAAACAATTTCCATGCTGAAAGACACACCAACATCTGACTATCAAAATTCTTTAGGCCAATAATTCAGTCATATTAATTGTAGATAGTATAATTGTACATAGTAAGAATTGACTGTTGATGCCAAGTATTTATTGTTATCTGTCTTAATGTTAGCTAAATTTAATTCAAATTGTTACTTGACAGCAAAACTATTAATGTTTGCATGTTCCAAACAAATAATTTGTTTCTGTTTGCTCATCTTATAGTTTTTGGACTTTTCTCTGTACATTTTTTTTTTATATATTCAAAGTCAAGTGGTGACTAAACATTTTTGCTATCCATGATATGTGAAAATATAACATGATGTCAAAAAACATACAAAAAATATTTCAGTTTATATTATAAGTGAATTATTATATTGTCAATCATCTTTGTTTGTTACTATGGTAATGTACTATTAAAACACAATAAATATGATCATAAAATAAAATTACATTTCTTTCTCTGTGTGCTTTATTTCTTTCTTATAGAGCATGTATTATATCAGACTTAAGAAGCAGACAGCCTTATAAGTACAAAAAATTGCACCAGCAATTTTTATTATTATTCTATGTAAAGAAATTAATGTTGGCACCAATTTTTTTAGAAATCAGCCCATACAAAACATATTTATCATTAGTAATGACTGAGCTTAAAAGGTACACCTTCTGTATAGGAGTTTGTCATTAGAAGATTTCCTATATAACTGATATTTACCCTGACACCTAGCTTACAAAAGCAAACTTAGACAATTATTCAATATGTTCCTCTTCTTTAAAGATGATATGCAGTATACTGAGATAATATACCCCAGCAATTTGATATACTCAATTTAACTGTAGTGACAGATGAATCTGACTTGTTTTATCAGAATTCCATAAGCACTTAGATCACAGAATTGCTGTAACATATAAATAAAGGTAAGTTTTGAAATTTAGAGACTTAATAAACTATAATTTTGCAGTATATATAAGTTTGTACTGCTTCAGTTATAAATTAATAAAAAAAAAGAAAAAAAGTGTTAAGCAAACAATCACCAATCATAAACAAAATTTCTGAGCATCCATATATTTTCATATTGTGAACCCCTGCCTGGTCTAGTGTTTACTAATTTGTCAGCTAATATGAATGACTTGGATTCAAGGATCAAAATTTTCACCTTTAGTGATGTATTTTAGAATTTCAGTAAATTAAAATACATCACTTTTTCAATGGTGGGTGTCTTAAGTAGGACTGACAGACAACTTTCTGTACAGTAAGTAAGTATTGGACTAGGAAATTTTTATTACACCACAGACAACACACAATTAAAATTATACCAGTAAAATTACACATAAAAAATCTGAGGCATGAATTAGATATGGTATTTCATATAGATAATAATCATACAAATAAATATCATTCTTTAAGTAAAATAAAAATATGAATACACCTTTAATTTCTAATTGTTTTATTTGATTAAAGTGTATTTTTTGTTTATGCACAAAAACATATTATTTCCTTAAATTTCAATTTGGAATACAAGGTTACTGATTTCAAAATCATTATATCTCTGATAAAAAGTTAATACATTAGGAACAATACTAACTTACACAATTTACCACATTCTCACAGTTTTATTATTACATCTACTGCACATACCTCAGCATGAGAGCAGATTAAATTACCACCATATACAAATTGTAAAACAGTGGTTAGTGTAGCATCAAATCCTGGCAGTGATACAACCAGTCATCCTGATTATCATTTCCAGGAAATTTCTCATAAGCATTTAAGCAATGTAGATGTTTCCCTCCATACTGCTACTTCCACTGTTCCTATATAAGTTTGGTCAAAGGAAGGATCAACAAACCATCTTCTAGAAGCCTGCTTGCCTGAAGACATTTCCATGGCAGTAACTGTTGCTGAACTATCTACTAACCTTTTAGTAGAGTTAGGGGAACAAAATTACAGTACGAATACAAACATAGTATTTGGAAACTTAAAGGGCTTATGAGTACCTCCTCTAGTCAAAACATTTAATGGGAAAAATATGAGAGATAAAATAAGTAAATCTATTTGAAATAATTGCTCTACTCTGAGACTAACCTGCTAGGAAGGAATTTCAATGAAAAGATCCTAAATTGTGATATTAATAAAATTGTGCAAAATGTAATGTAAATTGGATCTTATTACAAGTAAATGAATAGAAAAATATTTATTTTTTTAAATTGAGTCTTTATTCATGTATGTGATTACATTTATAAAAAAAGAAATCACAACCTTCACATAAGTAGGAGTTCTACACCTGATTACAGCAATTCTTTAACATGAGTTGTTTGTAAGTCAATGCGAACAGAATTTTGTTTTGTGAAACAGATGGATATAGCTGTTTTAATTGTATACTGTTATAGCACGGTGCATGGGATAATATGAGTAAAATAACTTAAAATAATTAATTTGATAAAAATTAAGAAAGGGGAGAACCTTTCTTCTTCTTATTTGTCTGTTGATAAAAACATCTTGAATTTAATGGATGTTACAAAAAACCAACAGAATCACAAAAAAAACGTTTCCAGTGAGAAAGAAATTATTATTATTAAATAAGTAATGTTGAAGTTCTGGATAGGGTTAGTGAAAGGACAAAAATATGCCAAGTCATAAAAGAGAGAAAGAAGAACTGGATGGGACACTTGCTGAGAGGGGGGTGGGGGGTGCATAATAAAAGACGCCTTAGAAGGTCTAGTTTGTGGGAGGAGAGTAAGAGGAAGAAGGAGGTGCAAAATTATAGACTACATTAAGGAAAACGGCAACTACGTGGACCTTAAGAGGAGACAGAAGAGCATGGAAAGCAGCCAAGTGAAAACCTGTCCTAGTGCAAAAAACTAGTGAAGATGGTTATTATTACCCTGTGATTCACTAAAAATTGTGTAATAATTTGTAAGGGATTTATGGGATAAATCTGGCATTTGCCTGAAGCGATTTGGGGAAACCATGGAAAACCCAGATCAGGCTGGCCAAAGTGATTTTTCGGGCACTACTACTGTCGGATTTTAAGTTTACCCACCCAGTAAATCCTTCCTATTCCATTTCCGATTTGCTCCTGGGAAAAATGAGTATAGGAATGAATCCGTTCTGGCCCTAATTTCTCTAATCTTATTTTTGCAGTCATTCCTAGATGAAGTTGCTGGTAGTAATATTTGTTTGCTGTCATTCTGAAATAGGTCAGTCATTAATTTTTCAATTAGCTTCTGTCAAGATCAACGTTTTCGGTGTTCCAGATCTTCCAATCCATTTTCTTCAACATCGCACTTATGCTATCCCTCCAACTATAAATACCTGTCATGAATTGGGTGGTTCATCTTTAGACCTTCTCCAATGCCTCCATTAACCCCTTTTGATGGGGAGCTCATACAGAAAAATGATTCTCTAAGTGAGGACACACTATTGACATGAATGAAATCAATTTAACTTCCAGTGTGCACTGTTTTAAATTACGACCTAGAAATCAGAGTATATGATTTGCTTTCCCAATTACCTTCTTGATATGCTCATTCCATGACAAACTATTATCAGTTGTTACCCCTAGGTATTTAGCAGAATCCACAGTTCTAAGGACAGTGCCATTAATTGTATGTTCAGAGCTAAATGGTGTCACCTTTTTACTTATACACATGACTTGTATTTTTTTTTTTTTTTTTAGCCTTTAACTCCAACTACCAGTCTTTACACCATGCACTAATTTTACTTATTTTCATAATCTCTCTTGTAACGAAGCGCAGTCAACTGGGTTTTGATTTCCCGAGACCCTAACACACTTCCCTGGGGAAACCCAGACCTCACTTGAATACGTGATGAACACTCACCATTGAGAATTATGTGTTCTGCCCTTTAGAAAGTTTTCAACCCACTCGCATATTTGTCTAGATATGCCATAACCATGAAGTTTCCTTAGTAACCTAGTGTGAGGTAGTGCCGAAAACATTTTTAAAATCTAATAGAACCAAGTCAACCTAGAATTGCTCATCTATAATACGCCACAAGTTGTGGATTAAAAGTGAGTAGTGTTTTGCGCCTTCAGCTTTTTCTGAATCCATGTTGATTTTGGTTTAAAAGCTCCCCGTCATCAAAAAACTGCATGACATTTGAATAGATGATGTGTTCTAAAATCATGTAAAATATTGAGGTTAACGAGATCAGCTTATAATTTTCAGGATCATTAACATTTCCATTTTTAAACACTGGACTTATGATGGCGGTCTCCCATTCAACTGGTAGTTTTCCTTGATCCAAGGAGGCGGCATATAATTTCATCAAATACGGCACATTTTTCTTTGCA
Source organism: Vandiemenella viatica (assembly GCA_031002005.1). Classification (NCBI taxonomy): domain Eukaryota; kingdom Metazoa; phylum Arthropoda; class Insecta; order Orthoptera; family Morabidae; genus Vandiemenella; species Vandiemenella viatica. The sequence goes on from CM061921.1 coordinate 378,465,762, forward strand.
TACCTAGGGTAGAATCTTGTAGGAATACCATCTGGTCCAGGAGCCTTATTGGTTTTTATATTCGTAAGCAGTTTAGTTATTCCCTCGACATCAAGAATGAGATCTTTCATAATTTTGTTGGTACAATTGGTAAATATCGGAATCTCCTTATGTTTTCTGTTGTGAATGCTTTTTTAAATATATTATTCAAAATTTCTGCTTTCCCTATACTAGTTTCCAATAATTCCCAGTTTTCCTTAATCAGTGATGGCATAACCTTAAGGAGCCTTATATTGCATTGATATATGACCAGAACTTTTTTGGATTAGTAATCAAATCTTCAAATAAATTCCTGACTTGGAATTCTTTAAATGAATCTCACATTGTTTTACACACTTCTGCTCACAACTGGACTAATTTAGTGTGATTAGATGAGTCCCCCAATTTCTTCACCGTGTCATGTAAAACTTTTGCCTCCTGAGCAAACATTTCATTTCCCGATTGAGCAACAGAAAGTTCTTACTAACCTTAATAAACTTCTTAGAACAAATTGATTCAAACTGGTCCATATTATTTCTTTTAAATTAAACCAAAGTTCCTCTACATTTGTATTTAGCATGTATGTTTCAAAACTTTTCGCCTAGTGATCAACCACACCTGAATCGTTTCCTTATCTAAACAATCTACGAGTATGCCTTTATCATGTTTCAAATTCAGACTAGATTTTAAAGTTACTACAACCACCTTGCAATCACTCATACTGTCTTGTATACAAACTGTATCTACAATATCCAGATTGCTTATCAGAAACAGATCCAAAATGGATGAGGAATCTTTGTCACATGTGTTGGCTCTACAAACATCTATTCTAGAGATCTTTGTGCAAATGATTCTAGCAACATTTCAGTTACTAACCTATCTCTTCCACCCGACCTGAATGTACATGTGTCCCACTTAACTGACGGTAGGTTCAAATCACTACCCATAATCAATATATGTACCTGAATTATTTTACGAATGTTACTAAGTGACTCTCTGAAATATTCCACATTAGCCAAACCAGGATCTGGAGGTCAATAAAATGACCGTATTATGAAATTTAAATTTCTACCAATTTTTTCCTTGACCCATATTAACTAGCAAAAATTTTCCATTTCAGTTACAACAGAGCAATTAACGGTTTTATTAATGGCCACGGACACACTCCCACCCATCGAGACAGTTTTGTCTTTCCAAAAAATGTTGAAATGAGGGCCAAATATTTTGCTGATTCTTAAGCCAACATGTGTGCCTGTAGTAAATGGTGCTACGTAAATGAATTAAATTTTCTGTTTACAATTAAGTTCATAGGGAAGGTGATGTGTGGAGACATCAAAGTGTTTAACTGATACCATTATTTCATAATCCTGAACCATCCGCCTCTCTCCACTCCTCCTCCTATCCCACATAATCTCTATTTTAAACCCAGTCAGTAGAAAATTCTGAAAATGTAGTATGGTTTATTGTCATCATACCCATTGACGCACTCATATACTACATTCTCTTTCTCGGATGTCCAGGGGATCACTTTATTCATTTCAATTATGTTTGTTATTTGTGTGTTTTGTTAGTGTTTTTACTTCACGTTGATCCTTCCTTCAACTGTGGTGAGTTATAAGTAGTGGATTTACTTTTCCTTTTCACATTAATGTTGCCAAATATTGTTGTTTCCTGGTCTATTACAGTAAGAAATTATGAAACAAAAATACAATCTGATTTTAAAATATTACAATTGTTTATTTATACCTTAAATAACAAAACAGATAAAATAGTAAATAGAAGAAGTGCAACAGCTCAAAGGAAGTAAAAAAAATCAAGAAGTAAAGGAAATCAAGAAAAGGCAACCAAATGAAACGAGTTCTTAGCAAAAATTGAGAAGTGAGCCTAGGTGCTATGCAAATAAAAGGATAGATAAATACTGCAAGGAACTGTGGGCAGATGATGTACAGACTAGTACAACAATAATGGAGCCTGACCCTCATGTAGATCCAAAACCAATAGAGGAACTATTATACGCTTCAAAAGACTTTAAGAATAAGAAAGCACCAGGACCATACAACACAAATATAGAATTATTAAAACATTCTTCAGATCCTTTGCTCAATGAGATATTATATTTTATAAACATATGATGGACAACATGTTAAATACGAGAGAATTTGAATTATGCTTTAATCATGCTAATTTGTTTAAAAAAGGGTAAATTTTTCAAACTACTAAGGTATCAGTAATTATGTATGAATAAGTATCTTAAAACTCATTAAAAAAGGAAAATTCAAAACTTTAAATACAGTAAATAAATAATACTAACTCAATCTTAATAATAAAGCAATTTGTAAAAATTTCAGACTGAAAGAATCTTTCCACATCCATTTCCATAAGTAGTGCTCTTAAAGAGAAATATTTTGATGTGGGGTCTACATAGCCTAAAAAATGTTACTATCGGAAATATAACAATTCTAAAGTGCATTTTATCATGTGGTTGGATGGCACGAACAAGTTCAAAAAAAATCAGTTAATTAAAAGAGCTAATCCAAATTTAACTATCATAGTATGTTGTCAGCATAGGGAGACACACTCTTACCAAAATTTGAGTCTGTAATTAAATCCTAAGTATGTTTTTTCAATAAGATAAAGAATTTGAATTTTGTAAATAAAATAGTTAAGAGGACAAAATTATGTTCAAGAAATAGAGAAATATACAAAAAACAAGAATATAATAATGGTTTGGTGGAAAGTTTGAAATTTATGAAAAAAAGTAAGATTTTCGTATATTGGATTCTTAGACTTTGTTACAAATTTGTTCATCAGAAGCTTACATCACAGTGACATCATGAGTGGATATTAAAGTAAAAAAGAAGTATTTTGAAAAGTAAATAAGCTATCAGAAAAGAGAGTAATATGTGTAAATCCCATTTAAAAATAAAATGTAGTTACCAAATGTCGAATTTTTAAATTTTAGCATATCACATGGGCGGAAAAGAGAAGATATTTAAGATGCAATACAAGTTAATGAAAGATACACTAAAATTTGGAAGTCACAACATATATCAAATAAACGGGAAAATTTTAAGAAAACTGTTGACATAAAAATCTTTGTGAGGGATTAAGTATTTTAAAAGTTAAACTGAAAGTTAAAATGAAACTTCAATAATTAATAACATCGAAATAAAGAGAGTTTAGTAGAAACTTATATCAACATAAAATATTAAACATAAAATGATCTACAAAATAGTAAAGTTTCACAAAGATTGGATTCATGGGCTGACACTTGAGTTCATGATTTAGAAGGAACCATGGGGACTCATAAAATTTTACCAAATATGTAACATTTTGAAACTTAAAATATTTCTGGTGAGTAAAGATGACTTTGAAATTATAGTGAGAGAACTTAGGAAACTTTTCAAAACAATGATTTTTTAAGATAACCTAAATTTGTCATATTATATCCAAAATTTGTTTAAAGAGTAGCAAACTAACTCCAATTACAGTACATATCAGGTTCAAAGTCATTTTCTTAAGTATTTCTAGGATGAAGTACAAGTAAATAGTGATATGAAGTCAGAACATAAAGTAAATATTGCCACACAATGCAGTTCCATTTATTTTGTGATAGAAAACATTGCATTCATTTTCAGAATTTCTTTAGCTCACAAGAATCAAAACGAGATATGTACTTTGGCAGGTAGAAATTTTCTCTGACGAAATATCAGCATTTTAAAATCAGAGGTTGCCTAAAGTAGAAAGATGTAGTAAACAGATTAAAAATTCCAGAAGCCACAGTTATAGGGATAGTGATTCATATCTCAAAAGATTCGCAAATTTTTATTACATATTATATAAAACGTTTGGGGAGGATAGGAAAACTTTAAAGATTGTTTTTATAAGAAAAGGAGAATCTGGTCCAGCATGTGGTCATCAGAGACTAAACTTTCGAGGAAGGGACCATAACTAAAAAGAAGAAGAATTATTTTGAGCATGCTACATGAATTTTTATTAAAATCCATGCAGTGCTTTGGCTGAAATCTGGAAAAGTAGATAGTTGATAAATACGTGGAAATTGCTAACTTCTGGGTAACAGACATGATCCAATGAGAATGACAAGAAAACTAACAAAAATTTGAAACAATAGGAAAGCTATTAAAAAAAAAAGTTATGATAGTTAAAAGATATCACTACCTCATAGAAAATGATATGTAGAATCATTTAAAGCAGGTTGCAGAGCTGCAAGTTCAATAGTTTAGGAGATATCAATTTTTTAGATAATGCATCGAGTAGGAACTTTTCATTTCACCCAGTTAGAAAATTGTAAATAGGCTTATCTATATATCAACAGAAAGAGGAAGAGGAGTAGATCACTTTCAAACATATTTTAGCTCGATATCTCAAAAACTCTAGCATGAGAGAAAAATTCAAGATTTGTCAAGAAAATAATATTTTACAGCCAAAGTATCGTAGATATAGAAATTTTGACCAGAATTAATTTTAACGTTTATAATCGGGACTACACACTGTAAAAATTTCAAGTTGATTGGGAGTAAAACTATTACACAAAATTCAGTGATTTCATGGGAAACACGGAAGTAAATTGGTTCTCACGCCGCGGTTATAAAAACACACCCCTGGAGGGTGGTGAGCGTCATTCGGTAGTGATCGCTTTGGAAGTCACAATGCCAGGTTGGCCAGTGGTTTGGCACAATATGCAGGGATAGGCGACGAGACAATACCCGGAAGTATCTCCATTTTGGCAGCCATCTTAGAAATTTCTGGGCGCGTCTAACTTAGTCGCAAAATTCTCATGTAGCTGTAATGAGTTAGGGATTCGTGAGGGTTGACCTGGCTTGATTCACTTATCTGTACCTGCAACATTTATTTTGGAGAAGATTTCCGATGCCTATAGATTGTTTACCGAACTTGTAAATTTTTTTTAAAGAATATAGTGAACTTTAAATTTATTTGAAACCACAGTGAACTTTTATTCTATCACCTACCTTTGCTAGTTAAGGTGAATAACTAGTGGCAACCAAGGTAAATAACAATCGATTGTCCTTAGGCAACATTACGGTCACAGTTCAGACTAAGCTGTTAGTGTTAACCCACACTAAGCACTTGTTCCTGACAACTGGTTACTTTTCTTCCACTTTTATGATAAGTGGGGGGCTTTTGTGAAAGTATGCCTGTAGTGGATGTGAATTTGTAAATATGATTATCTGCAATCTTCAATAAGGACTCTGAAATACCTGATGCCATCTTAGGTCTGTATAGTCTGATACCAATTATTGTCTGAAGTTCTGAAAGAATACAGTGAACAATTATTTCACCACTGGCTTTTATTTTTATGTGGAACCTCTAATACTTTATCTGTTTCGGTAGTAACAAAATAGATTGGTGACCAAGTAATCATTCATGATCTTGCAGTCAAGGTACCAGAGTAAATAAACTTTCATGGCTACAGTTTAAATAATATCTGTCAATAAACCCCCAAGCAGAAAATAGTTTAACACAGCCCATTTAACTCGGGGTATAAATCATATGCTGAAATCCTGACATCAGATCATATGTTAACAAATTAACAACATGGTTTTAGGAAAGATAAAGCAGGCATTGGCTCTATTTCCAGCATGATACAGATAAAATATATAATAAGCTTGCAGTCATAGTTTATACAGACTACACCAAAATCTTTGACTGTGTTAACAGAAACAATTGTGGGAAACTATACAGCAAAAAGGGATCCACAACCCTTCTTAAATGCCATAAAAATCCTATAAAAAGAAACAAACATAAAAACAGAAACAATTGGAAATATGAGCAGGGAAATAACAGACAAAGGATAAGCAAGAGTGTTGTTTATCAACTGTATCATGTAACTTTTACATAGATAGATAGATGTAAATAGAAAGAAAAATTATTACAAAAATTTAGCAAAAAAACTGTCATGAATTTATTATTTGAAGGTGATTAGGTAATACTAACTGAGGCAGATGATAATCTATGAAGATCAATTCATGAAGTACAGTTAATAGCAATTTAGAAATACCAGTGGACAAAACCAAAATACAAGTATTTACAGGAAAATTTTTGACGAGCAAAGATTTTATATTATTTATTTATCAATCTTGTTTCATGGATCCCTGCTGAGGAAGGACCTCTTGAATGTGATATAGTGCAGCTTATAGAATTTAAATATCTTGGGTGTATTTTGAGAGTAAATAGTATCAAGAATATAGACTTTAAATTTTTTTTAAAAAATTTGAGCAATTTATATACAATTAAAAGAAATTCTCAATGGAATGCCAATGTTGAATCCATTAACTTTTTACAAAATTATGGGGATGCCCATATGCTTTATAGATCAGAATGCTGTACACTGACAAAACAAGAAAAATAAGAATTCAGATAGCAGAAATGATGTTTCTAAGCTAAATTTTAGGGTTTAAAAGGGCAGAATACATAATGATGGCATCAGACAAGGATTAGAAGTAAGGGTTATATTGGATGAATTTAACGACTATGAAGCTAGATGGGTTAAACATATCCAAAGTTTGGATAGTAATAGAATGCCAAAAATTTTACATCAGTATAAAGCCATTGGGAAACAAACAAGTGACTCCCATTGAAATGATGCATTTGCTTGGAAATTCTTATAGAACTTGAATTGGAACAACTTTCTAAAAACTAATCCTTGAAGCTGATAGTGATGATGACAGGTGTTTTATAGAATGAAGATGATATAATGCATAAAATATGAGTATTAGTTTATATAAACCTTTTAATCATGTTAATGTTGTTTAAGAAGATTTGTTTTCTCACCTTTTTAAAATTATTTCAATTTCGCCCTCTGTTTGTGAAATAAGCCTTTGGACCTCTTCAAATGTTTTTCCTGTCAGGGCGACACCATTCCATTCAATTATCTGATCTCCTAAACCAATAAAGCATACATAAATCTTTCATTAAAATTCCACAATGATTATTAATGTCTATATAAATCTAAGGTACAGATCATTTTATAGTTTCCTGGGAACTTAAAGAATTAAAGTAGTTATCTGTCAGAAACTAATTTAATAAGAAACAGAAAGTGCTTACTAAGAAATATAAGCAACATCAAAGAAAAGATCCATTGTATTTAACAGACGTTGATGAGATTAATAAAAATACAGATAATTTCAAAGAAATTGATGATTTGCATCCTGCTCCCTCTTTCTGCATGCATGCTTTGTCTTTCACATGCTTCACAACTACCTCACAATTAAACACTTTGTTGTCACACACAAGTCCATCATGATCTCTGTGCCTTCAAATAAAAACATTCCTTGGCTCATACACCAAGTCCTCAAGCAGAGTGTCACACTAACAGGTCAACAGTTATCCCTTCATAAAATACCCCTACTTTTATTCACACACCTTATACACAAAATAGGACTTCTGCAGGAATTTATAAATGAAGATTCAGGGGAAAAAAACATATAAAGCAGAAAAAAGCTTAACAAAATGAATCTTTTATATTTGATTTCCATGGTTCTTCCTTTTTACTGTTATCTAATATATCTTTACCTGCAAGGTTTCCATCCAGTTCCAATCTTGCAACATATACTGATGTATATGATCAGATGTAATTGAAATATAGTGATAATTCGTTTTAAAAAAAAACCTGCTAAAAGGCCAAAATCACCTCCAAAAACTATACCGTGTTACAGTTAGCCTGTCTTTACTTTTCAATTTCAGCATTATACCTTGCTTCAAATTAGACTGCTGTCTGCATTTATTTCTTCTAAACTTAACACTACCACATTCTGAGCATCACGCAAACTGTCCTCTTAACAACCCTTACCTCTTCTCCTTCTGCTATTTATAACTGTTATTCATGCCGACCCTTTGTCGCACGTCAATTATTGTTTTATTCCTGATATGGTATAGCAATGAGTGTCCTGCAGTTCTTCTCAGGAACCTCATTTCCAATATAGAGCATCACCACTCTTCTAGTACTTTTACTGCCCATGCTTCAGAACCATAAGTACGAAGTACTGCAGCAATCATGCCAACTCCTTCTGACTCTGTACTTATCTGCAGTGATATTAAGTTGCTTTACTGGAACATTCAACATTGCTGAAAAATTTCCTTTGCCAGAGCTCTGTAAATGGCCTTCTCAACACTGCTTTCCTGACTTCACTAAGTCATTTGATTCTAAATATTAGCTTGTTTCTCCTCAATTTCCATATTTATTACCAAACCTGTGTGTTACGTGTAATCATATGAATCTATCCTGTGCAATCTTCCTTAGTCATCTAGACAGTCATTCCCTGATGAAGTTCTTCTGAAACCACTCAAGTTCATAGACAATATTTTTATGATCTGAACATATGAGGCAAACAGTCCTTTGAGCTTCCTTGACATTCTTAAATCATTTGATCCACTGAATATGGTTGTGGCACTTCAATCATACTGACTTCATACACACTGATACGTATTTCTTTCTATTGGCCCACTCAATACCTCCATCCACATGAACCCAAGTATCTTCTAGAAGTATCTCCACTCTGCAAAGTGATACATAGTTTAAACCACTGATCTCCCCCCAATTGGATCAAATCACTGTGATTCAATGATCGCATATGGCACTTGACATATAATTTGCTGGTTTGAGCCCTAGAAGTGGTGCACACTTCATAGTTACCATATATGCTGTTAAACACCTGTGTTAAACATCAAGCATCAATACAATACATATGAAGTGAGGGCACACAACACTGTTGATTGTTGTTTGTTTATTGGATAGGGACATAAAACCTCACACCAGTAAAAAAAAAAAAGCAGAGTCAAATCCTTGATACACAATTTCCTGCAGACCTCATATCATCAATTACATTCAATGAGAAGATATTTATTTTATTCAGCTAAGCCCTGAAAATATAGGAAAGATAAAATTAGAGAAATAAGGTGCCACACTGATATTTTTTATGAATTCTTTTTTCCCTTGTACCATTAGGGATTGGAATTCACAACAAAGAGATTAGCTTTGGTGCTGAGCACCCTCTGGCACCCAAAATTCTGTGAATTGCAGAGTATATATATAGATGTAGATACTCCCTGCTCCTCTCACGATGTGTTTTAGTAGACACACTAACATCAGCCATCTACTGGTATACAAATGCTTCTTCACATCCAGTAAGATAATCGATAGCACATTCTGTTACAAAAAACCTTATTTTAAGATTTGCAAGAAGCATCCTTTCCCCTCCTATATCATCCCAACTTCAGATAATTGCTTTCTCACAGTAGGGATGTTACCTCTGAGAATTTCCATGCCATTTACAAAGTAACCACTGTTATGAGCATTCTACTGCTGTACATGCTGTCACATATATCATCAATAACTCCAATGCTTGCTTGATGGTTCATAATATGCAGTCCTTCACATGAGCAGTAGTTTCTCTGAAAATGGTCACAGATGCTATCCTGCTGATATATAGTAGGAAAGAAATGTTCTGGTCTCAGTCTAAGAGAGGCCTCCTCCTCCTTCTCTTCGTCCTTTGATCCCTTCTTAATTACCTAATTTTTCCATCACTGTCCCTCGTCTTATCTACTCTAAAAGAAGTCCACACCTACTACAATTAATTTCTTTTATGACTTTTAATTTACTATTATAATTATTTGTTTCAAATATAGTTTTCTATACTTAGTCTGATTTTATTTTGCTTTCATCCAGTTTAATTTCTAATTCAAATCTCCCCTCCCCCTACACCTACAACTACCCCCTACCCCCTACCCTCCTCCCCACTATTCACTCACATGTCCACCACACCATAATCATTTTTCAGCTTAATCTTACTTAAATTCTACTGAAGATAATTACCTTCATCCAAAAAAGTGATTACAATCATTAATTCTACAATTTTGAGCAAAGCTGGATTTTTGTTAATTTGCACAGTCCAGGAATAATATGCCATAAGTGATTGTTTCATTATGTGTTCTTATTTTACTGTAGGAAGTAATAATGTGTATAATAAGACTCATCCCCTTTGTTTCTTAGTGACTTTGATTTACAGAAAATCTTTCCTTTTCATGTGGTAATATAAAGTTTAGGAGAAAAAAAAGCAGCAACAGTCTGAGCCTGAAGTAAGGTGTATTTGGAAAGGAAGTATAGGCTAAATGAAGAGTCAGGAAAATACCTAACCTCACTAATACATTTGGAAGTTTTTTTTTTTTTTTTTTTTTTTTTGCTTACCTTCTTTTATGGTTCCAAGGTAATCTGCAACACCATCCTTGTAGATGCGTGAGACAAATGCACCAAGTTCGCCACATGTACCAGGTATTTCCTTGCCACCAACAATTCTCATGCCAAGCCCATTGCCTGTTTTGAGAAAATAGTTGGTATTTGTTTGTGATACTTGTGGCAATACGCAGATGGTGTTTTGAAAATAGTGAGAATAATGTATTTAGTGACAACTACCCTTAGAGAAGCTACATTACAAAATGAACAGGGTTGATTAGGTAACCATTGCATCATTACTGAAAAATTAATCACCTGCTTCACATAGTAGTTTAGTAGATTTTCTGTCACCCTCTTCTATGTAGCTCCTAGTGGATATTTGATGTTACAGATATGATTGTGCTACATAGGAAGTAAAGGGTTCTTAAATACATAAAAATACTGGCTGAAAATAATGCTTGCATTTTTTAAAAAAATCTGTCAATTTACTTAAGTGTAGAATTTGATGACACCATAAAAGTTTATTTGATTTTTCACCCTGTATAGTTTATTGTTAAAATGTTATTAAAATGCATTTTGATTTTTCAAATTAAATTAATTCAAAATAATATTATTAATTTTGTTATTACCAAGTGTATATTATTACAAAATTCAAAAAGGTGCTTCATACTCAGAAGTAATCTTAGGTAATGCATCTCAGTTGTCTTGAATTATAAAAGCTTCTCTTTTGCTCAAAACTAGTTGCTAATTAATTTTCTCGAGACTGCACCACACAAATTCTTGGACAAAAATGAATCCTTCCTATGTTTTAGATGTTGCAATAGCTGTATTGAATTTTTGCTCACCACTGTTAATCAAAGTTTTATGAAAAGTTAATCCTTGAGACTTTTGGATGATGTGTACAATTGCAACTTCAAAAAAAAAAAAAAAAAAAAAAAAATCCAAGTGCATGACCGAGATCCAACTATGAATATAGATTTGACCTGCAGACTTGGAACGAAACCATTGATCATCGATATGGTGTAATTATTAAATTGAACCATTTTGTTTTTAATTTTCTGTTGATTTGCCTGGTCAATACACTATTCCAAGTGCTCCATTCACCAAGCCCTTCTTAATTCAGAGATTATTTCTGAACATTACAAAACATTTATTTCCTGTTGACTGCTACCTAAGGTCCTCATGAAAGATCATTATGTTCTTAAATAAACTGATCCAACCTTTACTCAATTCTCAATAATGAAACCAAAACAGTAAAATTAAAAGAATACAAATGTTTGGTTATAAAATATAATACATATTTTGCCAAAAAATTCATCGGGTTTCAAAACACTATGTATTGAAAAGTGTATGACCTACAAAGATGAGTGATATATGAAAATATACATAAACTAACCAAGTTTAAAGGCCTGCTTAGTATCTGGCATGTACCCTAGATAGCAGCAGTGGACAAGATGGTGGAAAAGCAGGAGAGGAGTTTTTGAGTGTTAGAATATGCAAAGTGTTCTTTAATGTAATATAATTTGCTTACGGGATTAATGCTGCATTGAAACACTCCTGCTTCTTCTTGTTCCCGATATTTTGACCAGGGCTTAGGTCAAAATACGTAAACAACCCACAACGCCAGTCTCCAGCAGATCACAGGTCACAATCTATAGCAGATTCGGTAGACAGCCCCTGATGAAGACCTAAACCCTGGTCAAAACATCAGGAACAAGAAGAAGCAGGAGTGTTTCAACACAGCATTAATCCCATAAGCAAATTATATCATATTAACATGACGACTGCGAAAACAACAAAAGCTTTTACAAAGTGTTCTTTGGTTACGAATGTATAATCTGCATTTATACAAAAGTATGAAAAAGCTGCACTTTGTCACCAGAGCATTTTACGTTGATTTTGCCAGTTTTGTGACACTGGTGTGACCTCGTGTCTCAGAGGAAACTGTGGAGCAAGTGAAACTGAGCTATTTGTGCAGTCCACAATAATCAACCATTTGTGCCTGCCATGAACTATGCATTCCTCAGAAAACAGTGTAGAATATTATATCGGCATTTGAATTTCAAACATTATCATGTGCAATTGATAAAACACTTGACCCCAGGTAGTTATTGCAGCAATTTTGATTTTTATACCCGAATGTTGGAAGCTATGAAAAAGGATGAGGACTTGAGGGGAACTTTGTATTCAGCTCTGGAAAAATGAATCATCACAATATGAGAGTTACTGACTTAGCTTTGTGGAGCTGGAAAGGGATTCCTCAAAAGAGAATGTCTGCTGTGCCATATCATCGAGTAGATGGTGACAGGATCCATGTACCTGGATATGTTGGAGGTGTGGTTGTTTCCACAACTGATTTCTGACTCCTCCACTTTCATCCTACAACAAGATGGGGCTCCACCTCACTGGAGTACGAATGCCCATCACTCTCTCAACAGAGAACTACCACATCACTGGATAGTGTGCTCTGGTCCGAGTGATGTTCCATTGTTGTCATGGCCCTCCAAGTCACCAGATCTGATTCCATGTGTGGGGGTTATGTGAAGAATATAGTTTATGTACCCCCAATGCCAATAACACTGCAAGAATTACAGAACAGATCACTGCTGCTGTGACAGACATTAATAGAAACACACTATTGAATGTATGGACAGAACTGGATTACCATTTGGATGTGTGCCAAGTGACTAAGGGAACATTTATAGTATGTACCAGAAACTTGATGAGTTTATGTATCTTTCATGTATGAAACCCAATGAACCATTTAGGCAAACCCCGTAGAATTCTTTTATTTTCCATGTATCCCAATATAAGGAATTGGCTCTGTGGTATGAAGAACTATGACAAGTTACAGATGAACAATGGCATAGTAAAAATATGAACACACCAGAAGCTGTACTGTCATAGTATTATTACATTAATTATATCACCTATCAATTAATTATATGTACCAACCACATTTACACAAACTACTGTGATACTTAGAAATCAATTCTTCAATCTAGTAGAAGGAGTTGTTAACTAAAAACTCTGTAAATGATTTTTGAATTTAATCTTATCACCTACTAGACATTTAAGATGTATTGGGGCTTATTGAAAATATGTATCCATAAATGTCAGATCCCTTTTTGAACAAATGACAATGACTTGTAATCTTTCTGAAGATGATTTTTTACTTCTAGTGCCTTAATTGTACATATTATTATTTGTTTGAAACAGGGTATAACTGGTGACTACAAAGCACATTAATGTGTATCCACTCCACCACCAACGCTAAAATTCCTATCTTCTTAAACTACTCTCTGCATGAAGTTCTACTGCTCACCCCACACATAATTATTATTACTCACTTTTGGGCCTGAATACATTGTCTCTATGAGTATAAATGCACCAGATATTATTGCATATGACATTAATGAAAATAAGCAAAATAAACTAGTTTCCTCATATGGAAATCACCAATTGCTGAAACTGGATGAACTGCAAATGTGGCTGCACCCAATTACATCAGTAAGTCAGAGACATACACCATCTAATTTAAATTAAGACCAATATGCAAACCCAGAAAGTTCACACACACTACCTTTTGAATCGACTGGCCTTCAAATTTTATGGCTATGTCTGATCTTAATCTGTGTGAAGTACTGAATTGCTTGTATTAAGTTTTATCAAATTTTTAATACAAGCTACTTAGCCAATGTCAAAGACTTTAATAGAAAATCTGGAGTATTTTTGATTCTTATATTTGTGCCATCTACAAATAGGATAAATTTTGAGTTTTCAAATATATAAATATATGCCACAAACATAAAAATAAAAAATAATCCAAATTTCTCAGGGTTATATAATTATGAGCAATAGTAGCCCCAATACAGAACCCTGAGGTACTCAATATCTGATAAATTCCCACCCACAAAAACTGTGTACCCCATGACACAGCATAAAAATTTTCCAGAGACACTTTCTGTTTTATATTCAAAACATAAGCCATCTATTAACAATGCCATCTATACCGTAAAACTTTAATTTTTGTCTTAGAATTTCATGATCAACATGGTCAAATGTCTTAGATTAGTCACAGAAAGTTCACGAGGCAGTAATTTACCATTTCTTCCATCAAAAATATTTTCAATGAATACAATTGTAGCTTCTTCTGTTAAAAGGCCCTTTTGAGAACCAAATTGTGTTTTAGTTTTAATATTTTTATTTTTAAGTTGTTGGAAAACTCTATTATATACTTCTTTCTTAAAATTTTTGGAGCAGATTATTAGTAATGAAATAGGATGGTGATTTAATACAATTGATGTATTACCACTTTTATAGAGTGGTTTTACTACAGTACACTTAATCGTTCCTGAGAAAGTTCCCTGAATTAAAGATACAGTAAAAAAATATTACCCCTTTTATAGAGTGGTTTTACTACAGCACACTTAATTGTTCCTGAGAAAATTTCCCGAATTAAAGATACAGTAAACAAATTACTTAATATATTACTTAATTCTGTGGAGCACAGTTTAATTAATCTTCTGGAAATCCCATCATAACCACTTGGGTTTTGGCTCTTTAGAGACATGTTAAACTTTTCTTATTTAGAAAACCATACTGTAATTTTATTGTTTCAAAAATTCTTTCTGCTTACACCGTCATTGCTTATAATTGAGACTGTGGGTCTGGCTTGATTGAGCAGAGAGGAATATGAAATCTTCATTGACCATACAAAATAATTTGTATTGAGTACAACTCACAATTGTCTCCAAAAGTACAACCCCTTCTTTCTGTTTGGGAAATGGGCAACATGAAGTAGAGAACTATTTGAGAGGGTGAGGTACAGTGGGGACTACAAGTACCTTCGGACCTGTAAGGTAAATGAAGACCCTTCAGGAAACCTGACAAATGGCAGCTAATGGGGCTCTGGTGAATCTACAACAGCAATCCAATAGTGGATTGTGCTTGCTTTCAAAGCACAAATGAGCCTCAGAAAGGATGGGTCAAAGAATCATGATGACAACTCACAATTGTTAATTTTATAACATATGATACTTTTCATAGTGGCTTGGGATCTATTCAAAGCCTCTTGCACCACATATTGTGATATTGCTTCTCACTGTTTTCAAAAAGTGTTCATACAAATCAATTCAAAAATTTTAATTTTTTCACTTCTGCCTGTTACAGATTATTCAAGGTCAAACTGGAATATAGAAAAGTTGAGGAAAACTGTGCTTAATCACTATGAAATCTGAAATAAATTTATTTAACAATTGTTTCCATATCCTCAATAATCTGGGTTTGAGGTTTCTGGCAGACCATGACAGGTTTTTTTTTTTTTTTTTTTTTTTTTTTTTTTTGACATAGTGTACAAATAGTTCTTGCGACTTGGGATCTACACCATATTTTGAAATGAATGAAATGAAACTTCTCACCATTTTCAAATAATTTCTGTACAAACTGATTTAAAATTTTTAGTTTTTGCCCTTCTGCCAATGTTGGAGGTCATTCAAGGTAAAAGTGAAATACACAAAAGTTGAGGATAACATGCTTAATTACTATGAAAAATGTAATTCAAACTATTTGATATTTATTTCATCATCCTCAAAAAAAAAAAAATAGTTTTGATCTTTACAGTGCCGAGGGTTGATAAAAGGTCAAATTTCCAGTTTTCTGAGCAACCTTAGATAATAACTCATCTATATGTAGAATATCAAAGCAATCTCTCTCTCAGGCAAAATCAAATTTTTGTCATATATTAATTAAGGATATAGAGAAAGGCTTACACTTCTGACTATTTACCATCCCAGATTCTGTACCCATACTATATGGCATAAAAATTAAAACACTAGATAAGAAATAGAACAGATCCTACATAATATTAGAGGGAGCAGTGGCAGGTTGTGGTTATGTCCTGTGTAACTGCAGACCCCCTATATTTTCATTCAAAATTATCAATACTAAAAAATACAAAGATTTTCCCACCCTAATTCCCTTATTGTAATGAAGATATATAATTAAACATTCAACATAATGCTTGCAATCACCTCCTCATTCATGAACAATAACAAACAAACAAAAAACCAATAAAAATACACAAGAAATACTCATATGCAAATGCACTTGAGGCAGTGCCAGAAGCACGGCATTTAGCCTTTTCACACATGTGCAGAAAGTCTAAATACTTATTGCCAGCACTGTGGATATCGCAGTTCCAATGGAATAGTTTTTGTTTTTTTCTTTTAACTATTATTTGTGGATGAGTAGGTAATTTCTGGAATCAATAAGAGAAAAGTTCTGAAGTGAAACAACAAAATAACAGAAAGTGTAGCACTGTAGTTTTCACAGTGCCATTTTGGACAGTGCAAGTTAAGGTGTCACAAAACTATGGTGTGTTGAAATGAGATGTTATTTAATAATTTATAATTTCAAAATCAAGTCAGATTATCTATGTTTCTAATATGTCACTGTTTAACACACATATAATTGCATTTTATACCTTTAATTACATAAATGAAAAAAAAAATTGTTACAAAATTACATTTGCTGCAGTGAAAACTGGATGTCTGGCTTTCTTAAAGACACTGTGTCTGCACAGGTTGCACTATGAATTTTATTTTTTATTTGATATTCATAAAGTAATTTAAGCAACAATCACACCCTGGAATTAGTTCACATTTTATTATTATCAAATCTCATTAATACATTTATATAATATATATAATTTTAACCGAGCATGGTGGGCGAATGGGAACGCATTGGCCTCATATTTTGTATAATGCAGTTTCAAATCCCATCTGCAAATAATGATTTTTGGTAATCCATGGTTTCAAAAAATCAGCCCAGGTAAATTCAGAGATGGTTCCTTCCAATTGCATGGCCAAATTCCTCCCTGTTCTTTGTTCTCTATTATTTCCCATCTCAAATGACCTCAATGTCATTAAGGCACAAAGCCATAAAAAGTAATAAAATTTTAATTTCAAAGAAATAGGTGAATCCATTAGGCTTAGCTTTATTTTGGTATAGAAGTGAAATTGCATAATGTTATATCCACTCACATCTATTTATATGCAATAGATTCAGCTTAATTTTTGTTTTTATAGTTTATAGATTTTTTTTTGTCAAGGCATCCCTGCATTCAAAAGAAATAAATTCAGTGACTGCAAGTGAGCTTCAACAGCTTAAATTTTCACAACTATCTGTCCAGGAGAAACTTATATTTAAGAAAATATTATTGTTGAAACAATATTTTTGATTTAAAAATAACCAAGGATATGTAGGCCTATATTATCAAATGACTTCCCTCTCTAATTTTAGTCATGAACTGCAACTGAGAGGGAGGTGAGAAGGCTGAGGAGATTGATAAGAATATATCACAGTAGAGTTAAGAGACAGCAAGGCAGAAACAAACAGGGAAGCTAAAGATGGATTTATGAAGAATATTTTGAGTTCAGGTTGCAACTAAATAATGCATCCAGTAATTTCCATTGCTATATTAGAAAACTGACGGAAGGGAAGGTATTCAGAATATTGTGGATAGGGATTGAGAAGACATTACTGACACATAAAAGTCAGAGACATTTGGTAACTGATTTAATGAGAAAATTAGACACTACTATTCAGGGATGGGAGGAGAAATATCTTAGAAGGATTTTCTATACATAAGTAGAAATAAACAGATTAAAATGTTACTAATAAAACAATAGTGAAAATAAATAATGAGAAATGTGAAGGTGACAGTGTGGAAAATATTACTTTTTTTTTGCTGTTGTCAGTCTTTCGACTGGTTTGATGCAATCCTCCATCCCTTCCTATCCTGTGCTAACCTCTTCATTTCTACATACCCCTTACAACCCACGTCCTCAATTATCTGCTTCATATATTCTATCTCTGTCTACCTCTACAGTTCTTACCTTCGACTGTTCCCTCCAATAACAAATTAACCAATCCAGCATGTCTCAAAATATGACCTACCAGCCGGTCTCTTCTTTCTGTAAGCTTCTTCCACAAACTTCTTTTCTCACCCACCATTTCCAAAACTCGTTCATTTCTTACTTTGTCTGTCCACTTGATTTTCAGCATTCTTCTGTAGCACCACAGATGTATTAAAGACATGTGGAAACAATATACTGCAACTTGAAATATTATTTATGTTGAGTCTGGAGATTTGCTACATACTGGTAAAGTGGTATAGTAAGACTGATCCACAAACATGGGATGACAAATTACAGACTGGTTAAGTGGTAGGTAACTTGGTGGATAGATTGATATGCAACCACATCAGAAATATCATACAGGAAAGAAACTGGCCAAAAATGGCAACATGGATTTAGACAATAAATAAATATAATAATAATTTTGTGTGGTCATAATGACCTGGTGGCAGGATTTCTATTGGCTGCACATTCTGCACCTGTGATAGCCAACTTAACATAACCTGGTAGTTCTACCAGGTAGTGGGGACCTACAGTTTAATGAAGAATCCGAACAACCGAAGCTCCCTGGCGTGCTTCACATTACACAGCAAGCTAAGCCAGAGGTGAAGCTCAGGTTATAGGATTACAAAAATATTCAAACTGGGCACCATTTGATCGTTAGTCAGACACCTTAACCACTGAGCCACCTAAGTGCTTTCATTTAGGCACCGGTGTGGCTCAGAGTGTTAAAGTGCCACACACTTGATTTGGGATTGAGTCCTACTCCCTCTGTACTGGCCATTCTGATTGCAGTTCTTTAGGCAGTTTTCCACAATTATCAGGGTGTGCATTAGGATGGTCCCCAATTTTCACCTTACATATGACACATCACACATACAAAAAATACAGACAGATGGCGATATATACACTTCCTCCTTCAAACTACAAGAGGCCTAGCAAGTCAGTAGTTTGACAATGATACATGCTCAAGAACATTATCGCTGACCCATCTTATGATTGTGCCAGGGGTAAACTTGACACCGGGGTTAGAGTATGAACTATGACCGTTCACGTGGCCAAAGGTGAGATTGTCAATTCTGTCTTGGGGTTACCATCTAGCTGTTAACATCAGCTAGAGAAAGAATGGTTGAAGTAAAGTTCACTGTAGACTGTCAGATGAGCTTGAAACACCGTATTCTTAAAAATTTACTTTGCATACGAGGTGTGTTCAAAAAAAGACCGAACTTCTGCTGTAATTGCTTTATTGCTCATCATACAAACTTTTACACACTGCCCCCTTCAAAGTACTCTCCTTTACTATCAGTACACTGTTGCAATCGTTTCTTCCAGTTTTGGAATGCCTCCTGGAATACAATTTCTCCGATGGTGCGAAATTCTTTCATCGCTTTGTCTTGAATTTCTTTTATGGTCTGGAAACGACATCCTTTCAAAGTGTTTTTCAGTTTTGGGAAGGTAAAAAAGTCTGCTGGAGCCAAGTCTGGAGAATAGGATGGTTGAGGCACAACGGAAGTGCGATGTTTTGCCAGATAATTTGTGACAAACAACGATGCATGAGCGGGTCCGTTGTCATGGTGCAACATCCACGACTGATTCTCACACAGTTCAGGCCTTTTCTTATGCACAGCATCTCTCAAACATTTCAGAATTTTCTGGTAGACTTCCTTGTTTACCGCTTGACCACGTGTTACAAATTCATGGTGCACAACCCCTTTGCAATCAAGAAACACAACCATCAACACCTTGATGTTCGACCGACTCATCCGTGCTTTCTTTTGTCCAGGATATCCTCTCCCCACCCATTGTGAAGACTGCCTCTTTGTTTCCACATCGTACCCATAAACCCATGTTTCATCACCTATTATGATGTTTTTGAGGAGGTTTTCGTCCCTATTTGCTTTTTCAAGCAACTCCTCAGAGATACTAGCTCGATTCTCCTTGTGGTCATCCGTCAACAAGCGCGGCACCATTTTTGCACTGACACGATGCATTCCAAGTTTTTGTCAGGATGTGAGCGCAAGATCCTACACTTATGCCAACTTCTTCAGCAACCTCACGGACAGTCAAACGGTGATTTTCACGAATCACAGTGCGAACCCTCTCAACATGGTGGTCGTCTGTTGAAGTGGAAGGTTGACCAGATCTTGGTCTTCGGTAACCGAACTCCTGCCCTCCTTAAAGCGCTTAAACCATTCATAGCACTGTGTTCGGATCATACAGTCATCCCCGTATGCATTGTTTAAGCATTTGAAGTGTTTCAGTTAAAGTTTTCACAAGTTTAACAAAAAATTTCACACAGACGCGTTGCTCCTCCAACTCCTTCATTCTCGTTTTCTCACTAATCCGACGAGCACTCTGCGCACGACCTCACTCAACTGGCTGTCACTTGTAAACTAATGCAGCGACCGGAGTGCAGCAAGCGGCAATCTCTTACTGAGAGATGCCACTAGTGTGCACGGTAGTCGGAGAATTTTATCTGCGCTGATGGTGCGCTATTTAATTAGTTCGGTCTTTTTTTGAATACACCTCATACATTTAACAGTCTCAGACATCAGATTTTCTTCTCCAAATAAAATGATTGCAACTTTGAAACAGTGAATCAAGTCACAGTAAACTCTCAAAACCCCTAGATGATGAAAAGTCAGCTACATTGGGAGCAAGTCTACATCTGCACCGTACATGACAGTCAGACCAAACATGGCCAAATAGCTAGTCACGAGCCTACATCAACTTTCTGTTCATGTCTGTTTCTAGCACCAAACTGCCAGCCCCAGTCACATGACCTCTCCCTTATAAGTGCTTTCCAACAACTGTACCCACTTCTGTCTCTGGGAGCCCCGTAAATAGAGACTGCCAAGGGTTGCCCAACTATAACGGATCTTACCAGAAATATCTGTCCAGATTGATTTTTCTTCGAAACTTTGGTGAGGTGTAGTTCAATGTCTAAACATCAAAAACAATCTTAGTAAAAATTTTCCTATCTTTAATAGTTCAGCCATAAAAAATTCCTTTAAGTGACAATTCTTAAATTTCTCTCACGTTCAAAGTATGTAAGCTACCGAGTGTCAAAGACTTGCTGTTCGCTGGGGTGGGCTTACAGTAGTGCTTTGAGCGTTAACCATGGTTGTGGTACCAAGTAGTTCTTTTCCTTGTTCGCCAATCACTTGTTAAATGATAAAATTAGGATACCACAAGAGATAAAGATATGTTCATGAAATAAAACTCAGTAGACTTCCTGATAAATTCAAATTATGTATTGTGAAAAATTCTTTTACAACCTCGGTACCAGCATAATAGAAAGACATCAGACTTCTTTCCAAAAATAAAATAATTGCAGTTTAAAACATTTAAACACAACGTAAGCAGCTTTGTTTTGAAACCAAGCATCACTACTCCACCGTTTGCAAGTTTTCTATTTCAATTTTCCTATCAATTTTTTGGCAAAAATATTAATTTAATCTTTACGAAAATCCCTCAGTGAGACCAGTAAATATTGTACTTTACTTTAAACATACTCTCTTTGCTGTAACTAGTTGAACTCCGCGGACTTTGAAATATGACATCTACTTAAAGCCTTTTATTCGTAAATTCTTGATTCTACCTACAGACTCTTAATTTTCAATATAATTTGGCTTGATTTTTTGTGCACCTTCTGAACTATAAAGCTTTGCTGTGTGTTAAAAATTACAGCTGTTAAATTAAAAAGACTACTTATGTTTTCATTTGGCCCACTTGGCTTTAGCAACTGTAATTTCTCTATATTTCTTTAATACAATTTCGTTGGCCTTAATCATCATAACGTATTTGAATCATAGTCTCATTCTGCACCTCTGTATATGGAGGGAACAGAATTCACTAATAAATACTCATATTTTATATAACACATGTGTTTACTTTCAATTTCGATCTAACTATACTTTAAAATTTGTCTTTAATAACTGAAACTACTACAAAATTGGTTTGAGAGTGCTTTGCTGTTAATTTGCTATTTGCTTGCAGCTCTTTTAACTGATTTTGGTAATGTATTGACAAATTGAGGTTATATCACATGAGCTGAACTAGTTTTAAAATGATCTGTTAAATTTTCTCTTTCTTTTCATGTATAAACAGGCTTATTAACAATTTACAATTTTGTACCCCAATTCCCTTACTTCTCTAGTGCACCCCCTCATCACTTTTTTCAACAGGTGATGGATTTTGAACCCTTTCCCTACTACCTGTCCAATGTGTCCTGCCCAGTTAAGTTTGTTATCAAAATGTTATGCCAAGGTGTTTACATTTCGAGTCTTAAGTAAGCAGCTCCTGCCCCACTTTATAATCATAACCAACCTTTAGCTTTATATCTGTGTACCTAATAAGCTGACTCTTCTTTGCATTTATCTTCATCCCATGTTGACTCACCCAGCTAGTTATCCTATCTAGATCACACTGCAGCCATTTACAGTCTACTACCGTTTTGATTCTTTTATATAACATTATGTCATCTTCAAACAATCTAACTTCTGACACTAAGCCATTAACACAATAATGGCCAGCACTTCATTTTAGGTCCAGGTGGATAGTCAGGCAATCTGGGGAGGAGGATGAAACCTTCAAAAATGTTATTTGCTTTCTTACCTAAAATAATAATAATAATAGTGATAATCATAAAAATTCATAAAAGAAATTCATAAGTATAAAAACTACAAAATGAATTTAAAACATTTATACTATAATTTATTCAATAAATTTTAACTGTATACAAAAAATACATGTAATATTTTGATGTTATTGAGTGTATCTTGTCAATCACGGGTAAGTCTTGAGTCGGTGTAAGACCATAAAACTTAGTTTATTCGAACGTGACGACTCCAGGAATCGTGATGAGTAGTCGAATGAAGCTCAAAAACTCTGGTATGACACTCCAAGTTTATTTACACCTTTGTAAAAATCTAAAAACACTCTCAAATATTTTGCCTGCTCATCTTGTCTTTTAAAAAGTTCCAAAAACATGCCTCCATCATTCAGCAATGGTTCTTTGTCAGAATCATGGTTATAGAAATCTGTATTACTTTCAACATTTGTGGGCTGTCCAAAAGCAAATTGTTCTAACAATTTGATGAAGTAGTTGGAATCATTGTAGAACTGACTCTTTAATGACATGAGTACTTGATCATAAACTTTAGTATAAGACCAAGTCTGGTGGGTGAGCGGTGCTCTGGAGTCGCATTCTGGATGATGCCAGATTGAATCCCTGTCCGGGCATATAGATTTGGGTTTTCCACAGTTTCCTAAAATCAATTCAGGCGAATGCCGGGAAGCTTCCTCAAAAAGGCCATGGCTAAATTCCTTCCCAGTCCCATCTCGCCTCTAATGACCTCGCCGTTGATGAGCCATAAAGCCATAAGTTAATAAAAAATTTTCAATTTATGATTTATGGAAAAAAGAGGTTTTTCCAATCAGAGATTTTCACTTCTAGCTTGGGAATTTTACACTGATGGGGGATATATGGTTCGTTGATTTCAAATTTAGCGCTTTATTGCACACTTTTCCTTCAAATTTCTCCGAATTTTGAATATCAAGTACAATCATAGTACAAAACGTCGGTGATTGCATCTATTTTCTTATGCAATTCAATTAATTCATAGATTCGATTTCTATAAATTTGCATTCAAGTTTTTGACATGATCAAACATTTCTATCATCATTGTTAAATAGAAAATACTCTCAAACGATTCCATATAGGAAAAAAATATAGAAGCCTTACCTGTGACAGCACTATCTACTTCTCTGGCTACAGAATGAGTGTATAAAAATTGCATCAGCTACGATAAGTTTCTCTTACTGTTATAAGAGATCTGATTCTCACTAACCAATTGTAATAAAATAATAAATATGTTTACAAATACAAAAACATAATTTTAAAAAATGGATTATTCTTTGACCGACAATAGGCTGCAAGAGAAGGCATATTATCATTAGTTCCTTTCACTATTCCAATTTGCCACTTATAAAACTGCCCAAGACGTTTTTGCCAATCTCACACCAAGTTTATCAAATCATTAACAGTTCCAATGAATTTTCTTGCTCAGTTCCTTTTTGTACTACGAGACTGAGATTATGAGCACTACAATCCACAAATAAAGCTCACAGTTCCTTGCATATTTGTGACTGAAATCTTGTTATTTTTTCAGAAACATTAGAACATCCATCATACCACTGACCTATGAGTTTTGAGATGCCAACTTGTGCTTTGAGAAAATATCAATAGCCATATCAAATTAGTGTCCTGCATTGGTATTAGCAGTTAAAAACAATCCAATAAAAGGTTCACTTGCAATGAAATATTCTGAAGTGATACTCAGACAAGATGCTCCTGTTTCTTCAATGATTCCAGCCAATAGTGTAGTAGTCATCAAATAAAGAAGCCATTTGTAGCCATCTCCGCAGCCACATCTCCACAGCTACAATTATAATTCAGTCACATCTTCAGCACAGACCTTTAAAAAACACATTGAATTTAAATTTTCATCATTGTTGGCTCCTCTCACAGAAAGACCTTGTCTTGCCAAGGCCTTCAAGGTACTAAATTATTTCGACAACTGTGTACAGTTATTGAACATCTGTTTTGAATGAACTGTTGATATTATCGAAGTTTTTTTTAATGCTTCAGTGCAGCTGGTATGAAGAGAACTAGTGCCATGAGAGTTTATCTGCTGAGTATGTATTTTTTGTATAACCAGTCTGATCTGTAGAAAAAATAGAATCTTTGACAAAGTGTATGTTATGTGAAAAAGAATTTCTACCATACTGCCATTGCATTAAGTAATTTGAAAACTATTAATAATTACTTAAAAGTCAGTCAGTTACTGATTGATTTAAAAAAAAAAAACATTATTTCACTTAACATTTTTACTAACCAGAAGTAATTAGAAAGTAAATGAAGATCTGTGACACTAAATGACATTTTCATACAATATTTTCATATAACTTCTGTTTCCACTTTCATAATGTAACTTCCGTTTCATCTCTAGTACATATGCGTGAATATTCATTACCTATGTACCTGTGTTTATAGTTAAGAACAAAAATAATAATTTATTTTTACGTACTCTCACAATTTTGACTGACAGCTGATTGAACAACGCCATTTTTCAAAGTTCCCATCGACCTATGTCTTCTCCTCCATGTTCTCCTGTCTTCTAACATTTTCTATGCTCAGTTCATTTCTCCTTTACGGCTTGGCTACAAATGTATCCATTTGAACTTTTTTGATGATAATACACACAGATTTGGCTAAAGCACCTTTCAGATAGCGTCTTTTAGGCATGACAGTTGTGGGTGTACGATATTTTACCGTACCATTCATGCTTTCACACACATCGATTATTTGGTGTCGATCGTGCTCAGTAGGCAATAGCTGGGCCAGCGATCTCTGTTGAAACATCAAAGGAATTTTGCACTTCTTTCATGGCATTGTTGCAGGTAAACGATCTATTTTACATGCATTTTGAATGATGATACTAATATGCTTAGCTGGTCTGCTCTCTCTTTTTTTCTTTCTCTCATTTCTTTACGTTGTGTTCACTCAGTCACTCACAAATCCCGGGTGGGTAAAATACCCATCTGGAATTTCCCAGGTGGGAACTGCTACCCACCATACTTACATTATCTGCCGGTCCTGAACACAATCATTCATTAGAATAACGAATAGCAATGGTCCCATTACACTACTCTGTAAAACTCCCATGTTCACTCCTACTTATTTTGATACTTCATTTCCTATCTATCAGCTCTAATAGTTTTTTCATTATTTACTACAATCTTATGGCTCACTCTGTCAGAAGCCCTTGAATGATTCAGTGCTACACTATCAAGTTGACCTTCCTTGTCCATTTCATCAGAAATGTCTTGTATATAGCAAACTAACTGAGACTTGCATGAATAGCTTTGTATAAAGCCATGTTGCCAACCTAAAAACTACTTACGTTTCTCACAGATATGTCTGATATGGTTGCATATTAATCTCTCCACTAATTTACCTACCACTGATGTCAAGTTGATTGGCCTGTAGTTTTCAAACCTATTTGTCACCCCTACCTTATGGACTGGTACAACGATTGCACTTTTCCAGTCATCTGGTATACAACAAGTATCCAGACTCAATTTAAATAATGTTTCAAGATAAGGTACAATGTCACATCCTGCTATCTTTAACACACAGTAATATTATACACTCCCGCTCCTTTAAGAGTTTTTAGATTCATTAGTTCCTTCATGTTATCTACATATTTAATTTCAAATTTTCTAATCTGCTCACTTCCAACTATGAGGATAGGTTCATTTCCTGATATAACATCTACCATGCCTGAATTATAGTTCCTAATTGTCTCATTAAACCAGTTACTTAATAACTCTGCTTTTCTTAAATCCTCAGTTACTTCTTCTCCATCATTATCTATAATTGCCTCAATACCCTCCCTTCCCCTCAGTTTCCTGATATAGCTATAGAAATTTCTAGATGCATCAGCCAGAGATCCTCCTGCATAAATAATATTCTTCACAAACTCATCATTAGCCAGTTTCTTTGACATTATTAATTGCTTGTTTAGTTGTTTCAAGAATTCTCTACTGCCTTGCTGTAGTAGTAGCAGTAATATTTTATTTGTCCTCTAAATAATATACATGTACTTTATACATATTGATATGAGGCATGTCAATTAAAAAATATGATTTACATTAAATTATTTGCATTTACTTTATTTACATTAAATTATTCCATATAATTCAAATATTCCTCTACAGAGTAAAAGGAGTGGTACTGAAGGCATGACATCAAAAATTTCTCAAAAATTGCCCTTTTTGATGTTGCTTTTAGATTATGCAGTAATTTATTGAAAAGCTTAATCCCTATGTGAAATGTTCCATTTTGATACATTTTTGTTTTTGTATGCATAATATACAAATCTGATTGTTTCCTTGTTAAATGATCATGTACCTCATTATTTGTTTTAAGAGCTGCTGCATCTTTACCTATGACATTATTTCTAAAAAAAAAGATCATGGTTTCAAAGATGTAAATGTGGTTGTGGAAGAATACTCATATATTTAAATAAGGGTATACAAGATTCCTATGATTTGTGATTTGTCACTATTCTTATTGCTCTCTTCTGAATTTTGAAAGTACTTAGTGCATCTGATGATAAAACCCAGAATATAATTCCATACTTTATTTGTGAGTGAAAATGGGAAAAGTATGCATTTTTCAAAGTTTGATTTCTATTGGTTAATTTTAAGATACGTAATGCATAACAAATTTGATTTAATTTAGAGTTCAAAAATTGAATATGTCTATTCCATTTAAGATCAGATTGAATCCATAAACCTAGAAATTTTGAGTCTAATTTGTTTGCTATAGTTTGGTTGTTCAAAATAATATTTGGGTTGGCAGGGTTGCTGTTTTGAGCAGTATGGAAATTTACTGCAATGGTTTTTTCACAATTTATTATTAAATGGTTGTTTTTGGACCATGCAGATAGCTGTTAAGTGGTTTTATTAACACTTTGCTGTAGAACTTCTTCAGTTTCACTTTTTATGATAAGTGTTGTTTCATCTGCAAAGAGAATATTATCATGTGACTCAACATTTTCATTAATGTCATTGATATACATAAGGAACCGGAGGGTCCAAGAACCGAACCCTGTGGAATACCATGTTTAATACTTCTAATATCTGATACATGCTCTCTGATTTTTTCTCTTTCTGTGTCCTTACATTTTAAGGTGACAACCTGTTTCCTTCCATCAAGGTATAACTTGAACCATTTTTTTGCTATACTCCTGATACCATAATGCTGTTTCTTAACTCTGTTATGCTCTCATCTCACAAACCTCTTTAACCTGCTCACCTCCCTGTTATAGTATGTAGGTTCTGTACTTCTATTTATTTTCTGTTTTGGAATAAAAATTTCTTCACCCTTTTTTATTATTTCCTTGAAGTCTTCTCACTTTGTCTCCATTTTACTTGTGCCATGCTTCCATTTGCTGAAATTAACCCTAAAATAACTTTTCAGTTCTGAAATTTGTGTTTTAAAAAAATATATAACTGTACCTATTGCACCCCTTCAATTCAGGCCACTGGTTTACTGAATCCCCTTCTGTCAGAACTGCATTGTGATCACTTATCCCTTCATTTAATTGACACCCGATAAGGTTAACATCAGGCTTTATTAGGAACATATCCAACATGTTTGATCACCTTGTTTTCTGCTCAAACACGTGTGTAAAGCTTCCTTCCCTTACTAAGGTATTTGCAAATCTCTTGTGTTATTAATCTTATTTCCTACCCAGCTGACAGCTGGTAAGTTTAAATCCTCACCAATAATGACCATTCTATGCTCACTTCTGAACTCTGAATATGAATTTAGTTTTTTCCCACTATGGTATGCAGCCAACACCGTGACTTTTTATTTTTTCAAAAGTCCACACCAAGTAACTCATGGTCATGATCTCTGAACATGATCAGTGAACTGTAGCAGTCTTTGCTAACCAGTATGAATACCCCCAGGTGCTCCGCTGTCTCTGTGGTACACTCTGTAACCATTGGGGATAATCCCATTTTGTAGTAGTCCTTCTTTTAATCAGGACTCTACCCCTATAACTACTTGAGGTTTGTGTATCTCTATAAGGGTTATAATCCATTAATTTGTTGATTATACTTGTACAGTTTACCAATAACACTCTAATCACTGGCATTGTGATATTTTCAGCACTAACATTTGCCTTCCCAGATCTTCTACCCTCTGTTATTGTTTCAAAAGCTTCATCTATTTCTTTAGCATTATTAGCATTAGTGATTTTTCTAACTATGGATCCACACTCAATATCCCTTTGATTACTTATTTTTTCCCCACAAGAGCAGCCCTCCAGCATTACAATTTTGGAGACCTTTTTTTTTAGCTCTACAGATTGGATTTGAGACCTGAGAGAACTATAAATACTACTACCCTTTGTCCGACTCAACCCCCCCCCCCAAAAGCCAAAATCCACTAAAGGCAAGCCCTTCCCAACCAAAATCCACTCAAGCCAAGCCCCCCCCCCCAAATCAAAGTCAGCTCAAGCCCCTCCCAATTCAAAATCATAGATCCACCCCTGAGCAGCCCCTAATCCAAAAAAAGGCACTGTCCTCACTCCATAATCACTGGAAGTGAGCTCCCTCACAGCTCTAGCCAACTACTCAGTAAGTATTCCCTCGTCCCTCCTATATAGGTGTAGGCCATGCCTAGTGAAACCCCACCTGCCAATGGTCCCCACAGGCACAACCCCCACAACAGAACTAATGTTGTTCCCAAGCAGCAGCTCCATTTACCCGCCTAGCAGTTGGGTTCATCTATGGCTGGTAATGACGACTTAGGACTTGCAAGAACTCCACCTAGTGTGCTGTACCTCCTTCAAAACTTTCTTCAGATCACTCTCTATACTATAATTTGCATTTTTATCAATACTGTTCCTATGAGGCTCATCCCCTCCTGACTCTGGTAACAGATCAAACCTATTTTTCCACAATTTCTGGAGTGTCTGGCTTCTTTATCCTGTTAACTGTATTTCCCCTACGACCTATTATCAGCTCCCAACCATCCTTCTCACCCTCTTCTCCACACCTACCATCTCTACTTTCTGCTTCTACATCCTGAACTTCCATGGGCGAGGCCTCCACAGACTTAGCCACCATAGGCCAAGCCTACACAGGCAAAGCCTCCACAGGCCAAGCCTCATGGGCCTTGACTCTTTCCCACAACAATTACATATCTTATGATTCTTCCAAATTCTTCTTTACAAATGCAGTTAAAAATCATTCATGTATTATCACTACCTTATGAATTTGGTGATTCAAATGTAGTGATGTGTACTCTTATAACAGTTTGATTAGGACACAAACATAATCCCAACATAAAAGCTACAGAACCTACAGTATGCTTGCTGGGCATGCAGTTTGATATTTTTCTCATTAATGTTGTTTCTCCTGGTCTTCCCCAGAGAAAGTGGTATCTGTGAATGATTCTACACTGTATCTTAATAAAATGAGTTCAACAAATACATCGTGTTAAGTATGTAACTTTTACTGAATTAGTTCTTCGGCATTCTGGTAATGAATTACAAGGACTATCATTGTATGAATTGAGGTTCAGTTAGACAAAGGTGAAAACAACATATGAACTTAGAGATAATAGTTTTTACGAGATTTTAAAGACTGAAACAAGCTTTTTTCATTTATTTATGCAACTAATTCACCTCAGTTATATTAATGCATTTTCAGATCTAATTAATGTATCATATCTAATCATACTATATATGTAACTTCAGTTGACAATTTAGTGTCGTTGTTAACTATATTCTGTACATTAACAACCTAAAAAAAAAAAAAAAAAATCAACAAAGTAGTTGCAGTGTGTACAGAAAATGGCACAATGTTTACGTTTATCATATCACAGCATTTAATGTAGAAAAGACATGTCAATCTTCTAAGAAAATAAGAGAAAATGAATACAGAGCTGATAGAGGGTAAGTGTAACAGAATGGAACAGTATGATTACAAATGTTATTAAATGGCTGATTTGTACATTGAGAATGGAGTAGGACGACAGGAGAAATATTACTAGTTAAAAAGAAGATTTACTGCTATTTACCTATTTTTAATTCACTCACCAGCAGCCCATAATCTAAAAAAGGCACAGTTCTAACTCCTTCATCACTGGAAGTGGGTTCCCTTACAGAAAGAGAAATTAGTCTGCAGCATGAATTTTTGCCAAATTTTGGAAGGAACTGGAAATTAAGTATGAGCATGTCATATAACCTTATTTTCTCTGGTACGTCTTCAAAAACAGTTTAAAGGAACCTTAGCACATACTAGCTTAATAGTAAACCACCTTTAGAAGCATTTTCTGGGATAAAAAACACTTTAGGAGGACGAACGTTAAAATCATTAGAGAAGATCAGAGCTTCATAAAGGATTTAGTAAATTTTTGGAATCACCAGATATACAGTCATTTCCACAAAAAAAGCATAAACTAATGCTCAATATTAGTTCTGAGACTTATAGCCAGAAAAATTTAGTTAAACAGTTATGTCAAAATTTAGAATATTGCACAACATGGCGGGGTCAGATTAAAATTTGAGTTTTTAAGATATAGCCCATAGTTTTTAAGATATCAGAAAGATTCATACACCATTAGATTCAGAATAAAAAGATGCACCTTATACACTGAAACAGACTTGATAGTCAAAGGAGAAATAGGTTTTTTTAGGCAAAAGTAAGAAATTTAGATGTCATTTCCTTAAATTCCAGAGTAACAGGCTTGAAACTATATTCATACTAAAGAGAAAAATTAATGATTACAAAGATTTAAAAAAAAAATTCTGATAGTATCTAAGGGGTTAAAGGATGGTTTTAGTTTTTAAAAAAGATGTCTGTCAGGGTAAAATGTGTCACAAAAGGGATGAAAATCGGCATTGCATGGTTGACAATGGAAATAATGACTGAAATACTTTAGGTGCCAGAGAAAAATACTACAAGATAAGGGATTTTTTTTCTAAGGAAAACAGTTTTATTTCAGTCAATCAGAGCAAGGGTTCAGGAGAAATAAATTCTGAAAGATTTTAGCAGTTACAAAACTAATGTGTAGTTCTATTTTACATAAATTACTCTCAAGGTACAAAGAGCTCAGTAGGGTAACATACTTTAAAAGTAAGGGAGAAATTCTAAAGAATCTTTTGGTGATAGAATCAGCTCAGAGGAGTAAGAGCATTTGAAATAATTTGAGATTTAGTGATTTTTAACTTTGGCAATTCATATCTCGTAAGCTATGGTGTTTTTGACAAAAGTCATCATAAGATAAAATGACAAGAAAATTCAGGACTACAACATATCAAAATTTATATGAGATTAGAGTACAATTAAGGATTTCTTGGTCAGATACTATGATCGAGAGCCTATATACAATAATCATTATTCAGCCGACATTTGAGACAAATGAACACATGTCAAGAGTTCCAAGATGTTGTACTTTCAAACTTTTAAGTAGTTGCACAGTGCCGGAGTTAGTCATCAGCATGCACTTCCCATGATAGTGACTTAGAATTTCATTGATATTAAGGGATATTGGATGGAACTTTTCCAGGAGTGATAGACTTGCTGAGCAGTGCCTACCTGCAATCTTAAAACATGGTATCAATGGTTTATTATATGACTTGGTACCAGCAAGTGTAAGATAAATTATTTGCAGAATACAGACTTTAAATTTTCATGAGGTGAAATATCTTATTTCTGCTGATTTCTTTAACTGTTGTGGAAAAATACAATAATTTGTGGCTGTTTAAAGAACTAGCAGCTTCTAGAAAAGGTACCATGCACGGTTATAGTTTTACACATCCTGTAGTATACTCCCAGAATCAGGATTGAGTCACAAGCAGTGTTGTCAAGAAACTATTCAAATTGTATAGTGTTTTTATAGAAATCCATTAGAAAAGGGATAATATTTTCGAAGTAAGAAAATTGCACAAATTAAAGTAAAATTAGAATTATTCTAAAAGTATTTGTTTCCTTCTTTCAGTCTTTATCTATATACATTGCATTCAAGGAGAATTTCTGTTAGTAACTAATGCTAATAACATTAACATGATTCTTCTTACCTCCAACTGATCTATCTTTTGGATCTCGAGTTAGAAGCAAACGTTGCACAGGAAATCCATATTCTTTTGCAGAGTTCTGCTGTGGCAAGAATGGTAATATATTATGAGTTTTTTAGAATAAATATTAGTTAGTCCCCTTAAACTATAAGCCGACAAGATTTCAAGCAATTCTCAACATCAAGGATTAACATATGAAGAGCCAATGGATAAAATAAATTTTGCACAAAATTGTTATTAATTCTGGACTGGCCATGTACTTCCCATTTATGCGAAATCACAGTATTCATCAGTAGCCACCAGAATGCATCAGAACATCCCAAAAAAGTGGATTTACCACATTGTATCTATTTTTTTCTTCATATATGATAAGTTGTAAATGTTATTAGATGCTACTATTTATCATTGTGTACTAGGACCTGGATAGCAAACAAAGTTAATCTGGTAACAAACATACGAATAAGACAAACATATTAAACAAAAAATAAATAAATAAAAGAAAAGAAAAAGCAAACGAGGAGTACTGCCATGATGTAAACATGTTTGTGTAATCTCCTTATCCTTGTTGTGTTCACAATAACTTCTTTTACTGAATTCCAGTAGGATTATTAGTTTATGAGGCAACCTGTGCTAAATAGTTGGTAATTCATGATATTCATCTTATCCCCTGCCAAATTTGATTCTCTGCTTCAGATTAATGATCAACCTAAAGAAAACATATTGTTAAGAGAAGAAACTGATGTCAGTCACAGTTTAAAATCTAACTATTGGCCATCTTGTTTTATGTGCACAATGTCTTATTAATGTGAACTGAAGATCACTGATCAGGCAACAAACTGCAAATTCACTTCATTAATATGTTATCTGATTACTCACTTCTAACAGTTCAGCCCCAGCATCTGTTTTCTTCCTCTTGCCTGTCGCAAAAGTACTTTAACTTTTTTGTGCATAATTGCCATTCATCCCAGTGGCTGCTTCATAATGCACTGTCCTTACTCACCCTTTGTGGAGCTGCATACCTATTGTTGTCTGTTCTCACTCCCTGTATATTTTTTTTTATTTAAAAAAAATCCAAAACCTGAATAGAAGAATTATGATAAAATGTTAAGAACATCATGAATATACTCAAACTTATGGCTTGCAGTTTTTCAATGATACCTGAGGGTTTAAAATAAGCATAAATTATCAAGTTACATTAGATAATTTTACAGTGTGAGGAAAATGAGATATTTGAATATGATTTACATCAAGGTAATGATATACAATGTAATTTTTCTGTGCACTGGTTATTAGAGGTACAGCAAAAACTGTCACATATATAGATACAGAATCTCTACAAGTATCAGTTTACAATAAGTAACTAGGTGTATTCCTTGATCTAGCCACAAAAATGCAGTGAAAACAACATGGCATTCAGTGGTGGATAGAACTCACACTGTGTAATGAATATTTTATATGAAATATTAAACAGAACTTCCTAGTGACAAAAGAGTCAGTGAATGGTAAACCAGGTTTAAGGAAACTGGCTGCTTGTGCACTGCAACATGACCAGATCATCAGGAACTTTAACACAGTACTGATGTTTGTTGAGTCACCAATGGTGCACATTTTGAGCAACTGTAGGGTTCAGTATGTCAAAATTTGGGGATATTCTATATATAGATGTGACCATTCTTGCTGTATCTGTCATAGCCACTGCACAATAAATGTCCAAAATCCCCGAAAGAAAATTATGAATCACCCTGTATAGATTTTGTGTCTTGGAAAATGATCACAGAGCTGGTATTGATTTATTACTCTTTGAAACTATATGAATGGTTTAATGATGGGTTTTCAAAACAAGATGAATAAAAGCAAGCTGTTGAAGCAGAATATGAAATAACCATTAAATTTTTGGAACAAGTTGAAACACATGAAGAAAACAAATTGATCAAATGATATGTACAAACTAATAATTATTCTTACATGTGGTTTCCTGTGTATTGAATGTGAGTTATTTTGAGCATCATCATCTTTCATGAAGTTATAGCCCTTTGAATTGTTTTTGGCTTTCTCTTCACATACTTGTGACTTGATAGTTTCAGCATGCTGAATATTTCCTGTCAACAAGAAATTTAAAAATTTGTCTGAATTTCTTATTATATTGGACTATTAATATAGGAGTGAAAAAGATTCTTCCTCCCCATGAGCCAAAAGATAATATGAAGAAGATATAATTAGTTTCAAATTGAAGAATTAGTCATTGCTTCTAAGCCAAAGATTTGGTTTTAAGTTGTGTATTTATAATAAAAATATTTTCTGTGATATTAAAAAGTTAAAATTACTTTCAGATGAAGCCGTAGAAGGTTTAAAATTCTGGTTGAGGAAAGATGGAGAACTATAGCAAACATATTTCTTCAATCCCCCCATAACTTTCTCCAGGTTGCTACCAGGCTAGTGATATGGTACCAATGTTACCAAATACTGTCACATCAGTGTAGATTACAGAAGTTGTCACAGGGGATGAAGTAGCTCTTAAAGCTTTAATTATGGTAATGACAGATGAAGAAACCATCTCTTACCATAACATAAGGTATAGCAGGCTTCTGCTATGGTAAGTAATGACTCTTTTGTTTAGCCATATTATAATTACACTAACAAGCTTCTTTTTGCTCATATGAAACACAATTTTTTAAACTGATGGGCATGTAATGTAGATATTGGAACTCCTCTTTTGGTCAAAAACCATTAGCTACATCACATTAAAGCTACTGGTATCCAAATTAGGAATATCTTTACAGATCTTTGCAATTGAAGCAAAGTCAAAAGAGCCATAGCCAAGTGCTATGATTGATGGATAACAGAAGAAATAATGTTTAAAAAAAATGAAATTTTTAATGGTCTAATATCAAGTTTATGTTTTGTTTTTACAGATTCTCCTTTGAATATTAGTGGTTGTTTCTGGATAGCCTTCTTTTAAAAATCCTCATTATTTCCTTTTTTAAGTAAGAATATTCTTCTGTAGGCAAACACTTTTTTCAATTCAAAGCAAATACAAATTTTTGTTAAAAAATAAAAACAATAACTGATATTTTATAATCAACTTTAAACAGTCGACTGTGCTTCCCTAACTAACTAGAACAATGTATATGCTTTAGAAAACTAAGTTTAGACACTGTGTATTGATACAGCATGCAAACATGTGTAATTGTCATATACATAATTCAAAATTAGTGGCAGGTATTTATATGCAAAATAATGTAAAAATCTCTCTAGTTGCTATAGTATAATGGAGAACTACCATTTGTTATGCAAGGGTAACATGCAGCACATACATTCTGTTAAGTAATCTATTTCTGGCTAAAGTTTATTCAGATACATTTTATGGTAACATTTCAAAATCATTCTTTTGAGATTACTCTAAAAACACATTTCTACTTACATCAAATAAAAATTAAATACATTATGTACCTAGTTTATATACTTTGTTTTTCAGCATACAGCAAAATTGTTTCAGTCTGTGAATACAGATCACTGAATGAAAGTGTAATTGTATCATTTCTGCCGTTACTCAGAGGAATGGAGTAATTAAAACTGAGGACAGCTATCAGCTGCTTTCTGACAGTAAACATACTTAGACATTTATTTATATTCTAAGGGATAAAATAACAAGAAGTGCGATAGAAATAGAAATTTTAAAACAGCAGCCTGTGAAACTGAGAATGCTGTATATGAAATTCTGCTTCCAAACCAGAGGTGTGTAAGAGTTAGTAAACTTGAATTAGAAACAAAGAATTCTAAAGATATTTATAAAATAATGGTAAAGACTTAACAGTTCAGTAGAAATATAAAGTGGATAAAGCTTTCTTTCTATTGGAGCATGTATATCTGGTAATAATTAATTGCTTAATATAGGATTAAAAATGTTATGAACATTTTTTTTAAACAAAAAGAATTCAGTTTTTACTTAACCGCAAACTACAAATGATTGTTGATAGTCAAAAACAAATAATGGCTTCCACTGTTCATGTAAAAAAAATTAAAATAGAAGCAAAATTTGCATTTCCTGTTAAAAACCATATTGATTTAGTAAAGGTTAAAAATATTTTATCAACCAGTAACAATAATAAATCAACTCAGTTAATAAAGAATGAATTCTTTACAGTCTTTAACTATTTGTTACTGGGACATATATAATGAAATGAGGATTTGTATTCTTGTCAGTAAACTTATGTGAATCTTAAATCATTATTCAGTTTCCCAGCTTCCTAGTTTGGCTTTATAATAATGCTGTGTTTTCTAATAATACAAGGTGTGTTAAAAAAAAGTAGCGGGAATTTTGAAATTTCGCAGGTTATATTAGTCCAATTGGCACGATTTTTTTTGCTGTTGTGTTGGCAAACATGTCTTAAAAGTATCTATACATTTTGGGCTATATTGGATGTTTAGTCTCTTGTCAGCTGTGAAAAGGATAACACGTGTTTCAATATTATTGGTGATTTTTCATTTGTGTAGATCATGGATCAGAGAATTTGGATTAAGGTTTGCTATAAAAAAGGAATTAAGTGTAACCAAGTTTTAGAAATGTTAAATATTGCTTTTGGTAGATTTACTATGAGTGAAAGAAGAGTTTAAGACTGATATAAGCATTTTCAAGATGGTCATGAAGAAGTTGAAGATGATGAGCATACGGGTCATCTTAGCACATCAATAACCTTTGAAAATGTGGAAAAAGTGAAAGAAATGACTATTAACAATCACCAAATATGAATTAGAGAAGTCGATGATGATATTGGCATACCAACTGGCTCTTGCCATGAAATTTTTTCATCTGTTTTGGGTATGAAATGTGTTGCAGCAAAATTTTTTCAAAAAGTATTGAGCTTCTAACAAAAACAGTGATGAATGGAAGTTGTTCAGTAATTGGTAAATGAGGTCAACAATGATGCAGAACTATTGAAACATGTCATAATTGGTGATGAAACATGGCTTGATGGGTATGGTGTCGATACTAAGGCTCAATCATCACAGTGGAGGCATTCTGGGCCACCAAGAACGAAAAAACTTCAAGTTCGGGCAAATGAGAAGGTTATGCTCACTGTGTTCTTCAATTTTAAAGTCATAGTGCATCATGAGTTCTTGCTACAAGGACAATTGATCAACAAGGAATACTTCCTTCAAGTTGAATGCGTTTGCGTGAAGCAAACTGAAGAAAACACCTGAATTTGTGGCAAAACAAAATAAAGAGTGACCTTGAAGGGCCGTCATTTTACAAGCATAGATGAGGTTAAAAGTGTATTGCTGAAATAGGTCAAAGCTATCCAAAAGC
The DNA here is from genome assembly GCA_031002005.1 of Vandiemenella viatica. NCBI lineage: Eukaryota > Metazoa > Arthropoda > Insecta > Orthoptera > Morabidae > Vandiemenella > Vandiemenella viatica. The sequence continues at coordinate 378,503,880 of CM061921.1, forward strand.
TTGGGTTCCAGAAGTGTTTTTGGGATTGGAAGAAGTGCTGGCATAAGTTTATAGTATCTAATGTGAACTATTTTGAAGGGGATATCATCGATGTAGATGTATAAATAAAATTCTTTCCCAAAATATGAAAATTCCTGTTATTTTTTTAACACACCTTGTACTAAGGGAAATAATTCATTCAGAATTTCTATAGTAACACAGTTCATTGGCAGTCTACCAAATCTTACAGGAAACATTTAATAGTCAAACTGTGAGGATGTTTCATATTAGTTATTGTATAAAAAACAGAGTTTATCCCACCCCTCTTCTATGTGGTGGGAGATGGGCACCAACGTCAGGGGACATCCTCTAGATGCAACATACAGTGGGAACCAAGTCGGTAGCTGTAAAGACCCTACTGGATACCTTAAAAATGTTGTAAGGAGCTCTGCTGATGTTACAAAGGTTCTGGTAAGCTAGTATGGATCAAAGCACAAACAAGCAAACACTGACTGGGAAAATAAAGGAAATCATGAATGTGATGGAAAGAAGAAAGCTGCACATCTTGGGATTGCGAGAGACAAAGTAAAAAGAACAAGACAGAAAAAAACTGAGGAGAAGGCTCTGATTATACTGGAATGGCAATGAGTAAGGGAAGAGAATAAGGGTAGAGGTATTAGAGTGAGAAGGACTAATAGAAGAATTAAAAGAAGTAAGTTACAGGATGATGAAGATTAAGGTAATAGTTGAAGGAAGAAGTTTGGAAATACTGGAAGTACATGTCCCATAAGAAGGTTGCCACTTGCAGGATAAAGATAAGAGTTGCAGAGACAGTTGAACTGTCAAGGTGTAATGATTGTGGGAATCAAAATACCCAAGTGGTCATAAACTGATCGTACAGAACATTATGACCACTGCCCACCGAGAGACTGAATGCTGTCTGGTGATGTTGGTAAGTCATGAGGTAAGATAACTATACAAGTGGAGCAGAGATGCATGAGGAGTCATTCTAGCCATGAGGAATGTGACAAATGGGGAAATACGGTGACATAAGTGACTTTGACAAAGGGCAGATTGTTATGACCCAGCTCCTGGAAATGAGCATCTCGGAAACGGTGAGGCTGGTCAGCTGTTTGCATGCTACTGTAATGAGTATCTACAGAAAGTGATTGAAGGATGGTGAAACTATGAGTAGGCAACAATGTGGTGGACATCCATGCCTCATCACAGAAGGTGGTGGTCAGAGGCTTGCCCACTCTGTAAGGTAGGATAGGGATAGATCTGTGGCAGATCTGATGGCTGAGTACAATTCTGGTGCAGGCACAAGTGTTTTGGAACACACCATTTAGTGCACATTGTTGAGCATGAGGTTCTATAACATACGGCCCCTATGAGTTCCCATGCTGACCCAACAACATCGTTAATTATGATTGCAGTGGGCCCAAGAACATCAAAATTGGATCTTTGATCAATGAAAATGTGTCGTCTAGTATGATGATTTCTTGATACACCAGGTCAATGGTTGTGTCTAGATATGCCATCTTCCAGGTGAACGGCTGTTCGAAACATGCACCACCTCATGGACACATGCCGGTGGGGGCAGTATTATACTATAGGGGACATTCACCTAGGCTTTCCTGGGATGTGGGACAGTGAACGAAGACACCATGACATCTGTGATCAATTAGATTTCTTCACTCTTCATGTCTTCAACTACATTGATGGCATCTTCCAGCTGGATAACTGCCCATATTACAATGCCAGAATCGTGCTACATTGGCAGTAGGAACATGTTAGTGAACTCATGTCGATGTCTTGGCCACCAAATTTGCTTGGTCTCAACCTTACAGAACACAACTGGGATGGCATCAGGAACCAACTCCATGTACACAAACCACCAGCCCGTAATTTAAGGGAATTGTGTGATATTTGTATAGACATCTACAGAAACCTACCAAGGACTTGTCGAATTCTTTCCACTCCAAACCGCTTCAGTACTCCAATCCAAAGATTGACCAACATGCTATTAAGCAGCTTTTTTGGCTCATCAGCGTAGATAGATAAAGGTATAAAAAGGTACTGGCAACAAAAGAATGGGAAAGCAGGAATGAAGAATGGAAAACCTACTGGACTTCAGCAAGAGAATTGGTTGTGATAGTAAGTTCCTAGTAAATAAAAAAACCAAGAGAGCTATGATGTAATCTGATACAGCAGTAATTGGCAGAATGTTTGTAATGGGCCATATGATTCTTGATTAGCTAGATAGGAAAATAAAGGCATTGAAACTGAAAGAGGAAAAAAACTAAGAGGAGTACCAACGAACTTCAAGGAGCAAGTTACGCAAAAGAGAAATGGATTGTTATATTTCTTGCCAAAACCGTTTAGTAGGAAGCCTGTTATGTATAATTCATAAAGAAAATAAATTTTATAATCATTTTCTTAATAGTAACGCACTTTTCAGCTCAGAACAAAACCTTGTTATATATCCATGATTTTGCCTAAACCAAGTAGGAGGCCTATTACATATAATTCATATAGAAAATAATATTTATAATCATTTTATTAATAATAAAGCTCTTTTTAGATCAAATTCTAACCATTTTCAGAAAGAAACAGAAAATGCTAAAAGTGAAAATTTTATGTTAATCCAATTTGTTGCCTTTATGTTCACAAATAAAGCATAAAATTACATTCAATTTGATGAGTAATATTTATAGGTTTAACATTTTCTCTTAAGAGATATTGCAGAAATAAAAAATTGGAGTTTTGGAAATAAAACAGCTAGGAGGATAAAAGTAGGCTTACATGAGAGAGAAAAATTCATTTATTAATAAATATGTAACAGTTTAATAGTAACTTTAGATTTAAAGGAAGAAAAACGAAATTTTAGTATTGAATCTTGATTACTTCACCATGTGTGGCTTTTAGGAATTACAACTCTTAAACGATGATAATTATGAGAAAATTGATTATAACTTAAAAGACTGGGAATAAATCAGACTATAAGATATGTAAGTTTAATGAAAATCCAAATAAAAATGGTGGGCCATGAGAAGAAAGGATTTTTGTAATTCACAAGAGAATAGTATTTCCCCTCAGGAATAGTCCTTTATTCTGAAACATGTCAGCTGAAGATTAGCCAAGACTATAAAAAGCCAGCCAGAATTTCCTTTTAGAGGTGGTTTCCAGCAGTACTTGGTCAGTATAGGACGGGCATGTCATATCTCCATAATCAAACAGTACCAATCTAACTATTGTAGAGTAGGTGTAACACCGTGAGGGTAAAATTCAAAATGTAACTATTCAAATTTTAATTATCTCACCTCAGTTTGTGGACATTACCATTAATTCCAAGGAAACCTCAAACTAATTTAATGAAAGAACAATTTTAAAATGGTTCAAGAAGTCAACATCAGTACTGTGGGAATTTACCATCAAGCTCACTCTTAACTTTGGGGTGCACCTCTAAGTATGACTGCGAGCGTGTATGCTTTTAACTAGTGTTGTGCCTTGAAGGATAACCTGTAACCTTCTAAATTCTTTCAGAGTTCGATACTGCCTTGAATGTTTTCAATAGTGTGTAATCTGATACTGGTGCCAACTTCATTAAAACTTTCAGAATATATGTCAAATTCATAATAGCAGAGACTTGCTGTCATTTATGTATGACCTGTTGGCTATTACAGGGTAAATTAATAGCTTGGTGGAAATTTCAAAGAACTTTAGCTTCTTTGAGGGAAGGTATCAGATATATTACATAACAGGCATCACACTCAAGATAATACAAATGTTGCACAACCCCAATGCACCTTTTGTTATGACAAGGAATAGGAGTGGAAATATTTAAAAGAATATTAGTTGTACCTGCAGGAACAGTGTCTGGGGGGGGGGGGGGGAGGTACCAGAAACACAACAGACACAAAGATTCTCCATGGTGGAATGTCAGAGTAAAGGAGCAGTACAGTTGAATAACTGGTCTTTTAAGAGAATGGTTTAAGTGGAGGATGTCAGGTGAAAGAAGAGCATAAAAGGAAAAAAAGGGAGGTCAAAAGGGTGGAAACAGAGGAAAGGAAAGAGTGGATAGAGAAATGGACTGAGATGATGGAAGAGGATAATTGGAAGAAGAAAGATATGAGTGACTACTCTAGCATGCTGGATGAAAATTGAAATGAGATAAACAATTTTTGAGAAACTCTAAGAGCAATGTTCAAGGAGTACTTTCAAACCAAACTGAACATGAATTGGACAAAGAAAGATATATTACTATAGGTGAAGGAAGCAGATAATAACTGAAAGAAAAAGTAATAGTAAAAGACCTAACACACGCAGAAGCGGAAAAAGCTATGCATAAAATTAAGGGTGGAAAGGGCTCCATGTAGTGATTAGGTGAGTTTGGAAATGACAAGAGTAGCAACAGCTATGTCATGTGACGAAATAATAGGGAAGGGTTGGTCAACTCAAGAAAACTAGATGATATGGATGATTGTACCTATCTTCAAAAAAGCAAGCAGGTAAGATTTTAAGAATTATAGAGGAATCACAACAATGTGCTGCCAATTGGTCAAAGTTTATGAGAAGGTCCTACAGAAAAGAATACATGATAATGATGAAAAAGAACTACAGGAAGAGCAGCGCTGCTGTAGACTTGGTATTTACTATGAGACGCAGTAAAAGTACAATGAATATGGAAAGGATCTGCTGATACTGTGAAATTGTATGACTGTGTTTATAGAAGAGCAATATTGGAGGCACCGAGCGTGGTGGTGTAACAGCTAGCGTTCTGGCCTCGCATTCGGGAGGATGGCGGTTCGAATCCCCATCCGGGCATCCAGATTTGGGTTTTCCAAGGTTTCCCAAATCACTCCAGGCAAATGCCGGGATGTTTCCTTCAAAAGGCCATGGCCAAATTCCTTCCCATTCCTTGCCCCCTATCCTTTCCGTCTCTAAAGACCTCCCTGTTAGAGAGACGTTAAGCAGATAAAAAAAATAAAAATATATTGGAGGCCATGGAAAACAGAGGAGTTCCAAGAGAACAAATGAGCAGAGTGAAAGAATTGTATTTGCAGAGAGTGAACTACCTGAGAAGAGGACAGAAAGGACAGATTAAATTGCTTAAAACAACTCACAGAAGAGATAATTGAGAAGATGACGGGAAGAATAGAGAAGTGAAAATGAAGCAAATGTAGATAACAGAACGATCGGTGTGAAAACGGTAGAGGAAGTCGAGTTAGAAATATGTGAACATTGTGGGTTAATATGGCAGGAAATTTAACAGAAGGAAAAGTGGGTATATGATCACAACCAACAAGAAGGAGAGGCTAACCAGGGTAATTACAATGGCTGGAAAACATCTGAAGAAGGTAAGTACTTTTAAATAACTAGGAAGGGTTGTGGATGAAAGTGTAAAGAATGACTGAGATATAGGTAAAAGAGGGAGGTAGGCAGAAACTTTTTTAAGAAAAGTCAGTAGTCTGAAGTGGAACAATGTTATACCATAGAGTAGTAAGGGATTAATTTATTGGGCTTAGTATGATCTTCATCTGATGTACGCTGCCAAACCCTGGACATTATCGAAGCTAGATATCAGTAAAATACAGGCAAGTGAAATTAAATTTCTTATAAGCAAAATATGGGTTGCAAGAATGGACAGAAAAAGGAATGAGTAGTTAGGAATACAGTGAAAGAAAATGAAGGTTAAAGGATAGATAGCTGAGGGGATGAAGCAGTGTGTGCTGAAGAAAGTAGAGCACTTTACTAGGGTGGAGATGAAAAGTTGTAGGAAAGACAGAAGAAAATGTTGAGGCTTGTAAGAAAAGCATACCAGTCAGAGGCAGGAATCTGTGGAAAATGATGGTGTTGAAAAAGAGCTGAATTTATGACATATTCTGTTAACTATTATTTTATTGTAGTCCATACATGTTTCATTCTTGTAAGCATAGCTCATATTAAGACATGTTGCTTCCTAAATAGTAACATAGATTTTTTTTTAAAAAAAGGCACTTTTCATTTCAACATAATGAGGAAACAAAACAAACATCATATTATACCAAATAAAACAAGATGTATGTAGAGTTAAATAATAATTTATATTAATTTTGATGGTGATTTGGTTTTATGCTAAACTTATTCTTCACAGTAGAAATACAGTTTCTGCAATGCTTAACATAATTTAATTTTTAAAACTGCATTCATATTTTAAACACATTTTCTGTCAATAACCATGATTTACTTACATCATCGATGAAAGAAGAATTAATTTACGTTAATCTTGTTTCAGTTTTTGGTATAACAGTCTCACACATAGATTAGCTTGTATTGAATATCAAAAATTGTTTAATGGCTCACTAAGAAAGAACAGTGTTTCATTGAGGAATTTATATATTTACTTGTAAGTAAATGGTGATAACTTAGTGAATCACAGCTGAGATAGTGATTTTTTAAAAAAATTTGTTAGTCTTAAGTGGGATGTAATATATCAGGAATTACAGAAGGCTCCTTTATGTTAACATGCAGAAAGAAAATAGTATATCTGCAACATATGCATAATTATTCTACCATCCTTTATATTTATCCAAAGTAAATATACATTTAAATTGCATCTTTCTTTTGACAACTAACAGACATTCACATCGAGACACAAATCTTGTTAACTAACAGGAGACAAAATATATGTGAAGTTATTTCATCTCTAAAACATGGGAGTGGTCAGACATAGGCATGGTCTCACAATGCCAGTGCTTGTAGAATTTAATAGTGATATAATATTAACTTTATCCCTATCCTCAGTAAGAAGTAAAAAAGTATTTAGAAGAATGTTATTAATTTTATTGTGAATAATACTGCATTATTGCAAGTATGAGTATTATCTTGAAAAAAAAAAGAAATACTCTGGTAAAATTCTATCTATCAGCTATAAACAAGAAATACTAAAATATGGAAATATTTTGTGATAAACTATGAGCTAGCAATATTAAAACTAAAGGATTGGTTACCAGCTAATTGTACCAGGCATCTAGTTCTCACTGCATTTCTGCCAGTTGCATATACTCTCCATGAGCTAGTCATTACAACACTCAAGTTGTACACTTGTCTCACTGCCCTATTCGACTGTTAAATTTTTTTTATATCTTCTAAATTATAGATCTATCTTCATTAAATGCCGTAGATAATAAAATAATTTATTTTGATACACATTAGGTCCCTAAAGAGGGAAAAATACTATAAGTTTCAAATTTAAATTTTTCTTAACATATTTAATGTGAGTTACCTGTAATAAATGGATATATGTTACTGCAGAGTTTTTATGTAGACCTAGTATGCTCTACAACTGTTTTGCATGTTGTTTTATCTACATATTTTACACCTTCATTGGAATGCTTGAATCAGTCCACATACAGTTAAGTCTTCTGAGTAACAACTGGATATTTGGCTTTCAGCTTCCTCTAATGTTCCCCCAAAACATTTCATTCTGTTAACCTTGCAGTCTTGTGTTAATCAGTTATTGTGTATTGTTTTTGTTGATTTTTTATTTTATGTCTCTTGTCTCTGTTTTTCAGAATCCTCTTCTATTCCCATTTTCAACTTGTTGCATTTTTATACTTTACTCCTCTATATCATTTTGGATCTCTATGATCCAATTAATCTTATTTTTACTTTGCCAAAAGTAGGGGAATAATTATTTCACTTGACATGTTTCAGGGGATCTTCATATGTGGCAGAAAAAGACAATTCCCTTTTTCTCAATGTGTGTTTTATTTATTCACTGTCCTAGTATACAACTTCATTTGGCAGAAATCTCCATTATCCATCTATCTGTTTATTTCTTAATAATCATCCTGATTGATCTTCAGACTGTTTTCTGCAGTTTATCTGCTGCACATTGTAGTGTTATATCTTTAATGATATGAGCAGCATACTTTAAGAAAGTATACCAGTGCCCAAATTTTGCTGACCTGATCCACTAAAATCACAACTGCCAAGCTTCTATAGGTAAAAGGACAGCATTTAATATACATTAAACTTCCTCGAGAAGCTCACTATATGTCAATGAAACCTGCAACAGATTTTGTATAGTGGTTCTACAAATTAACATGGTCTTAGAGACTGGCTGTATGTATGTTTTAAAATACTTCTTTGCTTATATAAAGCATATAACCTTGTATCTGGCAAGTCACAGAAATATTCAGTAATTACAGGTCTGTATAAATCAGTCTTTATACTCCACAAATAAGTCCTGCAATTTTCCAAGAATAAGGTGCCATAAATAATCAAGTAACAGAAATGTGTGAAATAATCAAGCATATTTCTAGGTATTATTCTTAATGAAAAGGCTGCAAAACTAAGTTTTTAAGAAAAAGTTGAATGTGTCAATTTACATTTAAGTTGTCATCTATGGCTATGTGCAAATGCTTCCACTGATTATTTTATCTCCAGATTCTACATTATAAATGTGACTTGCTTTTTGTTACAAATTTGATTAATAATGATTTTTCTACATTTAGAAATGATTTAGTTCCATATAACCATACAACCATTGTTTTCTTAAAATTGTGATTTGATGTGTCTTCAAGATTCTAATTGACTGGTTCCTATAAAGATATGCTAGTATCACAAGCAAACAGCACCATCTTTTCATCAATATCTAATATGAAAATGAGGAAGGAAAGGGAAAATAGCCCATCACTTACCATGGATGATGGCAGGAGGGCCAGAAGAACACGAAAACACAAACACACTTTACAACATCTTGGTTTAAATCCTTATTCATGTATGTAGTTCTGAGCCATTTGGCAAGGTGGGGTGTGCACACACCATGACATACTGCATGACTAACATGTAGCGTGCATGATGTATATTTAATTATGAAGAGTTTTAGAGCACATAAAAATAACATACATACAAGTAACATTCTCTTATTCTAAGTTTAATTTTTATATATGAAGTTAATAATCACATTCCAGTATTCATTAGAAAATACAAATTGCATAAAATTAACCATTTTTTGTGTAAATTGATGAAACAATTTCTATCTTTTATTTATTCATTATAGCATTTTATTATTAAAAATAACAGTTCTCATTATTAGATGAAGAGGAATATTGGCAGTATGAATGTCAGCTCCTATTGTTATACTGTACTGTAAATGCAGTATGATGTCCTGATATATATAAAAGTAATTGGGAAATACATGAATGACTTGTAACAGCAATACACATAAACATTTTCTTTTCCATTATTCTTCTGCAGACAAAATGGCAAAAATTGGATTATCAAATTTTGTTATATCCACCCCCTGGTCAAGTCATCATAAATCAGCTGCTGATACAGAATTTGTGATCTGATAGAAGAGTGTAATTTACTGACTGAAAAACAGATAAGTAGACAAATACTAAAAGAAACAAACTTTTTGGGTTTCCTCCTAATACATCTAACAGAAGGACAAAATAATTTCTTTTGCATACTCAATCAAGTATAATATTATTGATCAGGTATTCAAACTTCAATAAGTGTTTATCACGAAACATTTTTATTTAGTTGCACATTTCGAAAGACAGGAGCTCCCAAAGTCGTTAACAATGTATCTTCCCCCTGCTTCTAATTATCCAACCATACAACTGGAAAAATTTGAGACAGTGACTCTTAATAAGGACTTTTAATAAAAATATATGTTAAAAAGTTTGAAGAGAGGTGGGCTGCAGCAACAAAAAAATAAACACTACACAAACACACAAATTACAATATTTTGGCTTATTCCCTATCATATAGCTGAGCTCAGGAGAGCATCAATGGTCAACTCAGCCACATGAACAATGATGTTTACCATCATAATTAGAGTGGAGATGGGTTGTATGGCTCACAAAAAATATCATGGAATTTCTTCTTGCCCTATTGTGGATGATAATGTTAAAACGTTTCTTATATTTACACACTTATATGTTACCAGTAAGCTAAATTTTGTAGTCTATAAAATAAGTCTTGAATAATCAATATTTATTTATTTGAAGCAATGATCTGGTATCTCAATCGTTAAGGCTCCTACCACAATGAAAATTCAGGGTACCCAGTAGAAATCCCTATCTCACTGAAACTGTATACTGTCACTTAATATGATCACCATCTCTGGCAAAAGTATGAAGCGTGCTAAGTTGCTATACTGTTGCAATTTGTTATTAATTCGCCAGTCACTCACTGAAATTCGAACTCTGACAACAGATCGAAAGGCCATATGAATTTGCTTTATTTATTTAAATAAAGTACTCCAAGAGAAGACACGTTAAATAATTATTAAATTTTATAACTCAATCAAAACAAAATGATATGTATTCTGTGTTTGATGTGCACTACACTGTTTTCACTTTCTTTCAAATTTGTATATAAAGTTTTACATATTGTTAATAACTTGAGATCTTTGGATAAGTGCATTGTATTCATTCATCACAAACAAGTTGATAGTGATAGCTATGTACATAGAGAGGATTGAAGGTCCTGCCACATTGACAAGATAATTTATTGAATTTTTCACTGAGAATTTTTTATCATAAATTTGATTACAATGTGTAGGTCCCAAGAAGTTCAAATAAGACTATTGTTCAGTTTCTTGAGAATTTATTAGATTAGAACTTTATGTATGCCCTCAAATTCTATTATTTTAATGATCTCTTTCTCTACAAGCACAGTGAATTGGAATGAAATTTCATTGTGAATGCTGGCTATAGATCTTTGCTCCACATTTGCCTTACAACTCATCTAGGAATTATTATATATAAGCAATTTTTTTATATACATGATACATGCCAGTTATAACTTTATGGGTTATATTGTATGGCAAATAATATTAAAAAGTTTTGAGAGACTCAAAAATATAACTAAAACATTATTTCCATAGTCATGATTATGGTGATTTTATATGGAGAGAAATGAAGCATCTTCAGTTAACTTGTCCTCCTTAAATAATGGAGTGGTAAAGTTGTGTCTTGTTAAGCAATCTTTCATTCAATGAACCCACCAGTGTGCTGAGGCACCTCATTCTGCATCAGGGCCAGGCCATCCTGACTGCAGTTTTTAGGCTGTATTCCACAGCCATGAAGGAGAATGCAAAGATGGTAACCAATATCCCTCTCATAAACTACACACTTCCCAAACAAAAAATATGCTTATATCACACACAGAACATAGATACACATTTTGTAGACAGGTGGCAACACTTCACTACCTCCAGTAGTATGTAGTATGATCTGGCAGTAAGTATAAAATGCTTAGCACCAGCTAGGGCATGCAGCAATGATATCGGAGCTTAAAATTTGGCCATGTCAGTCATAAGTAAAACAGCTGATCCCTTATGCTGGGTGAAGGTGGTAAAGAAAAATATCTGATGAAGGCCCCAGCACAATGGCCAAAACGTTAGGTTCCACACGGAGAACCAAGATAAGAGGTGAATTTATTGTTTACATCTATAAATTTATTTATTATTGCCCAATATATATTCAAGAACACAATTTGAAGTATTTATTAAATTAGTATTTATCATACGTACTATGATCATACCATTATTTATAATTTGTATTGTTATTAATTCTATAGTATAGCTAAGAACTTTGTTCAGGAAAAACACATTATTGTAAAATTGTTTTATTTTTATCTAATATGTTATCTTATTTAAAAATAAATTCAACATTTGTACTGCTAAATGAAACTTTACAGATTGGCAAAAATTAAATGAATGGTCTACTTGATTCCAGAAGTTTACATATTTTTCTATAATACAAAACAAAATTTGATTGAAAACTCAGCAGAATTTAATTTCGCTTTCAGTTTTTAATAAGAATTGTTTTAGGTTTGTTAATAAGTTTTTACTTGTAGCTCTACAATTTATACAGAAAGTTGTTACACAGCATCCAAATTTTACTCCATACAATATTTGTTCATGTGCATGTTTTTTTTTTCACAGAATTTTACTTTTTATTTGTATTGATACCACACTGACATCCTAAATATACACAGATTATTAAAGGATTATAATCACGTAGGTCTCAAAAAATTGTTTCCAAGTAATTTGAGAAGACAATTAAATGAAGAAAAAGAAAGATTTTTGTTGTTATAGAAAATAGTCAGCATTACAGTTAATAAAGCTGCATTATTAATAAGGATAGGATCATAGTACAATCTAATAGAGATTAGGGACAAAGTTTAGGTACAAAATATCAAATTATTATTATTTCTGAAAAAATGCTATTGGTTTATGCAAAGTGTTGATTGTCATCGTAGCTTCTAATTAACAATTTGTCCAATGTTTCCACTAGGTAGTTAGAACCAAGGATTGTCACTTCCTAGAACAATTGTGTGTGTGGGGGAGGGGGGGGAGGGTGATGCTTAAGTGTTGCCACCTGTCTGCGATTCATGTAATTAAGGTTTTCTATGATATTTGTATTTTTGTTTGTGAAATTTGTGGTTTATGAGGTCGAGATTGCGGACCGTCCCTTTATTCACGCAAGTGACTGCGTAAAGCTACCTACAAATGGCAATATGGGTCCAGGACTCACACCTGGTCCCAGCCATTAATATTCATAGTCACACTGGCAGGTTAATATTAAATTAGTTATTAACAAAAATTTAGTTACAGTATCATATTACTTTTCTTACTGCTCAGGATGAAAAACTTGTTTGTGAGTAATAGGTTCTGTCAGATCTGTAGAGCAACTCATAACAAGTCTTTTAATTAATAAATGTGTTCTATGAATATAAAATTAAAACTCCTTTTAACTTACATTTATTGTAACTCACAGGAAGAGAAGGAAATCCACTCACTGAAAAATCGTGCATATTAAGCCAGGTTGACAAGTGGTAACTACAATGAGCCAGAGAATTACCTTCAAAAGCTCTCAAAGCAGTATGGTGTTTAAGAATATTACTAATTCAGAATTGTGAAACCCTTTGGAACAAGAACCTCCATTGAGATTATAAATGAATATTCTTGGATGAGACAAGAAATCCAGAAGGAAATTGTCAACTTCCAGTACTTGGTTACTGATTCAATATTTTTTTGTATTTTCAGATCAATGAGTTTCTCTGAGACTTCAGAAAGAATAAATTGCAAGAAATTTGTAAGTGAATATGTGATTTCTAAAATGTGTGGTTTTGTGCTATAGATGAAAAAGCATTTTAAAGGGTTAAATCACATCTTATATCCAGGGTTACAAATCATAATTTGGAACACTTCTATCTTTTATCCTTTTAAACATGTATGCAATGCTTTAGTCTACATATCAACCACTCTGCAGTCTGAACAAATTTAAATGCAGTGGAACACAGTAGAGGTGTTCAATGAACATAAAACCAGGTATGAAGAATGGTTATTAGAATTTAATTGAATGTCACACAAAATACACTTCAGTAAAATTGAAAGAAAAAGTAACATTCACAGCTGAGTATAAAAATAAGCCATTCAATGAACAAGAAGGTAATAAAAGCACTTGCAAATATTAATAGAGAGAAATCGGACACATGATCAGTGTATAAAAACAAATAAAAATGTGAGACTGACCATAATTTGCAAGGAATTAATTTCAAATACTTCAGCGAAGATAGAAACTGTGTTGGGTTGATTTTATATTGGAATGCGGTTTGGCAAGTATAAATTAAGAATGCAGTCACTTCCTCTCAGCATAGTGATATACCACATTATAAAATTCTATAATTTCAAACATTATACTAACCATCTTTTTTGAACCATATGTATAGCATGGAAAACCTTGGAAGAATTACTATTCATTTTTCCCTTTACTGTCATCAGCTAGCTATATATAGGTATGCAACAAACACACACAGATCCCAGATCAGTAAGAAAATACATAAATTTCTATGCCATGCTATGTTCAACTGGAAATGAAGCCATTCACGTGACTACTGTTTTGAAATTGATTCGTATCTCTTTTAAGGTATGTGTCCTCTTTTACAATTGCTGATCAAAATTAAATAAAGACTGCAGATGACTTTAAAAAAATCAACACACACATCACTAAATCTAAATATGGTCCTCCAGGTGATATACTTTACCAGAAAAGATGTCCAAATAGTGGTTGCTACTGATAGAACTGTGGTAGATAATATTTGAAGATTAATGCTTGATACAAAGCATATTTGACTAAATGCAATATAAGTTGAGACCAGTAATAAACTATTACTTACCAGTATAAATAGCAGCATGGTGTAGATCACACAAATTGAATCTAAACATAAGTATTTAGCAGTAAACAATTCTTTATGGTAAGAGAAAATCAGTGTGGCTAGTTATCTGAAAGCTGAATAGGCTTTTATGGATTTTCATATTATGATGTGTGTCATGAAAAAATTATCTACAGTGAAATTAACATAAAAACTATAAAATATAGACATAATTTTACAATACCACAAAATCAAATAACTATTTTTTGTTATGAAAATGGGGAGTGAGATAATACAGATACTATTAGAATTAAAAAATTGTGTGACTGAAAATTATTAATTGTAAAGTTGTTAATTGTATTGGAAGATTAGTATGAAGAAAGGAATGATTGCTGAGAACAGTAAAGTAAATTAATAACAGAAAGTACTGAATCTGGATTTCTTATTAATTTGTAGGGGCCAGAATGAGCTTGGAATGCTTACAATTATCAAAGATTAATAAAAATTTACTGTCCAAATTTTTGGGATTTTAAAATATTTATCCCGCTTTCCAATTAACTCCATTTTCTCCTTCCACTCAAATAGACCATATGATTCCAACCTCTGCTTGCTTCAAATAACAATCCTGTCAAAGAACCTTATACGTCTACTAACATTCACCATCAATAATTTTTCCATGAGCTTGAACACTCACTGACGAATATTTTTAAAACTGAATTTGTAATTGGGAGAATTCTGATGGTTAATTGGTCTGTCGCTTGTAGTTATATCAGTCTGTATTGCAGTGAAATTTGAAATACATAGATTTTACACACACAAGACCATCTTTAACAGAGATTTAACAGGGCCTTATAAAACTTAGACAAGCCTGCCCATGAAGCATGGACAGTGTAATACTGATGAAATGCATGCTATTATAACATTTAACACGTTCCATCCAGTAATATAAGATATAACTACTGTTATCATAACCTGGTCTGAATTTTTATTAATGACTCAATCCTTTCTTCTGTTGTGGGTGTAGAATGTGGGCAAATATGTCTTGGTAAAAGAAAATATAATGATGCTGTCAGATTGACATTTATATAGAGATTTTTATGTTGTTATTGTGAATATGTGATATGTGAATGTTAGGGTGGTTAACACTTTTATAACATTAACGTTATATTCAGAAATGATTATTATAAAATTATTACATATCCATATAATATTTAAGAATCTTTTAAAATGATTAAGAGTTTTTTCCCATCCTGCCTTCTATTTTGGTAAGTGAATAGTTTACTTTCTCTTTCATATTTTCTTTAAAGCATTTTCCTTCTCAGTATTATCACAATACCTATAGGATTTTTTAATGCTCTTGCAATTAATTTTGTCTGAAATAGTTTGTTTCAAGTTATGAATGATATAAATTTTCTGCACTGATGGTGTTTTTTGCATAATATCATTAACCTCTTCAGAAAAAAGAAGTAAATCAACTACCACATTAGTATGAGGCCAAATATTGAAATCTGCAATGGGAGGTGGGGGAAGAAGAAATAGCTATCATTGGAAATGTAGGTCTTCTTGTTTCAGATCTAAACAAAAATGCAAAAATATATGTAATTTGAATTCTCCTCTTTCCAATTTGAGCTGAGGTATGACATTAATGTGGAAATATGTATATCGCCCAAGATTGCACTTGAATCTTTTCACTTCCTCTCATTTACTACATTTGTTATCAGCCTAGCATGTTATGCCTGGCTGCACACTGCATATACACCAGTCAATGCCTAACTGATATTTTCTCTCCGTCACTATGAAAACTGGTTTGTAAAATGAAATTTATATTTATCTTGACTCCAAAAACTTAAAAATTCCTTAAAAAGGCAATTGATTACTGGAAAAGATTTTATTTAATATAATGTAATGATGAAACTTGTCTTCAGGATTGGTAGATCTTTCTCATTAGCTATGAACTTGTCATATTTTTTCTCTGACACTTTGATAGTTAATAATTTAAATTTGCTAGTTCATGCTATATAATGGTTACTAGAGTCATTGTAATATTTAGAATACAAGTTTACACTACAAAGATGCTCAGTGATAACATAGTCTATTGATATGTAAACAAAACACCAACAATATATTGTCACTGAATTTATTTTGAAAAATGTTTAAGCTATTACTTATATCAGGATATTTAATACACTTTTGAATATGAAAGTTAATCAGATTAAATCCACATGAAGATTGCAAGTTATTCTTTGAAAGAAAAAAACCCCCAATATTACAGCATTCACTAATACATTTTTAATCACTGAGGGAGCTTTAAAGAGATGTTCAATCTCAAAATTCTTTTAACTCCCACTTCTCACCAAAATTTTTCTTCGTTGGAAAAGTTGTAAGTTCCTCACTACATTACCTTACTACATTATTTGATGCAGGCTACCTGCATGCTTGAAATCTGTTTACTGACTGATATTGCCGCATGAACGCCAGTGTACCGTCTGCCAGCATGGCGCAGCGGGTAGCGTCACGAATTGCGGTACCGAAGGTCGCCGGTTCAATCCCGCCCACTGACAAAAATTATTTAATTCTGTTTATTATTTCCAGAAGATTCTACATGTTTCCTAAGGTCACTTGTAACTTCTACACATTTCATTTGTTAACTACTCTTGTAATCTCTAGTACGTTCTATCTGTGTATAAATAGAAGAGCATTCTGCCCAAGAGGCAGTCAGTGCTGCGTGTATGTTTGAGTTCTCAATAAACCTGTTCTCAGTTTAAGTGCTGTGTTCATTGACAAGTAACCTTCGAATTCACACCTGCCCCGGTTCCAACGCGACATAGTTTGGTGGAGACGCCGGGTACCCTGTGCAACAGCTGCATCGTCGTGGCTCCGATTAGGCAACGTAAAAGTCGCCGCCTACACGGACTGGAACCGGACTACAAAGGATATACTCAGTACGTCCTTCCGAAAGTCCGCGTCATTAGGAAACCCATGGCGGCAAGCCAGCTGCACATTCGACACCCATCGGTGTTCTCTGGAGACGCTGGACAGGATCCTAACAAATGGCTAAAAGGGTTCGACCGAGTCGCCAAGTACAACAGGTGGGATCATACCATGTGCTTGGCAAATGTTTATTTCTATCTGGACGGAACCGCCCAGCAGTGGTTCGAGAACAACGAAGAAAAACTGAATAACTGGGAAATGTTCCAGACGGAACTTAAGAAAACGTTTGGGGACCACCAGCGACAAATCCGCTCGGCGGAAGAACAACTGAAGAACCGGGCCCAACGACATGGGGAGCCGACGCAATCTTACATACAGGATGTTTTGGCCCTATGCAACGTAGTCAACCCGAATATGACTGAAGCCGACAAAATCACGCACCTAATGAAAGGTATTGCAGAAGACATGTACCAAGCTCTTCTGATAAAAGACGTCGCTACGACGGAAGAGTTCATCAAGTGGTGCCAGCGGATTGAGGAGATGCAACAAAGGAGGGTTGGGCGAAAGAAGTATGACAGACTTCCCAACGTAGTCCCTATGGCAGTTGTGGAAGACCAGCACGACTTTGCGTCTCTCATACGACAAATTGTGAGAGAAGAATTACAACAGTTCATGGCAGCTGGGACTCTTGAACCGAGTGAGCATCAGATCATGGCCATGGATGTAAGCCCAGTGGGTCATGAAGGAGCCGACGCGGCGGAAAAAGAGGTATTTCAGACAATAGCTCCTGTCTGCCGAGCCAATCGCACTCGACGTGAAGAATGGCCTCGCCCTGATATGACGTATGCTGCAGCTGCCAAACGGCAGCCTAGGAACCGGCCGACACGGCCACAACCAAATCCTCCGGCACCTATGACGTCCCGCAGACGAACGGACGTCTGGAGGACAGAAGACAACGCGCCAGTATGTTTCCACTGTGGGCGCCCTGGACATGTCATACGCTACTGCAGAGAGAGAAGACGAGTATTTGACGATTATTTTGCCGCAAGACGTCCGCCATCGAACAGTTCTACCCCAGGCAGCCACCCGCTGACGAGTTCGGTCGACCTACGGGAAGAAGCCCATCGCCGTACCCTAGACGAGGTCGATCCCCGACGCGCCGCTGCCGTTCATCGTCGCCGGACAGAGCTACCAGCCGCTCCCCTAGCCGCCGCACGCAGGAAAACTAAGCAAGGCGACCATCTACGGAGGTGAGGCCGCCGCAGATGAAAATCCTCCATGGATGACAGTCACTAAGATGTCGGGAAATCTCATCAACGTTATAATCGACGGCCAACCTGTCCGGGCGCTGGTTGATTCAGGAGCTTCTTTCTCCGTATTGTCGGACAATTATCGTCGCACACTAAAGAAGACAATGTTCCGTGATACGGGGGCAACTGTGCTAAAGGTCGCAAATGGAAAGTACGTCCAGCCAGCTGGAGCTTGTGTCGCGAGAATAACCATCAACAACAGGACCCAGCCAGTTGAATTTGTCATTTTAACAGAATGTAGTCATAATGTCATCCTTGGATGGGACTTCCTTAAGGCATCCCAAGCTGTCATTGACTGTGGAACGTCTGAGCTGCAAATTGAAGAAGTCGTTGCGACGGGTACACGTAACACAGAATCTTCTGGGAAGTTATTCGCCGTTGACAACGTGACAATCCCGCCGTTCGCAATGAGAAGAGTCCCAGTCAAAAACACGGACGACCGCAACCTTGAAGTGCTTGTCGATAGTAGAAAGTTTATTAGGCTCACGAAAGAAATCTACATACCAGCGGCTATCATAAGCATTATCGGTGGTCGAGGAGACATTTGGATCACCAACTGTCACGAGCAGTCACAAATTATCCCCAAGGGAATGTGCATAGGGACAGCTGAACCAGTCCAGGAGGGCGAGCTCAACGTCATTAACGAAGATCCATGCTCTGTTACTAGTACCGACAACACGCTGGAGGAAACAACTATGGAACTGCCAATAGGGTCCGGCCTGACCAAGGAACAACACCACCGGGTGTTAGCTATACTACGCCAATTCTCTGGTGTATTCACACCCCAGCAAAAAAAAGGTCAGACGAAACGGCCCACGATAAAGCATCGTATCAATACTGGGGATCATCCGCCCATTAGCCAGCGCTCGTACCGATTGTCACCAGTCGAAAGGCGAATAATTCGAGAGGAAGTGGAGAAGATGTTGCATAATGACATTATTCAACCTTCGGAGAGTCCTTGGTCATCTCCGGTGGTCCTCGTAAAGAAGAAGGATGGTACGTGGCGATTCTGTGTCGACTATCGGCGGCTGAACAAAATCACAAAGAAAGATGTCTACCCACTGCCGCGCATCGACGACGCCTTAGACTGCTTGAAAGGAGCTACATACTTCTCAACCATGGACATGCAGACAGGCTACTGGCAAATCGAGGTTGACGAAGCTGACAGAGAAAAGACGGCTTTTATTACACCTGATGGCCTCTATGAATTCAAAGTAATGCCATTCGGATTATGCAACGCTCCGGCCACATTCGAACGCATGATGGACAACTTACTTCGACACCTTAAGTGGACGACGTGTCTTTGTTATTTAGATGACATTGTTGTTTTCTCGAAAACATTTGAAGAACATCTGAGTCGCCTGTCAACGGTGCTGAAGTGTGTTCAGACTGCAGGACTCCGCCTCAATCCGAAGAAGTGCCTCTTCGTCGCCAGAGAGATAAAAATCCTGGGGCACCTGGTCAACGGAGATGGCGTCCGCGCTGATCCAGATAAAGTAAGGGCAGTCATGGAATTTCCAACTCCTCAGCACATTCGTGATGTGAGAAGCTTTCTTGGGCTGTGCTCATACTTCCGGCGTTTCATAAAAGGATTCTGTAACATGGCACGTCCACTGCAAGAACTTTTGCAGGGAGACGCCAAGTTTTACTGGGATGAAACTAAAGAAAGATCTTTCCAGGCACTTAAGGAGGCTCTAACTTCCGCACCAGTTCTAGCCTTATACGACGAGAATGCAGAAACTGAACTTCACACTGACGCCAGCGGTTATGGGATCGGTGCAGTGCTTGTGCAAATTCAGGAAGGTGCTGAGAAGGTGATAGCCTATGCATCAAGAGTATTCTCTAAGCCCGAGATAAACTACTCTACAACCGAGAAAGAATGCCTCGCAGTTGTCTGGGCTATCAACAAGTTTCGTCCGTATTTATTCGGCAAACCTTTCACCGTCGTAACAGACCACCATTCTTTATGTTGGCTAACCAGCTTGAAGGATCCATCAGGTCGACTAGCAAGATGGGCACTTAGACTTCAAGAGTACGACGTCACGGTGGTATTCAAAAACGGACGCAAACACAAGGATGCCGACAGCCTTTCAAGGAATCCTTTAATAGAACACAACAGCATGAATGGAATTTCAGCCCTCGCTGAATTAGGTGACGTTGCAGCTGAACAGAGGGAAGATTCAGAGTTATTAAGAACCATAGACGCCTTGGAGAAAGGAGAACCGGCCAAAGGAGGGTTTCAATTGATAGATGGGACATTGTATAAGAACAACTACGATCCACTAGGCCCCAAGTGGCTTCTGGTCGTTCCAGCTCATCTCCAGCCAGCTATTCTCAAGTATTTCCACGACGCTCCAATATCCGGTCATCTGGGATTTGTGAAGACCCTGGACCGAATCAGACGCAGGTATTACTGGAAGGGTCTCTACCGATCTGTCAAGCATTATGTGAGTCACTGTAAAGAGTGCCAGCGACGGAAACATGTGCCGCAATTACCTCCAGGTCATCTAGTACCAATTCCACCTGCAGCAGTTCCATTCCACCGAATTGGGATCGACCTTTTGGGGAGGTTCCCGAAGTCGACAACCGGTAACCGATGGATAATAGTCTGCACCGACTACCTCACGCGCTACGCTGTCACCAAACCTGTGCCGACTGCAGAAGCTCCAGAGGTTGCAAAATTTCTAGTAGAAGACATTATTTTGAAGCATGGAGCACCACGTGTGATGATATCCGATCGTGGAAAGGTATTCCAGTCAAGACTAGTATCAGAGGTCATGTCAAGATGCGACGTTGTCCACAG
>CM061921.1:378526062-378736579 GCA_031002005.1 Vandiemenella viatica
CATCTCTAAAACATGGGAGTGGTCAGACATAGGCATGGTCTCACAATGCCAGTGCTTGTAGAATTTAATAGTGATATAATATTAACTTTATCCCTATCCTCAGTAAGAAGTAACATATTTAATGTGAGTTACCTGTAATAAATGGATATATGTTACTGCAGAGTTTTTATGTAGACCTAGTATGATCTACAACTGTTTTGCATGTTGTTTTATCTACATATTTTACACCTTCATTGGAATGCTTGAATCAGTCCACATACAGTTAAGTCTTCTGAGTAACAACTGGATATTTGGCTTTCAGCTTCCTCTAATGTTCCCCCAAAACATTTCATTCTGTTAACCTTGCAGTCTTGTGTTAATCAGTTATTGTGTATTGTTTCTGTTGATTTTTTATTTTATGTCTCTTGTCTCTGTTTTTTCAGAATCCTCTTCTATTCCATTTTCAACTTGTTGCATTTTTATACTTTTACTCCTCTATATCATTTTGGATCTCTATGATCCAATTAATCTTATTTTACTTATGCCAAAGTAGGGGAATAATTATTTCACTTGACATGTTTCAGGGGATCTTCATATGTGGCAGAAAAAGACAATTCCCTTTTTCTCAATGTGTGTTTTATTTATTCCACTGTCCTAGTATACAACTTCATTTGGCAGAAATCTCCATATCCAATCTATCTGTTTATTTCTTAATAATCATCCTGATTGATCTTCAGACTGTTTTCTGCAGTTTATCTGCTGCACATTGTAGTGTTATATCTTTAATGATATGAGCAGCATACTTTAAGAAGTATACCAGTGCCCAAATTTTGCTGACCTGATCCACTAAAATCACAACTGCCAAGCTTTCTATAGGTTAAAAGGACAGCATTTTAATATACATTAAACTTCCTCGAGAAGCTCACTATATGTCAATGAAACCTGCAACAGATTTTGTATAGTGGTGTCTACAAATTAACATGGTCTTAGAGACTGGCTGTATGTATGTTTTAAAATACTTCTTTGCTTATATAAAGCATATAACCTTGTATCTGGCAAGTCACAGAAATATTCAGTAATTACAGGTCTGTATAATCAGTCTTTATACTCCACAAATAAGTCCTGCAATTTTCCAAGAATAAGGTGCCATAAATAATCAAGTAACAGAAATGTGTGAAATAATCAAGCATATTTCTAGGTATTATTCTTAATGAAAAGGCTGCAAAACTAAGTTTTTAAGAAAAAGTTGAATGTGTCAATTTACATTTAAGTTGTCATCTTTGGCTATGTGCAAATGCTTCCACTGATTATTTATCTCCAGATTCTACATTATAATGTGACTTGCTTTTTGTTACAAATTTGATTAATAATGATTTTTCTACATTAGAAATGATTTAGTTCCATATAACCATACAACCATTGTTTTCTTAAAATTGTGATTTGATGTGTCTTCAAGATTCTAATTGACTGGGTCCTATAAAGATATGCTAGTATCACAAGCAAACAGCACCACCTTTTCATCAATATCTAATATGAAAATGAGGAAGGAAAGGGAAAATAGCCCATCTCTTACAATGGATGATGGCAGGAGGGCCAGAAGAACACGAAAACACAAACACACTTTACAACATCTTGGTTTAAATCCTTATTCATGTATGTAGTTCTGAGCCATTTGGCAAGGTTGGGGTGTGCACACACCATGACATTACTGCATGACTAACATGTAGCTGTGCACGATGTATATTTAATTATGAAGAGTTTTAGAGCACATAAAAATAACATACATACAAGTAACATTCTCTTATTCTAAGTTTAATTTTTATATATGAAAGTTAATAATCACATTCCAGTATTCATTAGAAAATACAAATTGCATAAAATTAACCATTTTTTGTGTAAATTGATGAAACAATTTCTATCTTTTATTTATTCATTATAGCATTTTTATTATTAAAAATAACAGTTCTCATTATTAGATGAAGAGGAATATTGGCAGTATGAATGTCAGCTCCTATTGTTATACTGTACTGTAAATGCAGTATGATGTCCTGATATATATAAAAGTAATTGGGAAATACATGAATGACTTGTAACAGCAATACCACTAAACATTTTCTATTCCATTATTCTTCTGCAGACAAAATGGCAAAAATTGGATTATCAAATTTTGTTATATCCACCCCCTGGTCAAGTCATCATAAATCAGCTGCTGATACAGAATTTGTGATCTGATAGAAGAGTGTAATTTACTGACTGAAAAACAGATAAGTAGACAAATACTAAAAGAAACAAACTTTTTGGGTTTTCCTCCTACTACATCTAACAGAAGGACAAAATAATTTCTTTTGCATACTCAATCAAGTATAATATTATTGATCCAATTCAAACTTCAATAAGTGTTTATCACAAAACATTTTTATTTAGTTGCACATTTCGAAAGACAGGAGCTCCCAAAGTCGTTAACAATGTATCTTCCCCCTGCTTCTAATTATCCAACCATACAACTGGAAAAATTTGAGACAGTGACTCTTAATAAGGACTTTAATAAAAATATATGTTAAAAAGTTTGAAGAGAGGTGGGCTGCAGCAACAAAAAAATAAACACTACACAAACACACAAATTACAATATTTTGGCTTATTCCCTATCATATAGCTGAGCTCAGGAGAGCATCAATGGTCAACTCAGCCACATTAACAATGATGTTTACCATCATAATTAGAGTGGAGATGGGTTGTATGGCTCACAAAAAATATCATGGAATTTCTTCTTGCCCTATTGTGGATGATAATGTTAAAACGTTTCTTATATTTACACACTTATATGTTACCAGTAAGCTAAATTTTGTAGTCTATAAAAATAAGTCTTGAATAATCAATATTTATTTATTTGAAGCAATGATCTGGTATCTCAATCGTTAAGGCTCCTACCACAATGAAAATTCAGGGGTACCCAGTAGAATCCCTATCTCACTGAAACTGTATACTGTCACTTAATATGATCACCATCTCTGGCAAAAGTATGAAGCATGCTAAGTTGCTATACTGTTGCAATTTGTTATTAATTCGCCAGTCACTCACTGAAATTCGAACTCTGACAACAGATCGAAAGGCCATATGAATTTGCTTTATTTATTTAAATAAAGTACTCCAAGAGAAGACACGTTAAATAATTATTAAATTTTATAACTCAATCAAAACAAAATGATATGTATTCTGTGTTTGATGTGCACTACACTGTTTTCACTTTTCTTTCAAATTTGTATATAAAGTTTTACATATTGTTAATAACTTGAGATCTTTGGATAAGTGCATTGTATTCATTCATCACAAACAAGTTGATAGTGATAGCTATGTACATAGAGAGGATTGAAGGTCCTGCCACATTGACAAGAATAATTTATTGAATTTTTCACTGAGAATTTTTTATCATAAATTTGATTACAATGTGTAGGTCCCAAGAAGTTCAAATAAGACTATTGTTCAGTTTCTTGAGAATTTATTAGATTAGAACTTTATGTATGCCCTCAAATTCTATTATTTTAATGATCTCTTTCTCTACAAGCACAGTGAATTGGAATGAACTTTCATTGTGAATGCTGGCTATAGATCTTTGCTCCACATTTGCCTTACAACTCATCTAGGAATTATTATATATAAGCAATTTTTTTATATACATGATACATGCCAGTTATAACTTTATGGGTTATATTGTATGGCAAATAATATTAAAAAGTTTTGAGAGACTCAAAAATATAACTAAAACATTATTTCCATAGTCATGATTATGGTGATTTTATATGGAGAGAAATGAAGCATCTTCAGTTAACTTGTCCTCCTTAAATAATGGAGTGGTAAAGTTGTGTCTTGTTAAACAATCTTTCATTCAATGAACCCACCAGTGTGCTGAGGCACCTCATTCTGCATCAGGGCCAGGCCATCCTGACTGCAGTTTTTAGGCTGTATTCCACAGCCATGAAGGAGAATGCAAAGATGGTAACCAATATCCCTCTCATAAACTACACACTTCCCAAACAAAAAATATGCTTATATCACACACAGAACATAGATACACATTTTGTAGACAAGTGGCAACACTTCACTACCTCCAGTAGTATGTAGTATGATCTGGCAGTAAGTATAAAATGCTTAGCACCAGCTAGGGCATGCAGCAATGATATCGGAGCTTAAAATTTGGCCATGTCAGTCATAAGTAAAACTCTTCAAATACAGCTGATCCCTTATGCTGGGTGAAGGTGGTAAAGAAAAATATCTGATGAAGGCCCAAGCACAATGGCCAAAACATTAGGTTCCACACGGAGAACCAAGATAAGAGATGAATTTATTGTTTACATCTATAAATTTATTTATTATTGCCCAATATATATTCAAGAACACAATTTGAAGTATTTATTAAATTAGTATTTATCATACGTACTATGATCATACCATTATTTATAATTTGTATTGTTATTAATTCTATAGTATAGCTAAGAACTTTGTTCAGGAAAAACACATTATTGTAAAATTGTTTTATTTTTATCTAATATGTTATCTTATTTTAAAATAAATTCAACATTTGTACTGCTAAATGAAACTTTACAGATTGGCAAAAATTAAATGAATGGTCTACTTGATTCCAGAAGTTAACATATTTTTCTATAATACAAAACAAAATTTGATTGAAAACTCAGCAGAATTTAATTTCGCTTTCAGTTTTTAATAAGAATTGTTTTAGGTTTGTTAATAAGTTTTTACTTGTAGCTCTACAATTTATACAGAAAGTTGTTACACAGCATCCAAATTTTACTCCATACAATATTTGTTCATGTGCATTGTTTTTTTTTTCACAGAATTTTACTTTTTATTTGTATTGATACCACACTGACATCCTAAATATACACAGATTATTAAAGGATTATAATCACATAGGTCTCAAAAAATTGTTTCCAAGTAATTTGAGAAGACAATTATATGAAGAAAAAGAAAGATTTTTGTTGTTATAGAAAATAGTCAGCATTACAGTTAATAAAGCTGCATTATTAATAAGGATAGGATCATAGTACAATCTAATAGACATTAGGGACAAAGTTTAGGTACAAAATATCAAATTATTATTATTTCTGAAAAAATGCTATTGGTTTATGCAAAGTGTTGATTGTCATCGTACCTTCTAATTAACAATTTGTCCAATGTTTCCACTAGGTAGTTAGAACCAAGGATTGTCACTTCCTAGAACAATTGTGTGTGTGGGGAGGGGGGGAGGGTGATGCTTAAGTGTTGCCACCTGTCTGCGATTCATGTAATTAAGGTTTTCTATGATATTTGTATTTTTGTTTGTGAAATTTGTGGTTTATGAGGTCGAGATTGCGGACCGTCCCTTTATTCACGAAAGTGACTGCGTAAAGCTACCTACAAATGGCAATATGGGTCCAGGACTAACACCTGGTCCCAGCCATTAATATTCATAGCCACACTGGCAGGTTAATATTAAATTAGTTATTAACAAAAATTTAGTTACAGTATCATATTACTTTTCTTACTGCTCAGGATGAAAAAGTTGTTTGTGAGTAATAGGTTCTGTCAGATCTGTAGAGCAACTCATAACAAGTCTTTTAATTAATAAATGTGTTCTATGAATATAAAATTAAAACTGCTTTTAACTTACATTTATTGTAACTCACAGGAAGAGAAGGAAATCCACTCACTGAAAAATCGTGCATATTAAGCCAGGTTGACAAGTGGTAACTACAATGAGCCAGAGAATTACCTTCAAAAGCTCTCAAAGCAGTATGGTGTTTAAGAATATTACTAATTCAGAATTGTGAAACCCTTTGGAACAAGAACCTCCATTGAGATTATAAATGAATATTCTTGGATGAGACAAGAAATCCAGAAGGAAATTGTCAACTTCCAGTACTTGGTTACTGATTCAATATTTTTTTGTATTTTCAGATCAATGAGTTTCTCTGAGACTTCAGAAAGAATAAATTGCAAGAAATTTGTAAGTGAATATGTGATTTCTAAAATGTGTGGTTTTGTGCTATAGATGAAAAAGGATTTTAAATGGTTAAATCACATCTTATATCCAGGGTTACAAATCATAATTTGGAACACTTCTATCTTTTATCCTTTTAAACATGTATGCAATGCTTTAGTCTACATATCAACCACTCTGCAGTCTGAACAAATTTAAAAGCAGTGGAACACAGTAGAGGTGTTCAATGAACATAAAACCAGGTATGAAGAATGGTTATTAGAATTTAATTGAATGTCACACAAAATACACTCCAGTAAAATTGAAAGAAAAAGTAACATTCACAGCTGAGTATAAAAATAAGCCATTCAATGAACAAGAAGGTAATAAAAGCACTTGCAAATATTAATAGAGAGAAATCGGACACATGATCAGTGTATAAAAACAAATAAAAATGTGAGACTGACCATAATTTGCAAGGAATTAATTTCAAATACTTCAGCGAAGATAGAAACTGTGTTGGGTTGATTTTATATTGGAATGCGGTTTGGCAAGTATAAATTAAGAATGCAGTCACTTCCTCTCAGCATAGTGATATACCACATTATAAAATTCTATAATTTCAAACATTATACTAACCATCTTTTTTGAACCATATGTATTGCATGGAAAACCTTGGAAGAATTACTATTCATTTTTCCCTTTACTGTCATCAGCTAGCTATATATAGGTATGCAACAAACACACACAGATCCCAGATCAGTAAGAAAATACATAAATTTCTATGCCATGCTATGTTCAACTGGAAATGAAGCCATTCACGTGACTACTGTTTTGAAATTGATTCGTATCTCTTTTAAGGTATGTGTCCTCTTTTACAATTGCTGATCAAAATTAAATAAAGACTGCAGATGACTTTAAAAAAATCAACACACACATCACTAAATCTAAATATGGTCCTCCAGGTGATATACTTTACCAGAAAAGATGTCCAAATAGTGGTTGCTACTGATAGAACTGTGGTAGATAATATTTGAAGATTAATGCTTGATACAAAGCATATTTGACTAAATGCAATATAAGTTGAGACCAGTAATAAACTATTACTTACCAGTATAAATAGCAGCATGGTGTAGATCACACAAATTGAATCTAAACATAAGTATTTAGCAGTAAACAATTCTTTATGGTAAGAGAAAATCAGTGTGGCTAGTTATCTGAAAGCTGAATAGGCTTTTATGGATTTTCATATTATGATGTGTGTCATGAAAAAATTATCTACAGTGAAATTAACATAAAAACTATAAAATATAGACATAATTTTACAACACCACAAAATCAAATAACTATTTTTTGTTATGAAAATGGGGAGTGAGATAATACAGATACTATTAGAATTAAAAAATTGTGTGACTGAAAATTATTAATTGTAAAGTTGTTAATTGTATTGGAAGATTAGTATGAAGAAAGGAATGATTGCTGAGAACAGTAAAGTAAATTAATAACAGAAAGTACTGAATCTGGATTTCTTATTAATTTGTAGGGGCCAGAATGAGCTTGGAATGCTTACAATTATCAAAGATTAATAAAAATTTACTGTCCAAATTTTGGGGATTTTTAAATATTTATCCCGCTTTCCAATTAACTCCATTTTCTCCTTCCACTCAAATAGACCATATGATTCCAACCTCTGCTTGCTTCAAATAACAATCCTGTCAAAGAACCTTATACGTCTACTAACATTCACCATCAATAATTTTTCCATGAGCTTGAACACTCACTGACGAATATTTTTAAAACTGAATTTGTAATTGGGAGAATTCGATGGTTAATTGGTCTGTCGCTTGTAGTTATATCAGTCTGTATTGCAGTGAAATTTGAAATACATAGATTTTACACACACAAGACCATCTTTACCAGAGATTTAACAGGGCCTTATAAAACTTAGACAAGCCTGCCCATGAAGCATGGACAGTGTAATACTGATGAAATGCATGCCATTATAACATTTAACACGTTCCATCCAGTAATATAAGATATAACTACTGTTATCATAACCTGGTCTGAATTTTATTAATGACTCAATCCTTTCTTCTGTTGTGGGTGTAGAATGTGGGCAATATGTCTTGGTAAAAGAAAATATAATGATGCTGTCAGATTGACATTTATATAGAGATTTTTATGTTGTTATTGTGAATATGTGATATGTGAATGTTAGGGTGGTTAACACTTTTATAACATTAACGTTATATTCAGAAATGATTATTATAAAATTATTACATATCCATAAAATATTTAAGAATCTTTTAAAATGATTAAGAGTTTTTTTCCCATCCTGCCTTCTATTTTGGTAAGTGAATAGTTTACTTTCTCTTTCATATTTTCTTTAAAGCATTTTCCTTCTCAGTATTATCACAATACCTATAGGATTTTTTAATGCTCTTGCAATTAATTTTGTCTGAAATAGTTTGTTTCAAGTTATGAATGATATAAATTTTCTGCACTGATGGTGTTTTTTGCATAATATCATTAACCTCTTCAGAAAAAAGAAGTAAATCAACTACCACATTAGTATGAGGCCAAATATTGAAATCTGCAATGGGAGGTGGGGGAAGAAGAAATAGCTATCATTGGAAATGTAGGTCTTCTTGTTTCAGATCTAAACAAAAATGCAAAAATATATGTAATTTGAATTCTCCTCTTTCCAATTTGAGCTGAGGTATGACATTAATGTGGAAATATGTATATCGCCCAAGATTGCACTTGAATCTTTTCACTTCCTCTCATTTACTACATTTGTTATCAGCCTAGCATGTTATGCCTGGCTGCACACTGCATATACACCAGTCAATGCCTAACTGATATTTTCTCTCCGTCACTATGAAAACTGGTTTGTAAAATGAAATTTATATTTATCTTGACTCCAAAAACGTAAAAATTCCTTAAAAAGGCAATTGATTACTGGAAAAGATTTTATTTAATATAATGTAATGATGAAACTTGTCTTCAGGATTGGTAGATCTTTCTCATTAGCTATGACCTTGTCATATTTTTTCTCTGACACTTTGATAGTTAATAATTTAAATTTGCTAGTTCATGCTATATAATGGTTACTAGAGTCATTGTAATATTTAGAATACAAGTTTACACTACAAAGATGCTCAGTGATAACATAGTCTATTGATATGTAAACAAAACACCAACAATATATTGTCACTGAATTTATTTTGAAAAATGTTTAAGCTATTACTTATATCAGGATATTTAATACACTTCTGAATATGAAAGTTAATCAGATTAAATCCACATGAAGATTGCAAGTTATTATTTGAAAGAAAAAAACCCCCAATATTACACCATTCACTAATACATTTTTAATCACTGAGGGAGCTTTAAAGAGATGTTCAATCTCAAAATTCTTTTAACTCCCACTTCTCACCAAAATTTTTCTTCGTTGGAAAAGTTGTAAGTTCCTCACTACATTACCTTACTACATTATTTGATGCAGGCTACCTGCATGCTTGAAATCTGTTTACTGACTGATATTGCCGCATGAACGCCAGTGTACCGTCTGCCAGCATGGCGCAGCGGGTAGCGTCACGAATTGCGGTACCGAAGGTCGCCGGTTCAATCCCGCCCACTGACAAAAATTATTTAATTCTGTTTATTATTTCCAGAAGATTCTACATGTTTCCTAAGGTCACTTGTAACTTCTACACATTTCATTTGTTAACTACTCTTGTAATCTCTAGTACGTTCTATCTGTGTATAAATAGAAGAGCATTCTGCCCAAGAGGCAGTCAGTGCTGCGTGTATGTTTGAGTTCTCAATAAACCTGTTCTCAGTTTAAGTGCTGTGTTCATTGACAAGTAACCTTCGAATTCACACCTGTCCCGGTTCCAACGCGACATAGTTTGGTGGAGACGCCGGGTACCCTGTGCAACAGCTGCATCGTCGTGGCTCCGATTAGGCAACGTAAAAGTCGCCGCCTACACGGACTGGAACCGGACTACAAAGGATATACTCAGTACGTCCTTCCGAAAGTCCGCGTCATTAGGAAACCCATGGCGGCAAGCCAGCTGCACATTCGACACCCATCGGTGTTCTCTGGAGACGCTGGACAGGATCCTAACAAATGGCTAAAAGGGTTCGACCGAGTCGCCAAGTACAACAGGTGGGATCATACCATGTGCTTGGCAAATGTTTATTTCTATCTGGACGGAACCGCCCAGCAGTGGTTCGAGAACAACGAAGAAAAACTGAATAACTGGGAAATGTTCCAGACGGAACTTAAGAAAACGTTTGGGGACCACCAGCGACAAATCCGCTCGGCGGAAGAACAACTGAAGAACCGGGCCCAACGACATGGGGAGCCGACGCAATCTTACATACAGGATGTTTTGGCCCTATGCAACGTAGTCAACCCGAATATGACTGAAGCCGACAAAATCACGCACCTAATGAAAGGTATTGCAGAAGACATGTACCAAGCTCTTCTGATAAAAGACGTCGCTACGACGGAAGAGTTCATCAAGTGGTGCCAGCGGATTGAGGAGATGCAACAAAGGAGGGTTGGGCGAAAGAAGTATGACAGACTTCCCAACGTAGTCCCTATGGCAGTTGTGGAAGACCAGCACGACTTTGCGTCTCTCATACGACAAATTGTGAGAGAAGAATTACAACAGTTCATGGCAGCTGGGACTCTTGAACCGAGTGAGCATCAGATCATGGCCATGGATGTAAGCCCAGTGGGTCATGAAGGAGCCGACGCGGCGGAAAAAGAGGTATTTCAGACAATAGCTCCTGTCTGCCGAGCCAATCGCACTCGACGTGAAGAATGGCCTCGCCCTGATATGACGTATGCTGCAGCTGCCAAACGGCAGCCTAGGAACCGGCCGACACGGCCACAACCAAATCCTCCGGCACCTATGACGTCCCGCAGACGAACGGACGTCTGGAGGACAGAAGACAACGCGCCAGTATGTTTCCACTGTGGGCGCCCTGGACATGTCATACGCTACTGCAGAGAGAGAAGACGAGTATTTGACGATTATTTTGCCGCAAGACGTCCGCCATCCGAACAGTTCTACCCCAGGCAGCCACCCGCTGACGAGTTCGGTCGACCTACGGGAAGAAGCCCATCGCCGTACCCTAGACGAGGTCGATCCCCGACGCGCCGCTGCCGTTCATCGTCGCCGGACAGAGCTACCAGCCGCTCCCCTAGCCGCCGCACGCAGGAAAACTAAGCAAGGCGACCATCTACGGAGGTGAGGCCGCCGCAGATGAAAATCCTCCATGGATGACAGTCACTAAGATGTCGGGAAATCTCATCAACGTTATAATCGACGGCCAACCTGTCCGGGCGCTGGTTGATTCAGGAGCTTCTTTCTCCGTATTGTCGGACAATTATCGTCGCACACTAAAGAAGACAATGTTCCGTGATACGGGGGCAACTGTGCTAAAGGTCGCAAATGGAAAGTACGTCCAGCCAGCTGGAGCTTGTGTCGCGAGAATAACCATCAACAACAGGACCCAGCCAGTTGAATTTGTCATTTTAACAGAATGTAGTCATAATGTCATCCTTGGATGGGACTTCCTTAAGGCATCCCAAGCTGTCATTGACTGTGGAACGTCTGAGCTGCAAATTGAAGAAGTCGTTGCGACGGGTACACGTAACACAGAATCTTCTGGGAAGTTATTCGCCGTTGACAACGTGACAATCCCGCCGTTCGCAATGAGAAGAGTCCCAGTCAAAAACACGGACGACCGCAACCTTGAAGTGCTTGTCGATAGTAGAAAGTTTATTAGGCTCACGAAAGAAATCTACATACCAGCGGCTATCATAAGCATTATCGGTGGTCGAGGAGACATTTGGATCACCAACTGTCACGAGCAGTCACAAATTATCCCCAAGGGAATGTGCATAGGGACAGCTGAACCAGTCCAGGAGGGCGAGCTCAACGTCATTAACGAAGATCCATGCTCTGTTACTAGTACCGACAACACGCTGGAGGAAACAACTATGGAACTGCCAATAGGGTCCGGCCTGACCAAGGAACAACACCACCGGGTGTTAGCTATACTACGCCAATTCTCTGGTGTATTCACACCCCAGCAAAAAAAAGGTCAGACGAAACGGCCCACGATAAAGCATCGTATCAATACTGGGGATCATCCGCCCATTAGCCAGCGCTCGTACCGATTGTCACCAGTCGAAAGGCGAATAATTCGAGAGGAAGTGGAGAAGATGTTGCATAATGACATTATTCAACCTTCGGAGAGTCCTTGGTCATCTCCGGTGGTCCTCGTAAAGAAGAAGGATGGTACGTGGCGATTCTGTGTCGACTATCGGCGGCTGAACAAAATCACAAAGAAAGATGTCTACCCACTGCCGCGCATCGACGACGCCTTAGACTGCTTGAAAGGAGCTACATACTTCTCAACCATGGACATGCAGACAGGCTACTGGCAAATCGAGGTTGACGAAGCTGACAGAGAAAAGACGGCTTTTATTACACCTGATGGCCTCTATGAATTCAAAGTAATGCCATTCGGATTATGCAACGCTCCGGCCACATTCGAACGCATGATGGACAACTTACTTCGACACCTTAAGTGGACGACGTGTCTTTGTTATTTAGATGACATTGTTGTTTTCTCGAAAACATTTGAAGAACATCTGAGTCGCCTGTCAACGGTGCTGAAGTGTGTTCAGACTGCAGGACTCCGCCTCAATCCGAAGAAGTGCCTCTTCGTCGCCAGAGAGATAAAAATCCTGGGGCACCTGGTCAACGGAGATGGCGTCCGCGCTGATCCAGATAAAGTAAGGGCAGTCATGGAATTTCCAACTCCTCAGCACATTCGTGATGTGAGAAGCTTTCTTGGGCTGTGCTCATACTTCCGGCGTTTCATAAAAGGATTCTGTAACATGGCACGTCCACTGCAAGAACTTTTGCAGGGAGACGCCAAGTTTTACTGGGATGAAACTAAAGAAAGATCTTTCCAGGCACTTAAGGAGGCTCTAACTTCCGCACCAGTTCTAGCCTTATACGACGAGAATGCAGAAACTGAACTTCACACTGACGCCAGCGGTTATGGGATCGGTGCAGTGCTTGTGCAAATTCAGGAAGGTGCTGAGAAGGTGATAGCCTATGCATCAAGAGTATTCTCTAAGCCCGAGATAAACTACTCTACAACCGAGAAAGAATGCCTCGCAGTTGTCTGGGCTATCAACAAGTTTCGTCCGTATTTATTCGGCAAACCTTTCACCGTCGTAACAGACCACCATTCTTTATGTTGGCTAACCAGCTTGAAGGATCCATCAGGTCGACTAGCAAGATGGGCACTTAGACTTCAAGAGTACGACGTCACGGTGGTATTCAAAAACGGACGCAAACACAAGGATGCCGACAGCCTTTCAAGGAATCCTTTAATAGAACACAACAGCATGAATGGAATTTCAGCCCTCGCTGAATTAGGTGACGTTGCAGCTGAACAGAGGGAAGATTCAGAGTTATTAAGAACCATAGACGCCTTGGAGAAAGGAGAACCGGCCAAAGGAGGGTTTCAATTGATAGATGGGACATTGTATAAGAACAACTACGATCCACTAGGCCCCAAGTGGCTTCTGGTCGTTCCAGCTCATCTCCAGCCAGCTATTCTCAAGTATTTCCACGACGCTCCAATATCCGGTCATCTGGGATTTGTGAAGACCCTGGACCGAATCAGACGCAGGTATTACTGGAAGGGTCTCTACCGATCTGTCAAGCATTATGTGAGTCACTGTAAAGAGTGCCAGCGACGGAAACATGTGCCGCAATTACCTCCAGGTCATCTAGTACCAATTCCACCTGCAGCAGTTCCATTCCACCGAATTGGGATCGACCTTTTGGGGAGGTTCCCGAAGTCGACAACCGGTAACCGATGGATAATAGTCTGCACCGACTACCTCACGCGCTACGCTGTCACCAAACCTGTGCCGACTGCAGAAGCTCCAGAGGTTGCAAAATTTCTAGTAGAAGACATTATTTTGAAGCATGGAGCACCACGTGTGATGATATCCGATCGTGGAAAGGTATTCCAGTCAAGACTAGTATCAGAGGTCATGTCAAGATGCGACGTTGTCCACAGGATGACAACTGCATACCACCCTCAGACAAACGGTCTCACAGAACGCTTCAACAAGACATTAGCCGATATGCTGTCGATGTATGTGGATGTTGAGCAGAAGGATTGGGATACAATACTGCCAGTGGTCACATTTGCTTATAATACAGCAAGGCAAGATACGACAGGCTTCACTCCGTTTTTTCTGCTCCATGGCCGTGAAGCTGAGACCACAATGGATACGCTGTTCCCATTCCAGCCGGACGACACTCAGGATGACTATATAAAACAGCTCATTACCAGGGTCGAAGAAGCAAGACAGCTGGCTCGCATACGAACACTGGCCACCCAGGAGAGGGACCGTCAGCGGTATGACGGCAAGCACCGACCTGTTGCGTACAACCCAGGAGATCTCGTATGGATTTTTACCCCTGTCCGGAAGGTTGGGCTATCAGAAAAGCTACTGAAGCGGTACTTTGGTCCGTATCGTGTCATACGCCGCCGGTCAGACGTCACATACGAAGTCGAGGATTATGAGCCGTCTTCGAAACGACGAAAGCGAAGGGACATTGTTCACGTCCTCCGCATGAAGCCTTACTACAATCCTGACGAGCAGCTAGGCACAACCAGCTTCTTGTTCAAGGACTCTGAGGACGGTTTGGATACTGAGGAAGTCGGACAGGAAGATAATAGTACAAACAGGAGGGGCCCTCCAGAACTGCCATACAGAGGACCCACGACAAGATCAAGATCCAGGACACTTCAGCGTGCCCCAAAAGAAATCTAACAGCGGGACGCTGTTTTCCTCAGGAGAGGGAGCAATGCCGCATGAACGCCAGTGTACCGTCTGCCAGCATGGCGCAGCGGGTAGCGTCACGAATTGCGGTACCGAAGGTCGCCGGTTCAATCCCGCCCACTGACAAAAATTATTTAATTCTGTTTATTATTTCCAGAAGATTCTACATGTTTCCTAAGGTCACTTGTAACTTCTACACATTTCATTTGTTAACTACTCTTGTAATCTCTAGTACGTTCTATCTGTGTATAAATAGAAGAGCATTCTGCCCAAGAGGCAGTCAGTGCTGCGTGTATGTTTGAGTTCTCAATAAACCTGTTCTCAGTTTAAGTGCTGTGTTCATTGACAAGTAACCTTCGAATTCACACCTGTCCCGGTTCCAACGCGACAATATAATATTGCTTTACATTTAATTCCTTTTCTTTCAGCCTAAATTTGGCTTGATTTTTCACAATATATTTAAATATTAATGTTTCTTATTTGAAATTGGTGCACAAACTCAAAATTTTGTAATCAATTCTATTTATGTGTTGACTTCACGTTGCCATTGTTGGATTCATTTTATTTATTTAAAATAAAGGTCATTCTATTGTTCATGGGCATATCCAGTGAGGAGCAGGGGCAGGGCTGCTGCCCCCCTCTCCCCAGAAGGAAAATCAAGTTGCCAACCATGGGCATATAGCAGATTTGCACAAGAACACAGAACTGTTCACAAATTTTTATGAGTTAGATGATATCACTGGAGAACTCAACATTGGGTACAATTTGCGGATAAAGAAGAACTTACCGGAATAAAAATTAAGGGATACAGAAGTTATGGACCTATTTAATGAAACTAATATTTTTTTGCTCTCCATGAAAGAAGCAGTCACAATTCTGAGCACTATTGCAGGCACTACATTGACAGTGGAACAATCCTTCACTATGCATTAACGAATGAAGAACTGACTCAGGAGCACTATCGGAGAGGAAAGGGTGACTGGATAGTGGCTGATGAAAATGCATCGAAATTTTGTGAAAGGAAACCTTGAGAAATTGACAAAGTTACTGAAAAATTTTCTGAGAATCCAAGATGATTAGTATTTACATAAAAAACCATAACTGGTTATAATCTTAATTAACTACATAGTAGGTCACTAGATTAAGTGACTGGATTACTATGTTAATCAATAATAAAATTACTTTCCTCAGTAGGTTTGAGTTTCATTTCGTAAGAAATCACCATGTTTTAGTCCCCCACCCCACATCCTCGAAACCAATATGAGTTGCCCCCTGCCCATATGCCCTTGCTATTGTTATGTATGAACTCTATTTTTCACTCATAGTCTGACTGATGACATTACTCACATGATTCATGTACCTAGTGTGATAAACTTTTCAACCAAATTATGGTTTTAAACAAATTTTTTCCACCTGTACAACCCTCAAACCAAAATGTTTTTTCTTATTTTCTGTATCTCTGATGATGTTTATCTTTAGATTTTTGATCCTACTGCATCATGCAATAGCAAACCAATTGTTAGCTCAAAAACTACAGTTAAATAAACTTTAATTTTATATACTTTAATTGCAATGTTAAAAGCTTTACTCGCTGCATTCCATTGAGTGTTGAAAGCTTTTGCTCCATTATTGGTACAGATGGAAGCTCAGTGTGGTAGTTAATATGATCCTGATATGTAGATCAGTATTATATATTTGGTACAAGACTAGAAAACTGAAGTCAAAGAAAAATTCTATTAGTGCATAATAGTTTCCTTGAACTTATTTAAGTACCAAACTCATTAGCTATACTGAATGAAAGAAAACTGGAAGCTTATTCAGTACCATTAAAGAAATGTATAAAATTGGTGGTGTAAATTAAAACTATAGAATTTGTTTGTATGTAACAATTTGGCTTGAGATGCAATTCTCAGAAACCTCAACATAAACTTTATGAATATTTTACAACCAGTGTGGTTGACCCCAAAAATGTAACATTTTTTACTAAAATATGAAACACTGCTACTCATACAGAAAGATGTGGTGATATTTCCTTCTTAATACACCACATGAGAAATAATAAAAAAAATCCATTATAAAGAACTATGGTAGAGTAATAGATGTTCAATATGTCTATTACATGCAACAGTTAAACTTCTTGAAAAAGTATGATATTAGATTTATTTTGAATTGAAATCACAGTGAATTATAGATGACTGGTTGAAGAGCGAAATGCAGCACAAAATCCTTTATAAGACTTATTTTCAAACTACCAAAAGTCTTTTTAATTTGCTTTCTTGAAATTGTTTTTTTAGATTTAATTATAAGGAAACTATTCTTGAAATACTTAGAACATATAATTTAATACAGTGGCAATCTTATCAGTATAATAAACTCAAAAAATGACTTTCACTAGCTCCCAGCAGATGATTTTGAGGGTGATTAATTTAAGGAAGTAAGTGTTTTAAAAATCAGTTCTACTTATAAAAATATCTGCAGTGGCTGTTAATATTTCATATGCAGCCCTACTTATAAATCTAAACCTGTAAAATCATGGAAGTTTTACTCTTTTTTTATTTTTATAAAAATTGAAAATTTTATTTCTTTGAATGTTAGATCTCATGAAGGTTACTTGAGATATAAAAATATGATGCATGTAAAATAGTTACAACTTTGTCAGGGACTAAGTGGTATACGGGGGTTGGTATCTGCTTCTTCACCTGAACCAGTCGTCTTCCAAAATATTCTAAGTCCTAAAAAGTTCTGTTACCGTGATTGACCAATGGTATGCTAACTGTTACAATTGACCACAGTCGCCACTTACAGCTTTAACCTACTGCAAGAAAGATACTATTGTAGAAATGAAAGTCACAAGTTGAATCACTGAATTATATTCTCAAAAATTTTCACGTAAATAATATAAGTTCACAGTTAGCAAGGCAATCGGATATATCGTTCACCAAAGATCACAGATTGAGAAACAGAGCAAGAACCGCACGAAACCCCCAAAACTGAGTTGAAAATTAAAGTCACATTGCCAAAACTGTTCGTCTGAATGTTAAAGTTTTCGAATTTCCAACATGGCTGCCGTTAAGCGTGCCTGTCACTTTGTAGACTCGTTTCCTGCCTAACGCCACCCCGGGGCTGGCCGAGCCTCGCACGGGATGTGCTCTCACTTGCACGTTTGAACCGAGACTGAAGAACCAAGCTTGTCCACATGCGCACTCTAGAGCCTATATAGACGTGCCTCACGTTATGCCGTACCACCTCTGAGTGCATCCACGCTGCCAAACATCCCCATACGTTTAATTTAATAACTTCTTTATTCGATGTTTAATTTAGAGTCCGAAACCGGAAAAGTTATGTGAATTTATGGTTACTGTGTTTTGTGTCAGAATATAGCTTTAATTGTATCTCTCCGAAGACTACCAAATATGGTCACGATTACAATGCTTCTGAAGGTCTTACGTCACCACCAGGTTTTCAGAACTTTTTTAAATCGGCTTTAATTACAAACATGAAATTAGGCTCAAAATGTTGGCCCCATTTTTAGCCTCACAAAAATGTAAACTTTATTTAAATCGGTTATGTGGTTATTGAGTTATTGCAAAAACAATGATTTCTAACAACCCGACATAATTATTATTTATGTTTTTAGGTATAACTCTGAAGATATATGGATTAGTAAGCCGGAAAAATTACCAATGTGTAGCCTGAATTAAGCTGCTTATTTTGAATGTTATTACCTCTCTGTAGCTATTATATTATGGACACAATAAAATCGTTTTTTTATTCCACGTGGATTTGATGTCGAGTGAATTTAGAAAACCTATAACATCGGTTCTATGGCTTTAAATGTCTGGAAATTAATGTGTATGAAGCTAGAAGAATGGATCTTTAAGATTAATACTTTTTTAACCCGGAATCTGAGTAGGCTTTTAAATGAGAAAATGCTAAAGTTGGGTGTTCTATTTTATGTGTTCCGGTGGTATTTAAAAATACTTAAACTGCTGAAAACTACAGGATTTAGATGAATTTAATTCGATTTAGGACTGTTTTAATTTATTATTTACTTTATATCGTGTGACAGTGGTTAAAATCAGTGAAAAAGCATATGATGTGTGCAGTGTCTATAGCAAGTTACTTCAAAATTGGATTACCAGACAGAAGGTCAGTAAAATGTCTTTAAATGGTTTTAGGAAATTACTTATGTGTGTTTACTATCATTTAACTGTTGTTAGCGCTTCCAAAATGGTTTATAAGTATTTGAATTAATGCTGAAAGGCTTGATAATTTATTCGATTTACCGGCTTCCGGTTTTTCACTGATATTTCATATTTTACGGTTTAAAACTATTGGAAATCTATTAAAACTGAAAGATTAGATTATTTCCTACGTATTTATCTACTTTTTAAATCCTGAAACTACTTAAAAGACCTAAAATTGTTTATGTGAACTGTTTAGGAAAATGAGTGATCAAATTTTTTCATAATTACTTCTTGTGAGTATTAAATGCATTAAAACTATCAGAAACCTGTTAATTATCCTACTAAACTGTCCCAGGCGTTATTCTATTTACTTTTAGAGCTTTAAAATGGTCAAATTCCATCACAATGTGATATCTTCATACTGCGTCAGTTTACTGTTCAATCATGCTGTCTATTTCTTTAAAATACCTGCTAAACTATATTTAACTATGAAGTTATGGTTATTGTGAGTCTAGGCCTGGCTATTATGAGTTCTTTATTGTCTTTACTGTATGAAAATCTCTTCAGAAATACCAAAATCTGGTATGTGTCAAAATTTATGGGTTAGATTTTACCTGTATTGAAATTATTTATTTATCTCTGAAATAACGCATATTAATCATGATAAAGGGTTTATTAGTGGCTGTATTTACTATTATTAACCGTTTACTTCTTTTAAATCGGTTCAGAATAACTCGCTAACCAATGTTATGATCTGTCATTGAGAGTTTACTTTTATGTGGGATAACTTATTTCCTGCTGAAATATCATTTATTTATTACGGTTTATGATTCATTTATGCTGCTCTGTGCTATTTATTTGCTTTAGTGTATTCAAAGTGTTGTTAACTCGATTTTAGATGTGGTATCGGATACTAAAGTTAACCTCAAACTTGACCGGATTCTAACTAAATCTTGAAAATAGAATGAGGGATACCTTACAACTTGCAATAGCAAACTATATTTTTTAAAATTATCATTAGAAATATACAACAAACAAAACTGCCAGTGTTGAAAAAAAAAACAAATTTGTTAGTAATCTATTTCTAATCAGTAATTTGATAGAATTACTTTTACAAAATAATTATAGAGAAGATTACTCTCATGAATGCATTATCACACTGACGTTTTACATTGTAACATAAAAATCTTACTCATATTATGTTTTGTGTGCTGAATTGTGTCTAGAGTCAATACAATACACTGTTGGCAGTTGATGTTACTAGCTATAAATGTTCTTATTTTCAGTTGGCCTTGCATCTATCATCAATCATTTGGTTTCAAAAAGATTCTACTTTTTTACTATAACAAAAAATTAGAGCACTGCAGTTTATTATATTCATTATGAAACAAATTGTAGAACTGAATAGATCTCAAGAAATAGGGTTTATGTTTAATGGAAACAGACAATGGGAGTACATGAATCTCCTGCTACTAAGCAAATAGTGCAACAGCAAAAATTTGCAGAATTAGAACCCATATTAGATTAGATAAGATATGGCAACTTTTGTGTAATCGTAGGTTTTCCTGACAAATCTGATGCTTGAAAATCTCTCGGGAATGCGGCCGGATCAATTGATTGTGGATGAAAGAATTTTTGATGATGTAATGTGGCATCATCTTCAGGTTGTGTCAGCTGGTCGGCGTGAGGAGAGCAGTTCAGGACGTGACTGAACTATGGTAACTTTGATTACATTAGAGAACAGTCTCAGAGATGAGGTATGGAACATATCATTACTAACCAACCAATGATATTACCAACTACTGGTTGATATGTTTACCCTTATCCCTGACAGTTTGTAACATCATCACAGAATCACCCTGTATTTGATTTAAATCAAAGATCAGGCCTACTACCAATGTCATAGTGCTCTAATTTACATAGGACATTCTTCTGATAAGTCATTATTGTTTAGACATTCAAACACCCTTCTATACATTGCATTTTTGGTAAGATCTTTGAAAATGTTTATAGAAGTGATTAGGGTCTGTAATGCCCACTCAGTGAGGTATCAAATTTCATATATACTGTATCAATTATTGACACCATCAGTGAGTCAGAAAAAAATACTCTATTCAAAAGGGCTATTAGAAATTTAACTGATAACTCAGTTAATTCTGGTGTTACATTGTTTTTATATATTACAGGAAACCTCATTGTAAACACACAAATTTTTATTTTTGAGGGATTTAGTTATATTTTTCTATTTCGTTTTGGATGGTTTCATTCAATAGCTCTGTCTTGATAATGCAGGAATAAAACATGTAAATAACTAGGATATTTTACAACAAACCACTCCCTGATTTACATCAACTAGTGACTCAGTCCTTCTACACAAAGTTACACTTTGGTATCTGTGAGGTATGATCCTCTATAACTCTATAATGTTGGCAGAAACACTATAATTTCTGATATAAAAGTACTCTTAAGTTAATTTTGACTTCCAATTTTGTGATATGCCACTCATATACAAAAAATTGACTTCATCCATTCTCGTTTTATGTATATTAAGATAAGGATGATGTCTGTGCAGCATTACACATGTGTTCATGCTGCACAGCCATCATTTTATGGAAATCAGTAGTTCATTTAACTATCCTTATTTGTAATTGATATGCGGTGCCTATTATTATAAAGAAAGTACATGAATTAAAAATAATTTTAAGTACAAAAACAATTACACCTCACTTATATCTCACTATATATCAGTGAATTATATTTACTGATGCATTTGCTGCAGAAACGATAGTGCATATAATTGAAATACTAATGAATGGTATTCATTGCACTAACTACTGGTATTGAAAATTATCTGCACTAAAATTTAAATAACAG
Source organism: Vandiemenella viatica (assembly GCA_031002005.1). Classification (NCBI taxonomy): domain Eukaryota; kingdom Metazoa; phylum Arthropoda; class Insecta; order Orthoptera; family Morabidae; genus Vandiemenella; species Vandiemenella viatica. The sequence goes on from CM061921.1 coordinate 378,547,980, forward strand.
TTTAAAGAATCAAAGTTAAGGAAAAAAAAAATATGTTAATGAAACTAATTTTCAATACGTAATAAAAGCATATGAATCCAAAAAGAAATTGCAGAGAGGCATTCCTCACATATCCTACCACAAGAAAAGTGTCATACATAATGCTACTTGTGCCTTAGTAAACTGCATTCTAAAGACAAAGAATTCTAAAGATCCTGAAGCAGTTCAAATTGTTTTAGCTTTAAATGATCTTTTAACCAACTACTAGATGGCTGAGGTGTTCTCTTAAACAGCTGTAATGTTTGCTACAATTTGCTATACAAAATGTTTAATATAGCTGTAATCCCTTATGTCGATTACATTTGCATAGCACATGTACTCATATGGTATATCATTCTTCTCTGTTGTTATGAGGTTTTTGATATTGCATTTGGTGTTTTTGCCTTTATTAACATTTATGTCTCCAAATTTATTAAAGTAATGTCTTTATATTTCTATTTATTGAATAACATATCATATACTAAGAGAGAAATTTAAATATAAGTTCATTAGTGGTTACCTGATTAGCATTCTTGTATTTATTTGGGCTTTAGTGTATGTCATTGAAGAGAAGTTGATGTAAACTCAACAATAAATCAGTATGAAAAATGAATCTAAATTACTGTTTATATGAACGATAGTAAAAGATTTAGGCATAAAGATAGCAAAATAATGACGGCTTTAATGGGCCACAAATGCATAAAACATTACTAACAATAGGTAGTTGGCTATAAAAATGTCTACAAGATTAAATAAGTTAAAACAACAAAATATCCATCAGGCCATAAAAGATATTAACAGATCAAACACAACAAATAATACAGTACTAGGATTATTGAAGGACCACCCATCAAATACAGACAGCTTGGGAAGAGCTTTTGGCTTGTCCAGCAGCATTTCCAGTTCTCATGGTCAGAAGATCCAACAGACATGTCTGACTCACCAAGGACTTCTAAAATGCAGGGCTGTTTACTTTTGGTGGGTCTCCTCCAATGTTTTTCCCTACCACTGGATAGCCCAGGAGGTGACAAGCAGTGGGACCTAACAGACTTTGTTTGGTTAGTCTGAGAAAACTTTAGACACTGAGTTTTTTTTCTATGTTTGCCTACCATAGGTAGATGTGGGTATATCTGTTGCTACAGCTACTGCTTCAACTGCTGTTGTAAGTACAGCAGTCATAGCCATACCAATAGATAATGCCGTTGTTGGTGGAGCCTTAACTGCTGCCTTGCTGGTCAGGGTTACAGATGTGTTGCTACTGAAATCCACAGTCTTGGGTGTTCTGACCTTATGAGGTTTTGCACTGCATTTATATTCACAAGAGCACATTGTATTCATGCACATGTCTGCAATGGGTGTCTGAGTAGTGACAGTTTCTTCAATAACAGCAGTTTTGTCTATATTAGCAAAGCTTGTAGTATTAACAGATGGGGCCTTTGCCTTACATTGCATTTTCGCTCTTTCATAAGGAGTCCTCTTTATTGCTTTTAATTCCCAAATATTTTGTCCTTCTAGATACATCTAACATTCCCTGCACTATCTTTGTGTGACCAAGAGAAGTTTGTGCACACCTGTGGCAGCATGTATTTGATATCCAGTTCATACGTGATCATGCAATATTTATCAAAATTTGCATTGCCTTTGCAGAGTGCCATCATGTGCCCATATAGTTGGCACTTATGACAGCACATCAGATCCAGTACATATGGGTGAAAGATGTTACTTAGGTAACCTGCCTATGTCAGGACAAAGGTGGCAGTCTTTTCAAAAATGCTTTTACCCTCCATTTTACCTGATATACCCTGACCACTTTTTCTACTTCCCACACCTTAAGCCGGTGCTCGATTTCTAATTCTATCAAGACACAGTATGTGATGATAGCCTTACTAGTAATTAGTGACTTATGGAATTTGTACTTCACTGCAAACTCCCCGAGCTTCTCAGACTTAAGGAATAGGTAGTAGTTTCCAAAATCTCAGTATTTTGACAAACGTCAGGAACCCCCCAAGATCATCTAGACCCTTATTATTATAGACTGTGGATACTTGCTCAAAGTTTCCTTCCCTTCTGAATGCAATAATAAAATCATTTTCTAAGTAAACAGTTTTTCAATTACTAATGTCAGCAATAATACCAGTACAAGCAGAAGGCCACTCTAGCACATTTCTCAGCTTTGTTGGTGTTAGAAGGCCCTCATGATCTACCCGAGCCACAATGGAGATTATTGCTCCATGAATTTGGAGGATGGAGTCCCTGTATAACACCACCGATCCCATTATAACCAGGATACATCTGGTGCCCCTGAGGTTGTATGCTAGAAAGTGGTTTGCCTCGCCACCCATTCACCTGCTTGGCACCTCAAGGTTGAGTAGGTTTTTTTTTGGTATCCTTGTCATCTTAATATTGAAGCCAAGATCCTCATGCTTCAGGACAAAGAATGTTCCACTCTCACACCCAGTAATTGGAGCATGCAAGTAGTTTATGCTGTGAAAAACTTCCAGCACTCACATATTTGCAGCTTGGGTACTATGGATTCACCAAACTTGTACCCAGCTAGGCTCATACAGGATGCAGATTTCTTATAAATCATTTGGTAGCACAGATGATACACATAAACTGGATGATGAACAATTACAACAAACTCACAAATATTTATGTATCATTTTCGCAACTCCTGAAATCTACTGAATAATTTATTTAAATATGGTCATTTAGTACCAGTTTACCAGTATTGAGAAATTTTATACTCATCAGTGAGAATTGCCCATTAATTAGGTTTGATGATTTGCATTTTCAGAATGTCTACAATTTGTTATTGCTTTTATACCATTTCTTTAAGTTGATGGAAGAGATGAAAATGTAAACAAATTTCTTTTTCAGATAAGTGTTTTTTCTAATTAAATCTAGCATTTTAAATCCTTGATCTTCTCTTTTTAACATTTAGTACTTGATCGATTGTGTAAAATATTTGTATTAATTATGAGGAAAATGCAATTTCTTGGTTTAAAACTGGAAATAATGACATATGAAAATTTTTTAAAAAAATGGGTCCAGTACAGAGGATGGTAGTGCAATATTCATTACCAGTTGTTAATCTCAAACAATCTTTTCATTTATGAAATTATACTTACTTCTGCTTTATGATGTATAAATAACCTTTGTATTAGTTTCTTCAAATACAATGCTCAATTTTTCGAGTTTTGTTAATAGAACACAGCGTTGTGTAGCACTGAATACTTAACATGACTAGTCCTTTTTATTTTATTTCTGGTTTTAATATATAATAGTTGATTGGTATTGTGTAATTATAATGAATTAATATGATTTGAATTTTCTGGAAAATCCTTGGAAAAATTCAATCATGTTTGTGGACACAATGCAAATATCTGTTCCTCTAATGAGAAATTTGTATTCTTTCTCTGGTTATATTATTAAGTCCTCAGGAACTTAGAAGTAGTTATTTACAATGAAAAAGGTTTTTGTTGTTATAGTACACAATTTAATAACACTGAATATTTGCATAAATGATGTTTTAAAAAATGATGAATTTGTAAAATCTGTTTTGACATAATTAACTACCAATTACCTTTTAAATATATAGTTAGATAGCACTACTATTTAATTTCAATGTTTATAACCCACTGCTCTAAATGCTTTAAGACTGAATTTATTGATAATTTGTTACAAGTATGAACCTAATTGCTGATTTTAACTCAAAACACATATGAGTACATTATCACTCATTTAACTGATAGAAACAAATCTTTATGGTGTTTGATATCATTTGTTAAAATGAGCACATGTTAAAAAGTAGAAAATAATATGCGTCATGCAGCAAGGAAGTGAGAAAAATATATTATTGTAAAATAACTAGAAACACAAGTGAACCTGTGTCTTTGAAAGTACTGTAAAATATGTATTTCCCAGAGGTAAGAAGCATTTATGTGCAAATAAAAGCATGCAGTTAACAAATGATTATATAATAATTTTATATGTCATGGTGATGGCTTTTTTATATAATTAACTTTACTACAATATTGAATATAACACATTTATAAACTAATCAAGTATTTTTTTACAACATATATAAGCAATATCAAAAAAGCATGATAGCTTAAAACTTAAGGCCTGGGTTGCATTTAATTATTTGCTAAGCTAAAGTAAGCATTCTAAAAAGGTGTAGCTGTGCTTGTAATATCTTTTTACAGATTTCTGGAACAAAGCATGCTGCGTAATTTAATATTTTAAGATACAAGAAATTGATACCAAAATAGATGTTTTGGGGGTGTATCAGTAATAAACTCACCAAATAATATGATGTTGTTCCACCATGTGCAGGAAACTTCACCATCGTGTGTGGTGGTGCCAGCAGGGTTTGTGGAATGATACTCTCTAAATATCTAGTTGACTTGTTTCAATTCTCTATCTGATTAGCCTCATATAAGTGAGCATTTGAATAATACAATAACATATTGCATCACCTTCTAAGTAATTATCATTCCCATTTTGGACTTTTGTGAAAACTTAAGTTGTGTATGTGTCAGTGAAGAGAAATAAGAACACACACACACACACACAAATAAAAAGAGAAATATAGATTTTACAAAATTAAATTTAAATTTTCAGAATGTATTAAACAAAGGTGATGTATGATCAGTTGATAAGCACACAAATCTGAGAGTTATCAGCTGAATTAATTAACTGGAGAAAATGCATATAGGAAAATGCTTCTTTTCATGAATCAATTATTTTAAAACAAAGGAATACAACATTTCACAGTCTACTCTTTTTAGTTGACATTAAGTGCACACCTTTCTGCTTTTTCAAAAATTTCTGATCAATCAAGATACTATTTCTATAACAGCAAAATCATTATAAAATCCTCCCTCTTAAGTTAATTACACTTTTACTCCACTACTTTAATTGTTGCATTCACTTTCCATTAATTCACTCTGCTCGCATTCTTGTATCCATTTGGCAAAAGAAGCACACTAAGTTACCCCCTACATTACATATTACAGTTAGCATCCCATAGAAAAACTAAATACCAGATGTTTAATCAATTTTGAGTATCATAGACAGAGTCAAATTAAGAACTGCAAAGTTCTATATTAGTAATGGATCTCAGATAACTCCTGCAACTGTCATTCATAATGAACTTCAGTTAATGTAAGTTCTATATCAAGAATATATAATGCATTAATGAAGCTGAAAAGCATGTCTGAGAAAGAAAGAAGATCTGTAAAAAATTTTTTTAAAAAAATTGTTTGATAAACAAAGTAGCTCTGCGTTTTTAGACAGGAGATCCTTAGTAAAAAAAATCTACCTGAAGGTTTCTCATTTTATTGAAATTATGAAAAATTGAAAGTTATTTCAGTGCATTAAATTTTTACGTATCAATACAAACATTAAAATCAATACAGATAATGATAAGAAATTGAAGTGACAAAGATGTATGAAACTTTATGTATTTTTATAACAAGAAACATCATATTTACTTGAAAAATTATTGATTCGCGAAATTCTAAACAACTCTATGATATTATTCTTTTCAGATTATGGTATGGTCATAAGAAAATACATGTGCAACAAGAAGTCTACTGAAATAAACATTTTAGCTACTTACTTCACTTTCTGTGATGTGGTCCAGTAGACCATGCAATTTCATACAAGTTTTCCTCTACTGCACTTGATCTTCTGTCCTCTTTCTTCAGCCATCTCACATATTTATTCTTATCAGATCTTGCTGCGCTCCATCTATCCATCCCATGTTAGGTCACCTAACGGCTTTGGCATTGCTGGGTGCATAACAAAGCTTTTTTATGGACAACCTATGTCACAATAGTATTTAAGTCCCATTGTATGGCCTATCCCCTGCAGTTGCTGTTCATAAATCAGGTAGCTTAAAGTGATCTTTTTGCCTCCTATCATTCATGTATTCTTTTACAACTTGCAATTTAATGTTTGTATTGATACATGAAGATTTAATAAACAGAAATAATTTGAACTTTCAATTAAAAAAAAAAAAAAAAAACTCACAGAAATTCTGACTTAATTTTCAGTTTTAAACATTCCATTCATAACTAATGGAGCCAAAATTTTGGCCAGAATTGCAGCTGGAAATTTTTAATGCAGACATTTTAGAATGTTTTGGTGATTATCGTTTGTTAATTTGAATTCAGCACCCAGTAGCGTGAATTCATATCTTCAAGCATATCTTAAACTAAGTAGGCGATGTTGATAACAACTAATCAAGCAAGCATGCCTGCCCTCATGATTATTGTTTCTGATTGGTTTTCCATAATTGCCTTTATGAATGCTGTGATAGTCCCCACTATCTGCCTTAAAAATTCTCACTACTATTGTCACTATTGAAAGATTCTATTACAGGCTAGTTGGTACCTATACAATATGCAGAAATACTAGGAAGAGACGATGAATAAACTTGCCTTTGATATTACAGCAATACAGCAGCAAAAAATGATTTACAGAGGGATTAAAGATATTCAAAAATTAAACTAAAATTATCTATGTATTTGTAACGTAAGGCATAATGATCCTAAGACTTCGGTTTTGAGATATCTTACAATTTAGAATGGTTAAGATTTATAGCTGCAGTGTTTCAGTGACTGATACATACATACAATGATGGTTGCAACAAATACGAGGGCTGTCCAGAAAGTAACAGACGTTTTGTAATAAAAAATAAACAAAGTGAAAAAAACGATTTTTATTATATACATTTTAGAGGTAAACTCTTAGGCTATTTTTCAACATAATCGCCATTTAAATTAAGGCACTTATCATAACGTGGTACAAGCTTTTCGATACCCTCTCTGTAGAAATTTGCCGCCTGAGACTTCAACCACTGGTTTACACCGGCATGCAGTTGAGCGTCAGTTTCAAACCGTTGTGTTGTGAGCCACGTCTTCATCGCCGGGAACAGGTGGTAGTCGCTCGGTGCCAAATCCAGGCTGTACGGCGGGTGATTGAAAACTTCCCATCCAAAACCATCCAAGAGCTCTTGGGTACGATTGGCCGTGTGTGGACGAGCGTTGTCGTGGAGAAACAAAACTTTCTCACTGAGTTTTCCCCGATGCTTGTTTTGTATCACGCGTCTTAATGTTCTGAGTGTTTCGCAATACCTTTCTGAAGTGATTGTTTGGCCACGTTCAAGAAATTCAACGAGAATCACACCCTTAGCATCCCAAAACACAGTAGCCATAATTTTTCCTGCTGACAGCGTTTGCAAACACTTCCTCGGTTTCTTGGGCCATTGCATGTGTCCCCATTCCATAGACTGCCATTTTGTTTCACAGGTGACGTGCTTTACCCAAGTCTCGTCGCCAGTTACGATACGATCGATAACTTGGTTTCCAGTTTTGGCGTAGTCTTCCAGAAACGTCAGTGCTGCAGCAAGTCTCCGTTTTTTGTGGTCTTGTGTTAAGATTTTCGGAATCCACCTGGCACAAAATTTGTGGTAACCAAGTTTACCAACCACAATCTCATAAACTAAACTCCGTGAAATTTGGGGGAAATGTTCTGAAAGCTCCGTAACCGTGAAACGACGATTTTCACGGATTTTTTTGTTGTTTTTCACCACCAGTTCATCACTCACAACACTAGGCCTACGCATGCGGTCCTCACCGTGAACATTGGTTCAACCATTTTTAAAATCAATGCACCATTGCCTCACTCGGCTTTCACTGATTATTCCTTGGCTGTACACATCACAAATCTGGCGATAAATTTCAATTGGTTTGTGATTTTTCGCCAACAAAAACCGTATTATAGCTCGCACTTCACAACTGGCGGGATTTTTAATTGCAGCGCTCATTTTAACACTCTACTGTATTCAAAGTACGATAGGAATGATGTGCAAACTACCACGGCTAGTTGTGTACTGAATGTATGAACAGTCTGACGCCAAGATGGCGGTGCTAGGAGCACCCATTGTTGCGCCAGGTCAAAACGTCTGTTACTTTCTGGACAGCCCTCGTATATTACAATTGTTGTGGCAGTTTTCTGTTTTGTTTTTAACACTTAAATGATATAACAATATAATTTTAAGGACAGGGAAAATGACTCATCACTCACGAAAGTTGATGGCAGCGACGAGAGGAGAACAGATATAAACACACAAATAAACTCAATATTTCAGTTAAACCTTAATCATGATGGAGAAAATGCATGTAGCAACCCTCGGCGTGTGCACACCTCCCGAGCCTCATGACTCATTTTCTCCATCATGATTAAGGTTTAACCAAAATATTGAGTTTATTTGTGTGTTTATACATCATCTCCTCTCGTCGCTGCCGTCAACTTTGGTGAGTGATGAGTCATTTTCCCTGTCCTTACAATTATATTGCCTAAAGCAGTTTCCTTTTTCCTTAGTTTAAATGATATAACAAAAAAGCAATTAAAAAATTCAAAAGTTAAAGAGGTGTAATGATAGTTAACTTATTTTATCTAAAGCTTATATTCGTAAGTGGTTTTTAACTACTTAGTTGTTAGTACCAAATGTTTTCATCTGGTACTATGAAGACTGATAACTTTTCCGTGGGAAAAAAGTTTTACTTTTATAATTATAAAAAGATTGAGTAAATGTGAACAAGTGCATGTGATGAGAATCCTCATAAAACAAATCTTTATAAAATATTTGACAAATAGACTATTTGGCTGCATGTTTGTTTTAGAAATATTGGTAGCTTTAAATTAATATAAGCCACCAGTAAATTTCAAGTTATCCATGTATGGTGACAAGATGAAGGAAGGAGGCTAACATATCCTTCCCATCACAGGAAACACAGTAACCTGGATTGTGGTCCTGATATTTCTGTACAGCATTTATGCTAAAATAAAAAGTTAATAATTCGTCTCTCACTTACTGCAATCACAATTTAATTTAAGGGTTATAATGGAAAAGAAACTGCATTTTTGATTTGAAGAGTGTGGCAAGAACATTTAAATTTGTTAAAATGATTGGTTGTGATCTGTATTACTGAAGTAAATTTTTTTTTTTTTAAATCCTCAATGAATAAAGGTATAGTTATAATTTACACATAAATAATTTAAAGAAGTGCCAAAATAGGGAGGAAAGCAATATTGTGCACAAACGTTGTTATAACCTTCATGAAATTTTAATGTTAATGGATCTTAATGAACCATGATATTCTTACAGGAAGCCCAGCTGGCAAGTGTATACTAAACATTTCAATTTAAACTGGTATTATCAGTATCCTCAATATAATCCAAGTTTGTTGAGGCCGTAGTAATTACAAAAAAGATACAATTAAACCAATATTCAATCATTATTAATTGTGCACCTACAATCACATTACTTGAATTTTTACTTTAAATTATTTCACATTTTGAAGCAAATTGTTCAGCAACTACTATAATAATTTATTCTAGAGCCTGGTTTCTTTATCTACGAATAAAAACTTGAAAACTACCCTACTGCCAAATATCTGAAATCAAGAGCTAGTGTTTGATGATGGCCATCTCTTCTCTTCCAGATTTTGCTTTTAATTTTTAGCCTAATATCTATCTATGCCTCATTGAAAATTTGTGCCACATAATATCTTCAACCACCTATTTTCCAATGACTCTGAATCTAGCACCTTGCTGATGGTGTTTGCTAAAAAGTACTGCTTGATTAGGGTTCAAACATTCCATATAAACTATAATGGTTTGCTGATACTTAGTTTACTGAGTCAAAATCAGATACTAATCTTGAAGTTGCAGTCTTTCAGTATCATTATAGCATATCCATTTACTATTTCCATGACAGATAACATGTTCAGGTTAATTCGAAATTAGAAAAAGTTTACTGGATAATAAAGTTTGTGTACTCTTCAAAAAATGCTTTCAGTTAACTCTGGTACCAGTGTGTTACCTAGTTCTGACATGGAACATTTGAATATTTTAATTAAGTTAGCAGGTCATTATTATTCACAGATTCACTCACACTCCTGACAATCTTCCACAGTCCCCTGATATTTTCAAAAGATAGTATAGCTCATGGACAATAAGAGCAAAGTGCAAGCCTATCATCTGACTGTTCATCTTCATTTTCAAAGTCCTACTACCTGCTACAAAGCCATGCACAAGTCTCCCCTTGTCTGAGTCTGGCAAAAGAATTCTTATTCAACTAGGAAAAGGAGGAGTATTTATGGGGAAATAACTGCCAACTTACTCATAAATAGCTGGAATTTTCATATGTTGTAGTTCCGATTTTTCTGAATGTTTTATTCTATGACACCCTATGTCTGAAATTGTCTATTTTATTCATTATTATTTCCTAAAATTTCAAATTGTATAGCCATGAATAGCTTTGAAGTTCTTATACTCCCTTAAAGATTTCAGTATTGTTTTATTTCTTGAAATTTTTCTCATCCTTTGGCAGATGTTACTTTACTGTAATCTTTCTACTTTGGTTCCTAGGAAAATGAAACTACTCTTCAGAATTTCTCTTCTTCTGCCAAAATGATGTAATGTAAAAATCTTCTTGAATTTATTACTTATCAACTAAAAATTGGTATGTTTCTTAGAAAAAATTGGTATGTTTCTTAGAAAAAATTGGTATGTTTCTTAGAAAAAATTACTCTATTTTGTAGTATTTTTCTTTTTCTCACAAAATCATTCTTTATCATTTTGGTCCTACACCTGTCCATTGTGTATCATGACATCATGCAATATAGAAGCTACAATTTTCAAACCAACAATTCCACTTTTACCTCTTAAATTCTGAATTAATCAAAAACCTAATATCTTCTTCTTAATCTGGGAATTTTCCTGTTACATTTGCTTATACTTGCGATCATGTAGTTAAGCTTTTTCCAAAATTTACTATCTTTACTACCCTAAAAAAATAATAATAATAATAACACCTATTTCTACTCTGATTACAGGGAATATTTTTACTTATATTGTGTAGCTTTCCATGAACAATATGTTGTCATTATAAACTTTAAGTTATCTTCAAAACTGAACGATATTTCTTTGATAAACAAGTTTTGATTTATCACTATTCCACATGGTGCAATTGCTACAAAATTTGCAATATCTCTTAAAATAAAATTTTCTGCCTATGCATATTACACATAAAAATACTTGTAATTTTATGCTTTACTTGTAGAAATGAATGTTATAAAAAGGGGTAGATAGACTTTCAACTTTCTAAAAACTTACATTTCCTCACACTTTTGATTGATTTCAAGTTTCCAAAGTGCTTTATTATCGAGAAAATGTTTATAGAAGTTATTTACTGTATGACTGGCATGTGATAGGCCTCCTTTTAAATGGTTTTGGAGATATTATAGATATATGACACATTCTTCAGTTATTTCTATAAACCAGCCTAGCTGCATTTCTATATACCTATTCCCATACTCAAGAATGGGCTTGAGGAATACTTTTTATCCCAGTTCCCTTACATCCCTACAATATTCCCTCATCACCTTCCACAATACATGCAGGGCCTTTAAAATATGTCATACTGTGCCTTGCCAAATTGTGTTTACTTTCAATATTCCAAGGTATATGTATTTTATGCCTTCAACAAGCAATCCCCATTCCACCATCTAAACATCAAAATATTTATGTTTCTACCTTCGTTGCTAATAAGATGACCTGTTTTGACATTTATCTACATAATTAGATGTCATGTTCAGGCCCTCTGTAGCAATTCACAATTCTTCATCATTTTCATCCATTTATACAACATTATTGACAGGTAGGAATAAAGTAATCAAGGTAAGAAATGAGATTTCAAGTGACACAGGACAATGCATTGGAACCATTGCTATTCATTAGTCTGATGAATGACTCTGTTTTTGCTTATAATAATAAATTAATTCATTTGCAGATAACTGTCTATAACTATACTGAGAGAGGCTTGTGGAAAGATACCGAGGGATGTGACATATCATCTGCATAGATAGATTAGCATAATGTAAATAGAATAAAGGTAGGCATAGAAAGACAGGTATATTTTTCTGTAGAAATTACTATATAGCACACTTGGTAATTGAGCAGATAGATAATTTGGTAATGAGTTATTAGAAGGCAGGTAAGGATGATTGTTTGTATAGATAAGGAAAATGTTAAAGATGATGCCTGGATAAATCTTAGGTGATGAATTTGGAGTAGTATGTGGAAAGAAAAAGATTATCCTGATCATAAATTAACAGTTTACTTCTGGTAAAATGAAGTGGGGGATTTTCATGTGTAAGTAAAATATTCAGAGACTGGAATAAATTATTAAGGGAGATTCTAAACTGAATAACTCAAACAGTGAAAGAATGTAAAGCAAGAATGTGAATAAATCTTATGTAAATTTATAGAGAATATACCTGTGTGGCATACGTTTCAATGAAATTAATAATAATAGTGGTAAGAGGATATGGAATGGTGGAATTCTTATTCCATATAACTCTGTGTTGTATATCCCTATTTACAAGTCATAAAACAAATTTTAATAATGACGCTCATTACATGGCTTGTATCAAACTGTGTGCAGAGCTACCAGGAGTAATGGCTTGAAGAAATAGACAACCACATGGATCATGCCTGTTATAGCAAGCACCACCAGTAGTGCTTAATATTTGTGAGAGTTGAGTACTAAAATGGAGTAATGGACAATCAAGAAGTGGGATATAATAAATAATATAGAATTGAATCCACATCAGTGACTTGTGCTGTGGGTCTGGATTTCATCCATTCATAACTGTCAGAACATGAAGATGGCAAAATAGCAGGCCATCAAAACATTTAGCTAACATTATACCACCCAGTGGCAAACCGGATTTAAATAGAGAACAATTATGATAATGAAATGAGTGTTTTCAAAAGAGACCAGCCATGAAGAAAAATCAAAGATGAACTGTGGTATCTAAGAAGGAACTCTAAGCTAGCCCACAATTTTTCTTTATTTGTATAAAAACTATCTGGAGAATTTTATTTTGTTCTAACTAGGTATAGAATTACCTATTCCAGACCTCGCAGGCGAGGAAAAACATAAGATCAATATTGAAACTCAAACCCAAGTCTGAACAATAGCTTTGTAAATGCCTGTACTTAGTACAAGACAACTAAATCAAATAGTTATATTACAGTGAGCCCATTTCTTTTGTTCTTACAACCAATTTGATTTTGATCTTCCGTTGCTACCAGAAATCTTTATTTTGGGTAGAGGGAAGTAAAGCAAATATTATTTAGAACCTCTAAGTTGGGGCATTTTTGCAACATCTTTCTCTTTTTCATTTAAATTTCTAACACTTTATATGCAAAGTCTTGTATTTCATGTATATCACTTTCTACACTAGCTATAAATATGTTCCATGAATCACAATGTGTAGATATACAGCTGATTAGTGAACAACCACAGCTGGGCAGAAAACTATTAATCTGTTAATCATTAATTAATAAATTTAGTAAAATTGGAAAAACGTAACTTTTAATTTAACCTATAAAATTATTAATGTTCTTCTTAACTGCCATTAAATTGAACTTCCGTTAACTTTGATCCATTACATTGGTTGTTGATGTCATTTCGTTTATTTAAATTGCGCGCCATGGGACACTGGTATGTTTGATGTGTAGAAGAGTGAGAAAATTAGGTAATGCAAAGTGCGAATGTGATGCATATATAACTGTTATGCTAGGCATGGCATGGGTGTGAGCAGGAACACTAGAGGTGTGGTATGTTTATATTTTACATCTGCAAACCGGCACTCACTACTAGTTTCATATTCGATTGGTGATCGATTTTGGTATCAGCCAAACTGAACAAGTATGTCTACATACAAGAAGGATTGAATGAGATCATCAGTGATATGAAAATCAGATTGTTAAAGAAATAAATACAAGAAGTGGCTTTTAGCTAATGTAACTTTTACACATCCATAAGATATTTTGACCTCATTGATCCTTGGCTGAAAGATAAATCAAAATAAAACTGTCAGACAAGCTAAAAATCGCCATTTGAATACTCTCTATGTAAGCACCATGAATTCATGTAGCAAGGTGATTTACATGATTACAATTACAGGGTGGTGCCAATCAGAAGACATGCAAAGATATCTTTCTCAAGAATGTTTGCTGGAAATACAATAAAATAAGAAAAACGTTTAGTTATTTATCTGAAAGTAGTCTGTTTTACTTATTTCAATATAGGTTTATTAATCCTTTATACTTGAAACAAAAGAATGTTGTTTGCATTATGATGTAACCAATTAATTATGCAAGGTTTACTAGAAATCTTTTATCTCTATTACAGTTTTGCTGTCTTCAGAAGTTTTCACTTTTTAGGCTTTCAAATAATTCAATGAAAATTCAGTATGAAGTGAGTAGCTTAACTTGCAGTAGGTAGTTTACATTACTGACATCTCAGTTCTCTGTAAGTTACGTTACTTTTGGGAAGTTTTTTCTGTTCTTGCAAATTTGAGATGCCATTAATAGTAGCTGTCTTCATCAAAAATCTCTGAAGTCTATTCACATTAACTTCCATAGTGCATGACATTAATGAAAAATATAACTATTTTCCTTTCTTCTACATATTATATATTCACTAACTTATGAGTAGAAGGTTTATTAATAAAATCACACTGACACACCTACAAATTTGTATTGCATTTGTAACACATCTTAGAATTTCGCATAACGAAATTAGTTGCTGAGATAGCAGGTTCAGTTGAAGTATATGGGAACACCCTTTTAAAGACATTTTTATAGTTAATTTTTGATAATATTTCCCAGTAATATGTCCTAAATAAGTATTTGTTCAAGTATAAGCAGTAAATTCAATAGTTAAATTCATTTAAACAGCTGATCAGAAACTTAACCTCAGATTTGTATAGGTAGTGTTTGACTTTCATTTAGTTTCAATAAACCAAGATATTTCGTTAGTTTAAAAGATGTTTAGGTAGATATATAGCCAGTAGATAATTAGTTTTGTTATTAAAAGATCTTACTTAGAGTCTGAATATGTTTTGAAAGTGATTTGCCGGTTTTGAATTTTATCACGTAATCTTTCCACTCTAAACACGAAGCATTTAGCTATCAGGAAAACAGTTAAGAAGTCAAGTGATAGAGATAAAGTATCGGAATTTCGGTTTAGATAACATATTAAAGTTTTAGAAAGATTCATGCAACCTAAAGATCGTTTTTGAATATAATTTGATATAGCCAGACATGTGATTTAGGTAAAAGTTCGATATTTCAGTCTTTTTCGGGGATTCATGAAAAGAAATTATATTCAGAGTAAAGTTTATTTAAAATTAAAGACTTCTGTAAAAGATTCATTTCAAAATATTAAAGCATTTTATAGTAATAAAGTCAAATGGGTTTTGGCGCGAGTAAGCAATGATGCAATCGCTCGACATTCGCCGAGGGTGATATCTACAAAAATTCGTAATAAATCAGGGAATTAACTTAGAGATTCCAAATTTTTACAGTAATAGTTTTTCATTAGGGAAATTTGTTTAGAGGTATTTTCAAGTCGATATTCGAAATATTTCAAGACATTAAATTTTATTTTTGAGTTTTAGACCATTTTAAAAAATAGGTAAAATTCTTTATTTGAAATCAGGTAATAGATGAGCAATAGGAGAATAGAATTAAATTTGTTTCAGCTCGATAGAAGCAATATTTCGGTAGTTATGGCAATCACATCTTTACAACTCTTTCTGGCTAAACTATTAAAGTAACAACATTTTTTATAATAACTTAATTCGACGTTTGTAATAATATCTTGCTACTATCAAAATTTCAGAGAGCTAGGATTAATTTTACTGTCATGATCAAATTGGATTTCGCAACAGTTGTCAGAAACTGATCAGCTATCGTATCAAACCCCTGGGAAAGTCAAGACAAGGAAGTTCTCACGGTCCGATTCTATATATACCTCCCCCTTAGCCTAAGCGCGTCCATTCGTAAAGACGCATTCGTAAAGACGCACTATTCTAGAAGCAGCAGTGAGACGATGTAAGCGCGTTATGTCGGGTGGCTAGCTCTTGGCTCGTGGCGTGGCAAACTTTTAGTTTGTTCAACATCAAGTAGAAATTTTGTCAGCTTAGGGAAGTTTCATTCTGAAGATTCATGTAATTGAGAAGTAATAGTAACGTGGGGTTTCGGTCGTGCTCGAGTGGTCAGTCGAATCTGTAAAAATTAAATTTGGAAAAGTTGTCTGAATGCCTATGCAGTACTTTAACTTTGTAATGTTTTGAAGAATATACTCATCATATCAGAAGTGAACTTTTATCATTGAACTTGAACCTTTTCCTTAGTTTCTGGTTAAAACTATGGTGGCGACTGTGTGAAGAACTTAGTACTTCAATTCATTAGGTTTGCACGATCAAAGTTAAGATGCAGTTTGTGTACCAACCCCAGCACAAGCATGTTGTCTTACACATTTTTACGAAACAGGAGGAGGCAATGCAGATAAAAATTTATGGGTAAGGATGAGAAACTCATTGTAGAGTGTAATGTGTGAGTTAGGAAACTGAGTAAATAGGAGAGATGTAACTAAATATTTTAGTACAGGTGATGGACTAGCAGAGAGAGAGAGCACTAGCTGTGGGTGTGCAACAAACGTGTGAGATTTTAGGTGAATGTTCCTAGTTACAAACCTACAATTTTTTTATGAGAAGTTCATAGTTTGATACAGACTTGTAATATGTGCTAGGTACTGGCCTGGAGATTTTTGTGATGTAAGAACAGTATAAATCAGTTAAATTCAAATAATAAAGTAGAGAGTGGATAGACATAAGGAATCTTTGTTGTTTTAAATGGAGAGGGAACTCACGATTGGCCAGATTGGCTCACGTGATGATTAGAGAAGACATGATTGTCCAAAGGACCCAAAAAGGCAAGTGGCAATGTTGGTATGGACAGTTATATTCAAGTTGCCAAGTCATGCAAATGTGCCTTTAGGTAGGTTGTGAAATACGGCATGTAAACATGTAAAGTGTTAAACATGTCATGCCCGCATTTGAATAATCTGTGATGTATCAAGACAATACTGAAGAACCTCAAAACTAATTGACTGTGTACAAAAAATGTGTGAGATTTTAGGTGAATGTTCCTCCTAGCTGCAAACCTGCAATTTTTGGATGAGAAAATACAGGCTTGTAATACATGCTCAGTGCTGGCCTAGAGATTTTTAATATTCTTTTTTGAAATGATATTCTGAGTTGATGACAAATTCTTGGTAGAATCCTTTCGAGAAAAACATTAAATTAGAATTCCTATTAATATGACAACCATGATTACTATTGAACCCATATAAACTGTCATGTGGGAGATCCCTACATGCCACACATTAATAATATCCTCACATGTCAAGATATATAATATAATATCAGCACAAGAGGACATAAAAAGAAATGTGTAGATAAACTGGTCTGATTAGCCTAGGGGTAATCAAACACTCTTTTAGCGTGAGAACAAACTAATCATTCTGTAGTTCTAAAATTCATACAAGGGGAAATATCAGTATAGGAACATTTACATGTAGGTAGGATGTACCAAAAATAAAATAAAAAATAAATTGTGTAAACATTTTGACAGAGTTGAGTTAAAATAAAGTAAGAAGGTGACATAGATAATATTTCCACAGTAGTGTTTATCATATACTGAGGTGACAGTGTACCAATCCTAGTAATTAGGTTGATTCTGGAGACTTTCTGCATAACATTATTTTAGTTTAGTAATTAAGCAAGAATGGCTTTTTAAAATACTGGATATTAAATCGATTTACCAACTATTTTCTGAAATCAGTAATGTCGTATAAATTCTATACTGTAGTAATGAGATCACTATATATGATGCAGTCAAATAACTAATTTTGCTACATTATTTTCCTATGCTGTATCAAGCAGCCTCCGTTATGAATCAGACAGGAGAAATAAATTCTAGTCTATTTTTATTAACGGATTTTGTGATTCAGATAATTTTGTAGATGATTTGAGATATTTTCAGTTGCATTCACAAAAACAATTTGTTTGTTTCACTTCGAAGTTTCATCTTTAAATCACTCACATCAGAGCATTATTGTCTTCACTGTCACACAATTGTTTCGCCATAAAAATTTTATGGAATATCATTCATTGATCTCTAGCCTTATTACCACTATGGAACAGGCCTGACAGAAAGCTGTATCAGATATTTGTTCAATACTATGGTTGGAAGAAATACCTATGTAAAGTTGTTAATAATTCATATACTTTGCAGTAGATAGGTATTTACGATCTGATATTTATACATGTAACAAAAGTTTTTTTGTGGAATTTTAAATCAGGGATCCAATTCTTCATCTTCATTTTATTCTACCCTTAGATATCTGAGTGTCTGCCAAAATTCTTATCTGGATTGAATATGAACAAAATCAGCAGCATGAAATATCTATGATCCATTTACTTGAATATTTATAATATACTCCTTATGACTCCAAAAATCTTTTCTATTTCTTCTATTTTATTTTATTTTGTTATAAAATCACACATTTTATTCAGTTATTAACTACTGTCTCCTGTGATTAACAATAGTAGGGTATCCACTGACTATGCTTAATAAAGTCCTGACAGTTCAATAGTGTTCATACAGCACATAGAGGTCACAATTACTCTCATATATATAATTCTGACTTTCTTCTTATTCCTTAATTTCTGAAAAAGTTTGGTTTTTTAAATATTTTCTCCAGTTAGTGCACCACAGCATACCTCACAGCCAAATATTTATCCAAGCTTGACTTCTTATGACAGTATAATATTCATTTCCAAAAATATTATTTCGTGTGATTAGATCTGTGAGGAAAATACACATACGTAAACTTGTTTGCTGAATCTCTCTCTGTTATCAGTTTGGAAAAAAGTAAAATTATTTCAATTTATTTCTCCACAATGTTTCTTTACATAAATAAACATATTTGATGAATCTCTCTCTGTTATTAGCTTTTTTTTTTTTTTTAAAAAAAAAAAACCTGATAATATTTCATTTTAATTCTCCGCATGGTTTCTCCATTCTTAAATATAAAGTTCAAATGTTCTTCATATTTAGACAAAAATAAAAAAATAAACATTTTCACAACATTGATTTGACAAAGCACACCCTTCATTTATACTTTGTGATTAGAAGTAATCATTCAGTACAATCTCTAATTAACTGGTTGGTGTTCTTTGTCAAAACAGTGCTTGGTTTTGTATTTGTAAAAACAGAATTATCATTAAATTGTAATGAGTTATTATATAGGTACACACTTTACCATTATATCTGAATGCTGCCTTCAGTTTCTATGACCCCTATTTTGCACAATCCAAGAATAACCTCAGTCCAACAAACAGTAACGCAATGCAGCTCTGCCCCTTCAATATCTTATTTGCAAATATTTCATTCAGAGCCATCCATATTCCAGATTATTTATTTCCTTAAATCAATGAAAGAAACAAAACAGGAAGACTGGCTAGGAGGGAGGAATTAAGTTCCTCCCACTGACAACTCTTATTGCCGATGTAATTCACCAACCTTCCCCTATATTTCAGTAATACTTTTCCAAAATTCAGATGGGAAAAATCAATTGTTAAAGTTGTAATTAATGGGATTGCAATAAAGCAAGGTAAAATAGGGTCGCAATTGTATATTTTACCACAACTTGATTAGTGTAAAACTATAACAATAATTATTTCAGTACTGTTTTTGGTAATTCCTTCTGATAATATTGAATTCATAATGTGGTCTATGGACAAGCCAGCAGAAAACCATGTTCAAGGACGTAGAATTTTTGGTACTATGACACTACAGATACAAAAAGTGATTATTTTGGAAAAGTATATCTGCAAGACAGATTAAATGAAACTGTATTCCTAGGCAGCATTATTTAGTCACTGACAAGTAGCACAGCAGTGTGAGTGGTGTGGTCCTGTGGTTAACATTCTGAGCTTGTGAACTTGTGGTTCTCATTTCAAATCTAAGTATTACATATTTTTTTAAATTTATTTTTATTTCCTTTTTAAATGTTCCAAACATGCATATAATATATCCTTGATTCTTAACATACTTGAGGAGTGTCTCATAACAGAGAGTGTACAATATTTCTTAGCCAACTGTCCATGTAAATATGAATGCATTCGCACAGACAACACTAAAAGGTAGCTACTCGGGTTTCTAGCTACGTCGAAATCATGTCATCTGTCCTTTTTCAAACTTCAGAAATGTATTGAAAATAATTGTATTACAATAGAACTAACTTAACCTGTAAGAAACAAATGATTTATTGTTGGAATTTCTCTAATTTTGAACCATTCTGTAGGTGTACTATAATGATTATACACCATCATCAAAGAAAACAAAAACATTATGTTAAAACATGAGAGGAATTTGCATAGAACTAAATATTAGTGCTGTCACAAATTAAACAATCATTGTCACTAAAAAATTTACAACAATATTACTATCGTAGGAAAAGCAAAAATTCTTATATAACAAGTATACTGTAAGTAAGGAAAGTCCATTGAGAATCAGGGTTAGAAGCAGAGAGTTCTTAAATTACAATTTTTGCCTTTTTCTACAGTTCTATTAGTAGTTTCTGTACATAATTACTTTATATGTTTTACAGCATTGTGATTTGATACCTACTGGGATTAAATGCTACTTACTTTATAAAGCATGAAAATTTCTACAGCATTTTTTGTCTGGAATTAAGTCAGAATGTGATTGTCGTTTAGTCCCAAGTGTAAAGTGGAACAAGGCGGCAAACATTCAAACAAACACAGTATACCAATAAAGTAAGGTTGACAGATTAGTGGGCGTGTGGTAACACTCTGTTCCTGTATTCAGGAGGAGGCAGGTTCGAATCCCCAATCAGCCATTGAGTTTTGGGTTTTCTATGGTTTCCCCATGTAAATGGTGGGATGATTCCTGTAAAAGGCTATACCAAATTCCTTCCCATTCCTTGACACAAGACCTTTCAAACCTCTAATGACCTCACTTGAGAAAGCAAAATGCTGTAAGCAATTAAAAACAAAAACAAAAATAGAAAATTAATCAGAGGGAGTTATTGTTAGTCGAGTTCATGCCAGCTGCAATAATCACAGACAGCTATGGTGAAACACTGAAAAATCTCAGAAGGGCAATTCAGATCAAAGAAGATGAGTCTTAAATAAGGGTGCAAGCATTCTCCATGATAAATCTTGTCCACATGTCGCCTCTCACACTGTCACTTTTCTGCAAAACTTTGGTTTGAAAATAATCATCCACCCATCCTATAGGACTTGGCACCCAGTGACTACCGCCTTTTCCTAAGCTGAGAGAATATTTTACCGATATAGATGTAAAAAATGAAGTTCAATGCCTGCTCAAACACACAGTCACGAGAATACTAAGATCTTTTTTGCTTATTACATTATGCCTCATTGACATCTAGGTCATTAGAGGCGGAAAAGGAGTGGTGGCAAGGATTTCGGCCATGGCCTTTTGATGGAACCATTCCAGTATTCACATGGAGTGATTTGGGGAATCCATGGAAACCTCAATTCAGGATAGCTGCATGAGGATTCAAACCTGTGTCCTCCCAAATGAGTGACCAGAGCGTCACCGCTTATCCCAAAACACTCAATCATTCATAAACTGTCACTGCATCTACAAAAATGTTTGTGTCGAAATGGTGATGATATAGAAAAGTAGATAATTTTCCAACTTTAAAAATGATGTATAGAATACAGAAAATAAATTGATTTTTGCTTGGGATTGCCCTCATACAATTAACACAGAGTCTAACCATATTTATAAATACTAGCAATGATTTGCAACCTTAATATTTAAGTTGGATAGTTGTGGTCAAAATCAATACAATCTTAAGTTGAATGTGCTGCTCATGACAAACTATTTTCTGTACATGTTATAAAGGTATACTTCTTGGCCAAAGGAAATAGTAAATTTAAGACTTATCTGCAGGTGCAGCACTGTCATATTTACTTCCTCCAGTGTTGTCACATTTTCTGCCTGCTAGCAGTGCTGTAGTCATTTCTGTATATGAGGCATCATGTCTTATAGCTAGACGTTATCAAAAGAAAATATATATGGGTGACATGGATTATTATTTTTCATCCCATCTGATCTATCATATTTTTATTTAACCTATTACTTTATTATAACAGTTTGATTCATTATACAGATTTTCAATAAAATATTCACTTACAAAATTTTATACCTTTATATATCATTATTTTGCTTATACACAGTCAAGGCATTTGTGCAAGTCAAAGTATCTCAGTGGTAATGTTCTAGCCTTTGGATTTGCTACTTCTGCATACGAGTACAATTCTAGTTGAATATTTTTTCAGTCTTTATTTCTTGTTCACTTGTTGCAAAATACATATCAAATATGTAGAAAACATGAAGTTTCTACTTACAGGTATTTATTACATTTTACAATGGTTTAAAAATAAATTCCAATCTCTAACGTGAATACACTTGCTCACCAGATATATAAAGTTATTATTATTATTGTTTAAGAATCCTTGTTCTGTGAATTTAAGAAACTGTAATTGTAAGCTACAGTTACAACAATTTGATTTTTATACAGTTTATCAATAAGCATTATATTAAAAAGATTGAGACTGTAATTCTGTAAAGTTTTGAATATTCTGTCCAACAATACTGAAAGAGATGTCGCAGTGCCCAAATACCTTGAATATGTTGGGAATTCTTCTCCACCATTAATCTCCAGCCACAATTATCTCCGTGTTTCCAGAAAATCTATTATGCATTATATCTCTTCCCAATTTCTTCATAAGTCCTCTCTCCATACTGATGTTTTTGTCGCATATATGGTAATTGGATCAAATCCCATTGCCTTAACCAAATTTAGCATTTTAAAACTGTAACTATGTCTTCATTTTAATCAGGATCTCCCACCCAAGTGATGAAAAACACCCCCTCTTTCCAAAATACCATGGACATTTCATTCCCAATTAAACAATTCCTGGAAAATTTCCCTGCATGTCAACTCTCTCTTCGGCATCTGAAATGGTTTTCCAATATATCTCTACAATATCTCAGATTTCACATAATTCTGTTTCATTGTCCCTATCGGTCACATCTGCATTACTTTTATTCCTTTAGAATTTTGTATACAAACAAGTGTCTCATCTATTGTATAACCAAAGTAAAGATATACAAAGATATAAAGTTTCGAAAGTAAATAGTTATTGATAATCTGTGTGAAGAATCATACTGTAGTAATAGAAATAATCAGTTAAATAAAAATATTATAGCTCAGACAGAAGAAAATTTTTTTCCATGTCCAAAATGTCTCTGTTCTTTTGATAATGTATAACTATGACACATCATTCATTGCAGATGGAAATGACTACAGCACTGCTAGCAGACAGAAAATATGACAATATTGGAGGAAGCAAATATGGCAATGTTGCAACAGTAAATAAGTAATTACTTTCCTATTTCCTTTGGGCAAGAAGAATACCTTTGTAACACACGAAGCAAATAATTTATCAGGACCAGTACATTTGGCTTAAGATTTTATTGATTTTGACTACAATTATCCGACTTAAATAATATGGTTGAAATCATTGGTGGTATTTAAAAAAACAGTTGGATTATTATTGGAATTGTACGAGGGCAATCAAGAAAGTAAGATCTCCAAAGCAGTTATAGCTACAAAACCAATCTATTTTCTATTACCTATACATTATTTTAAAGGTTGAAAAATTATTTATTTTTCTACATCATCACCATTTTGGCACTCGCATTTTTGAAGACACTGTGAATGTTTGTGAATGTCTGAGCCTTGTGAGATAAGTGGTAATGCTCTGGCCTCTGATTCGGGAGGACACAGCTTCGAATCCTCGTCCGTCTCAGCTTAGGAAAATGCACTATTTGCTGTGTGCCAAGTCCAGTCTTTAACCGAATGTGCTGGGTAAGCTTTTAATGTTCCGGCCTCACATTAAGTAGAAAACCAGTTTGGATCCCCATTAGGGCATCCAGGTCTGGGTTTTCCATGGTTTCCCCAAATTACTCCAGGGGAATACCAGGATGCTTCCTTCAAAAGACCATAGCTGAATTCCTTCCCATTCCTTGTCCCCATCTCCATCCTACCCCTAATAACTTTGATATTGAAAAGGCATAAAGCTGTAAGTAAAAAAAATAAAATTCTGGTGGGTGGGTGATTATTTTCCAACCAAGGTTTTGCAGGAGAGTGTTGGTGTGACAGCGATGAGTGGACGTGCTTTATCATGGAGAATAATTGTGCCCTTGCTTAAAGCTCCTCTTCTTCAGTTCTGAATTGCTCTTCTAAGTTTTTTAATGTTTCACAGTAGCTGTCTGTGTTTATTGCAGCTGGCATGAACTCCAATAACAATATCTCTTTGTGAACCTTTTTTTTTTTTTTGTATGGTATTAAGCTTCATCGAGGTCATTAGAGGTGGGAAAGGACTTGTTTCAAGGAACACAAAGGAATTCAACCCTGGCCTTTTACAGAAATCATTCCAGCATTTGCCTGGGGAAATGATAGAAAACTCAAAATTGGGTGGATGAACAGGGATTCGAATCTGCCTCCTTCTGAATGCGAGGCCAGACTGCTCACCAGTCACCAAACACACTTGGTCTTCCGGTCATTAAACACTGTGAACTTTTCTTTATCGGTAGACTGTATTTGTTTGAAATTTTGTGACTTAGGTGAATTTAGAGTCGATTATCATGGGTGACAAAACATGAGCGTTCCACTGTACACCTGAGAATAAACAACAATCATGCAAGAGGCAATATCTTTCATTGCCAAATGCTGGTATTTATTTATGTTATTATTCCGAAGTAATTCAAAACAAAGAATTACATAGAAAATTTCATGCTTTATTAAGTAAATAGCATTTTATCCTGACAGGTATCAAATCGAAATGTTATGAAGCACATAAAGTGTGTACAGAAACTATTAACAGAATTGCAGAAAAAGGCATAAATGGTAGTTTAAGAACCCCCTGCTTCTAACCCTGATTCTCAATGAACTTTTTTTACTTACAGTGTACCAGTTATATATGAATTTGTGTTTGTCCTACGATAGCAATCTGGTTGTAAATTTTTGAGTAACAATGGTTATTTAATTTGTTACAGCACTAATATTTAGTTCTATGCAAATTACTCTACTGTTTTTACATAGAGTTTTTGTTTTGCTTGACTACGGTGCATAATCATTATAGTCCACCTACAGAATGGTCCAAATTAGAGAAATATTTCGAACAATAAATTATTTGTCTCTGAAAGGTGAAAATAGTTCTGTTCTACCGTAATGTGCAGTTTGAAAAAGGACAAATGGTGTGATTTTGGCACAGGTGGAATCCCAAGCAGCTACCTTTCATTGTTGTTGCCATGAAAGCATTCATATTTACGTGGACAGTTGGTTACGAAATATTGGATACTCTCAGTTTTGAGACATTCCTTAAGTATGTTATGTAGGATATATTATATGCATAAGAAATGATAAGGTTCAGAATGTTTAAAAAGGAAATAAATATAAATTTAATAAAATACCAAATATTTATATTTCAGCCAGAAACCATACTTATACAAGCCCAGAACGTTAATCACAGGACCAAATTTCTCACACTGCTGTGCTACACATTAGTGTGTAAACAACGCTGCCTAGGAAGACAGTTTCATACAGTCTGTCTTGGATATACACTTGTCCAAAATAATTTCTTTATGATTGTTTCTGCAATTTCATAGTACCAAAAATTCTAACTCCTCGATCAGGGTTATCTGCTGATTTTTACACTGACCACATTATGAGCACAATATTATTGGAAGGAATTAGCAAAACTAGTATATAAATAATTATCATTATAGTTTTACACTAATCAATTGGAGTAAAATGTAGCACTAAGCCTCTTTTTTTTAGCTTGGTTTAATGCAATCCTGTTAATTTATAACAGGTTTCTCGATCTGAATTTAGGAAAAGTATTACTAAAATGTGAAGGAAGGTTGATGAACTACTCCACTAATAAGAATTGTGAGTGGGAGGAGTTTAATTCCTGTTTTATTTCATGTATTGACATAAGGAAATGAATAATCTGAAATATATATCGTTGTGAATGAAATATCTGCCAATGAGGGTGAGAAGGGGTGGAGCTAGCATTGCATTACTGTTTGCTGGGATGAGATCATTGTCAAATTGTGCAAAATAAGGCTAATTGAATATGATGGAGGTGGCCACATTTAGTGGTAAGTAATCTGATGCTACATCTATGATCATGCTAAAGATAAATATTTTGTGAAACAATCAAGTATCTAAAAAGATATTTTAATTGACTTTATTTTCAACAGTAAACATGACATATTTTTAAAGGCTATTTTCATCTAAGATGAAAGTAAATATGTTATTTTGAAATTTTTGTTCACTATTTTTTAAGCACTCGTGAAGAAATTTGTATTTTCAGAACTAGATGAACAAGAATATATTTTCCATAGAAACAATAGAAAATTGCATTGATTATTTAAGGAAATAGGTGTTAACTAATGGATTATGATAAAAATGCTTTGAAAGACTCTGGCTTATCTCTAGAATATTCTATTGAATATTGACCTAAGCATTATACTAGACTCACTGAATAGGGTGACATTGTACACATACAACATTTGCTATGGAAGGTTTTCAAGATAATCACTGTAAAGTTATACTTTTATTCCTAAACAAGCTATCAAAAGTTGATCCTCCTGAATATGAATCCAGGGACACAACTACTAAATCAAATAGTTTAGTTTCCAAAAATTAGTAGTCTGCTAGGATGAATTCATGGTTTCTAGGAAAAAAATGGAAATTTCAGATTTTTTCAAATGAATATTTAATAGAAATTTTCAAAATATTCAAGAAGAATAAAAAAATTTGATGTATTAATGGTAATAATAAAATCACAATTTATTATTTCTGTTTATTTCAAGTAGAAATCTCTCTGTATATTTGTTTCGTAATTTTGCTTTTTCCAAGTGGAGATATTATAAATAAGTTAGTCACTTAGAAACTGAACTACATTGGGGAACTAATAATATGCTACTATGGTTTTTATTAAAAAATTGACCTTGGTTTTGTAATATATTATTTCTTTTATTTAAGATTTCTCTTATTTTAAGATTACAACAACATAACAAAATGTATATTTTGTTCAACAGCATTCTGTAGATTGAATAACAAATGACGTATAATTTAAGTTTTATCAAAATATTTGGTCACACTTCCAGTAGTGTTCAGTGATGTTCAGTGTGGTTCTACATTTTTTGGTGGTTTGATAATAATGGAAAAATATAAATTTTGCAAATAAAATTTGAATTTTTCAAAATAAATACAAATTATATGCACATTTTCTTGACATTGTTTTAGTTTTTCCATTAAGTTGGATGACAATTTGACTGAATAGATATATTTTCTGAAGTAGAAGAATTTTAAAATTATTACAGTAATTAGAGATGAGTCAAATGGCTCTGAATATCTCAAATTCCAAATTCATTAGTAAATTATTACTATTAAGGCCAGGAAATTTTTCCATACACTTTTTGAACTATATCAGTGCATTGATCAGTTATTGAAAAATAACACAATATGTTTTAATTTTCTTTACGAACAGTACCATTATATCAGGAATAAACAATACAATAATATATAAAATTCAGAGAACCTACAATGCTTTATTGGTTTAGTGCTGTTTCATTTTCCTACCTAGCATGAAACTTTTAGCTTAGTGGCATAACAATAGGGTGGCAGGAAGTGAAAAATGCCATGGGCTCCCAGCCCGAGATGGCCGCTGCTCCCTTCGATGAATATGACATTGGTCTCTACGGTATAATTATGACACTGTTTTAGCCCACAGATTTTTATCATTTTATTAATTACTATTTGTTTATTCATAAACATTTAACATTATAGTCAACTACATCCCTGATTTTACTCCTAAATGTCTAAAAAAATTATTTTAGTCAGTAGAAGATACTATCAAAGAAAACAAATATTTCTAATAAATCTCAAAAATGTGCAGGAAACTTCAACATGTAATAAATTTCATTGAATAAATTAAAACATTTTTCCTGTTTTAGATCAGTTTCTAAGAAATTCTGTTTTTTCGGCTTTGCAGTACTTTATATTATAAAAGATATTCTTATGACTATATTGGTGAAGGGGACAGTCTTTTAAGTGTGCTTTCAGATTTAAATTAATATAAAAATTATTACTAGGGTTCAGGATTAAAAGAAACAGAAAGATAATGATTTATTGACAACACACCTACAAAAAATAAAAAAAATATGTAATTAATGTTTTTGTAAATTATAAATGTAGTGGATGCTGAGACACTGTCAAAATGTTTCAGAATCAACAAATCATCAACTTTTCAGTCATTTCTAATCATTGCTACCTAAAAGTTCTATTACAGTGGCAAAGGGGTGATTCTGGATTACAATACCATTTCAGCTGTTATATCTAAAAAGCAGATTCATATCTTGGAGAACATAAACCATATATAGGGGTTTCAAAATGTTGCTACACACTACTACCATCACCATCTACTGAAGTATATGCAGAAGTTATTAGAGATGTTGTTTGAATAAGTTTGATCAGTCCCCTACAATGTTTAGAAAATCAGATTTTATTTCCAAAGCAAATCTACATAAATCCACAACAACTTACTGCAACCCTATAGTTGGTGATCCCTACCCATCACAGTTCATGCCAGCTGCATCTTTACCCAGCTCATATACCAACACACTTGCCTCCATTGCCCAAGTTCTTCCATTGGCCTCACTACAAATGAGTTATCGATGAGAATGAGTTGTTACAGAAAAACAGTTTACTTCTAATATTTAGACAACCCAGTTGCCACCCATGCTAGCTCCCGCAATTCCCACAGTTTCACAGTCAGAGGCAACAGACTACTCCCTAAACCATACCATCATAAAAACACTGTAAAACTGAATTGGACTACTAACACAAAATGGATGCCAGAAATCCTCTGGGCCTCAGTCTCAGGTGATACCTTCTACAGTCCCTTCATATCCTGGTAAACTCATCACTTGCATGCATGTATAAGGGAGAAATAGATAAAATTATAAAAAGGCCAAATCTTGGAACTGAAAAGATGTTTCAGGGTTAATTTTATTAAATGGAAGAATGGCACAAGTTCAGCGGAGAAAAAGTGGGAAGAGTTCAAGGAATTGATTAGAAAGGGTGAAGAAATGTCAATTCCAAAAAAAAAGAGAATAAAGAGAAGTGACAATTAAGTTTTTCCTGGCGTATGGTAGACAGGAATTCTTCACGGGTCTTCTGCCGGATAAGATCTTTTAAACATGAGGTTTCGGCAGTCACCTCCGCTGCCTTCATCTGGTGAGCTGTCATTGCGAAGTAGCTGCCGCGACGGTTCGGCACCGAATGTGTGCGCCTCGTGGTACTGGCTCCTTATATACCCTGCGGCCGGCAGCCCGCTAGCCAGAGCGGCTGCCTGCTGCGCTGCCATTATCCGGCAGAAGACCCGTGAAGAATTCCAGAATAAAGAGAAGTACAGAACCTTCATACTATAACAGGGAAGTGAGGAGGTTAAAGAGATTGGTGAGATGAGAACATAACAGAGTTAAGAAACAGCAAGGCAGTAGGGAGGTCACGAAACAACTAACAAAGGAATTAATAATGTCAAAGAAACTTAGAAACTGGCTAAGGAAGGGTTTATGAAGAATATTATTGATGCAGAGGGACCTCTGACTGATGCATCTAGAAATTTCAAAAGCTATATCAGGAAACTGAGGGGAAGAGAGGGTATTGAGACAATTATAGATAAGGATGGACAAGAAGTAACGGAGGATTTAAGAAAGGCAGGCTGATTGAGTAACTGGTTCAATGAATCCATTAGGGACAATAATTCAAGGGTTATATCTGGAAACGAGCCAATCCTCACAGTTGGAGGGGAGTAGATAAGAAAATTTGAAATTAAATATGATGATATCATGAAGGAACTAAGGAATCAAAAAAAGCATAAAGGGGCTGGTATTGATAATATTACTACAGATGTCTTAAAGATAGTAAGATGGGACATTGTACCTTACCTTGAAACATTATTTAAATTGAGTCTGGATACTTGTTGTTTACCAGATGACTGGAAAAGTGTGTTAGTAGTACCGGTCCATAAAGGAGGGGTGACAAACAGCCTTGAAAACTATAGGCGAATCAGTTTGACATCAGTAGGAGGTAAATTAGATAGATAGATAGATAGATATGTTCACTTTGATCCCCATGTGAGAATAATCTCGGAGATGTGGAACAGTACATACACTTATTTTTAATGTCAATATTACTATATAATTGATAATATTATAATATATTGACAAGTTAGCTACAACCCATTAGTATAACCAATATCTCCTGTAATCTACACATACAATCCTGAGTTAATTAATACTTATTACGTGGAACAGTGTATACACTTCTTACCAGCATCTAATAACCAGTTATTTTCTTACCAACCAATTACCATGATAAGTTTCACTGTAATTTGCGACTACTTCACTGTAATTTGCAATGGAGAGATTAGTATGCAACCATATTAGAGGTGTCTGTGAGGAAAGTAAATGGTTTTCAAGTTGGCAACATGGCTTTAGACAAGGATATTCGTGTGAATATCAGTTAGTAGGATATATGCATGATATTTCTGATGAAATAAACAGGGGAGGTCAAGTTGATAGGGTGGCAATAGATCTTTCAAAGGCCTTCGACAGAGTGAACCATGAAATGGTGCTAAATAAGGTAAAAAACTATTGGACCTGATTTGCTGTGTGGAAGAATTTCTAAAAGGTAGAAAGCAAAAAGTTAGAGTAGGAAATATAATATCAAAAGAAGTAGAAGTTAACATGGGAATCCCAGAGGGTAGTTATTGGGACCATTGTTATTCGTTATTCTAATGAATGATTGTGTTAATTGTTTACTGTCAGAAGTTAGATTGTTTGCAGATGATATAATGTTATATAAAAGGATCAAAATAACAGAAGACTGTAAACAGCTACAGGGTGATCTAGATAGAATAACTAGCTGGGTGAGTCAACATGGGATAAAGATAAATGAAAAGAAGAGTCAGCTTATTATGTACACAGATAAAAAGGTAAAGGTTGATTATGATTATTAAGTGGGGAAGGAGCTACTTATTGGAGACTCGAAATGTAAATACCTTGGCATTACATTTGATAACAAACTTAACTGGGCAGGACACATTGGACAGGTAGTAGGGAAAGGGTTCAAAATCCTTCACCTGTGGGAAAGAGTGATGAGGGGATGCACTAGAGAACTAAGGGAATTGGGGTACAAAACTTTGGTCAGACCACTGCTGGAATGTGGTGGTGTAGTTTGGGATCCACATTTTGGGAATCAAATACAGAAGTTGGAGGAGATGCAGAGGAGGGCTGCCAGGTTTGTCTTTGAAATTACTGCAGAATACAGTGGGTTACTAATATTATAAAGGAGCTGGAGTGGGATTCAGTGGAGGATAGAAGGAGGGTGAAGAGAGTCATAGGAGTGTACAAAGTCTATACTAGTGATGAAGCATGGAAAGATATTGGTGGGAAAATTAAGAGAGGTGCTTGGAAGGGTAAGGTTAACCATGATCACAAGCTGGCACTTGATTTCAGGCATAAGGGTGTGGGAAAATTTTCTTTAATAGGAAAGGGCGTGAGGGACTGGAATAAATTACCAGGAGAAGTAATGTATAAATTATCGGAAACACTGAAAGAATTTAAAGTAAAAATTAGTAGAGGGCAAAAGTAGGTGGGAAGGGGAAAAGGATGGGTTGTAGGGAGATTGCCACCAGAGCGGGCACTCCATTGAAATTTTATCAATACTATTATTCTAATTTTTAGGGAAAATGACCCATCATTCACCTAAGCTGAAGGCAGGAGGTGGCAACAAACACTATATTAATACAATTTTACAATATTTTGGCTTATCACCAGAAAGGTATGAACCATTTGTACAAGAGGAAGGGGATAGTGGTGGTGGAGTGGATTAATAAATCAGCGTAAACCATCAATAACTACAGAAAACAATATCACTGTTGGAGGTTGAACACACGAAAATGAAAATATATATGTTATATAAGTAACAAATATATAGATATGGAAGCAAAGAACAAATAAATAATAAATGAACAATGAGTGACAGGTTTATTGGTATGGTCTTATTGGAGGTGGATGGAAGGTGTGGATGAGCTAGATCCTTTCTACAGCATTCATACATGGTGGCAGTGTCTGGGATAACTCTGACAGCATATACTGCAAAACAGTTACTGAGGTTGTGAAAGCTGTTGAAACTGGCACTGAATGGTATAAGTTTGTGGTATGGACTGTTTGAGGCCATTTATTCTGTTTGAAATTGGATTGGTGGTGAGGCTTATGTAAGAACTAATACAGCGGAGGCAGGTAACTGGGTGGTGCATGTAACACATCCAATAAAAAAAGGCCTTCATTTTTTTGTTTGTATCATGTTTTCCAAGTTCTGGTGATGGATTCCTATGTATTTTAGTGTGCTGAATCTAAAATGATCTTAGTTTTGCTCCATTACATCAAAAAAATTAAAAAATCGCAATGTGTTAAAAGTGTCATATATCAAAAGAAATAAAAAAACATTAGGCATTCTGCCAAATTTAAAACCATGTGAAATGCTACCATCTGTCGGTATATGTTGAAAACAAGTCAATTTACAATTTATTCTCAAAAAAATTAAGTACGACCATCATAAGTAGCTCATGTGTGGTGATCTCAAAGAAATATCGATGATCCTTGGACAGCAAGGTGGGTACACAAAGTTTCCATGTTTTTTATGTGAGTGGGAATTATTTGAAAAATAAAGAATGGCCACAACGACTTTCATTGGTACCTGGAGTAAAAAATGTGGACCAAAAATTCTTACTAAGTCGACGGAAGTTCTCCTTCCACCCTTACACATCCAATTAGGATTGATGAAGCAATCTGTAAAAACCTTACCAAAAGATGGTAAATGTTTCCAGTGAATTTGCAGCAAATTTTCAGTCTTTTCAATCACATAAACTAAAAGATGGTATCTTTGTGGGTCCAGACATTAGAAAACTGTTAAGATCGAAATTTTTAAAAAGAAATGGATATTGCTGAAAAAGAAGCCTGAGTCACCTTTAATAACGTAGTAGCCAAGTTTCTGGGCAAGAAGAAGGATCCTAATTTCAAGTCTGTCATTGAGACAATGCTGCTGAAGTAACAAAATTTAGGCTGTTCCACAAGTTTGAAGGTTCATTTCCTATATGCACATTTAGACTACTTTCCTGAAAATCTGTTTGCAGGTAGTGAAGAAATGGGTGAGAGATTTCATCAGGAAATGAAAGAAATGGGAAAGTGTTACCTAGGCAGAGGGACAATGACAGTGGACTATTCCTGGATGTTGCATCGAGATGGTTCCAGAAGAGCATATGCACGGAAGAGCCTGATACAAAGCATGGCTGGTCCCAAGAATTGTCGTCACAACGACTAAAATGGTAAGTTTTATAATTTCTACTATATATACTATTTCTATATTGTATTGCATTATATTGTTTATCATAAGCCACAAAATAATATGTTTTATATGAAACAAACCGACATCAATCTGTCATTCAGTCTCATATTTGTGATATTTTTCATCATATACCAAATCTGGCTCAATGCGAATTGTAAAAAATTCTGACATGATGAAACTAACCGAACATAATTTTTGGGTTCAGTGCACGAAGATACAAGGGAATCAATTATCAAATGTTAAAAAAAAGAACCATTGCAGGATAGTGTAATTGGAAAGATTTTCCCTGTGGTCAGACACATTGTGGGGGACAGATGCATGCTGCATGTTCTGCAGTGAGGTCTGATGCATGGAAAGGATACATGTGGCAGTCAGGGAGAATCTGAAGGGGAGTATTTATGTAAAAAGATGTACCTTATATTGAGTATGAGTGGGGAGCAGTGAGTAAGTTTTTTGGAAGAAGGGTGCAAATTGCAGGAAAGAAGGCTGGGAAATCACACATCCATCATGGAATCTGGTTAATGCAATAAGGTC
Organism: Vandiemenella viatica; assembly: GCA_031002005.1. Taxonomy (NCBI): domain Eukaryota; kingdom Metazoa; phylum Arthropoda; class Insecta; order Orthoptera; family Morabidae; genus Vandiemenella; species Vandiemenella viatica. The sequence continues at coordinate 378,582,085 of CM061921.1, forward strand.
AAGAGAGATCAGGGTGATGAAGACAGTAAAAGTGTTGAATTTTGGAGGATGAGAGTGGTTATATATGTAGGATAATGGTGACAAAGAAACTACCACTAAGCAATGAAAATATTATAGGATAGGGATCATTAACTGCACCACAGATGAAGATGGGAGGGCCACATGAACACAAAAAAAACCCACAAAAATACTTTGAACATTTCAGTTAGTAACCTTATTCACATAGGAGGCGAGATATATGGCTGGTGGATAGCTATCTACACATCTAGATGTACCATATGAATAAACCAAAGATGAAAGAAGAGGAAAGGGCAGCAGTGCAATCCCCATCTTTACCCCTTGTTTCATCTTTGGTTTATTCATGTGGTACATCTGGATGCATAGACATCTATTGCCCTGCCATATGTCTCACCTCCTTCATGAATAAGATTACTAACTGAAAAACTGTAAAGTGTGTTTGTGCTTTTTCCATGTTTGTTTGGATCTCCTAACTTCATGTATTGTAACTAATGGGTTATTTTCCCTCTCATCTACTTCTACATTTACATATATACTCTGCAATTCACAACATTGTGGGTGGCAGAGGGTGCTCAGCACCAAAGCTAATCTCTTTGTTGTGCATTTCAATCTCTAATGGTACGACGGAAAAAAGAATTCATATAAAAACCAGTGCAGCACCTTATTTCTCCAAACTTATCTCTCTTGTCATTCCAGCTCAAACACATTGGTGGAAGAAGTATTTCACTACACTTGTAAGTGAAAGTGGGAGTACACATGTTTACCAATAAGTTAAAAATGAAACATGCATTGTCTATCTACCAGAGACTCCCAGCCTAGTCTACTAATCAGTTCTGTGACGCTTTCATAAGGACTGAAGCAAGTGGTCACGAATCGAGCGGCTCTTCTCTGTACTTTCTCTATACTTTCGATCAACCTCTTACGAAACGGATCCCAAATGGCACAACAATAGTCCAAATTTGGATGCACAAGAGATTTGTACGCTATCTCCTTCGTTTGTTCATTACAATTTTTTCAAGATTCAATCTATGAATTGCAGCCTAGAATTAGCTCTACCTAGTAACGAATTAATGTGTAAGTCCCATTTCATGTTACTTTGTACTGTTACTCCCAAATATTTCATAGAATCGACCATTTCAATAACTAAATTCTTTAACTCATAACTGAACAACTGGAATATTTTTGTTAGTTATGCTCATTGTCTTGCACTTTTTATAATTTAATGTAAGTTGCCACTCAGCACACCATGCCAAAATAACATCCAGATCAGGCTGAATTTCTAAGCAATTGGCAATATATATATATGTATATGTACACACACACACACACATATATATATATATACACAAATAAATTTTTTTGATATGAATATGTATATCTATAGCATTTTTGCGAGAGGAATTCAAATCTGAAATTAGAAATTACCCATAAGGCACAGTTTATTTTATTTCAATGAAATAATGTATACTTTAACTTCCAGATAATTTTTTTTTTCTATACAAAAAACAGTTGGTAACATCAACTTCTGTATTTCACTTCTTTAATTGTTATTTTTAATGTTGGTACTATTTCTGTACATCTGTTACATTTGTAATATACAAGTCATTGATAGAGATTAATAAATGAGTTTGCGTTAGACTGATGACATTATTTTTTCCTTTTATATGAGTATATATTTCTTTTTCCACAACAATGCAGCTATTAATCTGGCTAGTTTGGAACTATTTACTCCTCCTTTATGGTAAAAAATCATTGCGGTACTTTAGGTATAATCTAACAGCTTCTAGCTTTGTAGAATTCATTTTGCAAGTTTACTAAATAATTCTGTTGTATGAAGTGAGTATTTTTCCCCTTATTTACACAACTTAATTGTATGTTTTGTACATAAAAATGTATTGATGTTTGTTTTAACCATTACGATATTATTTTACACATTGTTTTGTTCGTAGGAAACATCTCATCGCTGAATATATCAGAATAATCCTGACTGTTTTTGCTACATCTGCATAGAGTTCATGTTTGAAAAACGTAGGAAGAAAATTTCACCCACCATAAAAAAGTTTTAGAAGCATTACATTAGAATGGCCATGAGACCATGACAAGGAATGGTCTCCATATATGTGTTGTGCGACTTGTTATGTAAAACTAATGAAGTGGTGGAAGAGTAACCGTTCCCAGTTGTTTGCAACACTAACTTCTTGGAGTGAGCATAAAGATCATTGGACAGATTGTTATTTTGTCTCACAAAGCTGAAATTCCAAAGAGACAAATAGTTTACCTAAATTTGCGTTCCACAATCAGACCGGTGCCACACTCTGATAGTGATCCAGTCCCTACAAGATCACCTAATGTGTTTTACACAGATAGTTAAGAAGATAGTGTTGGTCAGGATTTGCAATCTTCTCCTGAAATAAATGATCCCACATATCAGAGAATAGGTGGTCAAGATCTGGTTTTCTTAGCTCGAGCATATATAAATAATTTAGTCCATGACTTGGGCTTAAGTAAACAAAAGGCAGAACTGCTTGTATCTAGATTACAAGAATGCAATCTTCTACAATAAGATATAAATTTATCTTTTGATAGGAATAGAGACAGCATTTTTCTTCCATAATTTTCAAATGATGACAAATTGACATTCTGCAATGATTTAAAGGCAGTTCTATCCAACAATTGGAGTGTAATTTCTTCAAGGACAGTTGCCAATGGTAGTATTATTAAAGAGTCATATGACATTTTGGAATACATGCTCACTTGTATTAAATACAATGACTGCAAATAGAAGATAGGTAGCGATATCAAAATTATTGCCAAAATTTTCGGTGTGCAACAAGTCTACACCAAATGTGAGTGGAATAATCATTACAGATATTCCTACTATAAGAAAAAGGAATGGCCTTGTTGAATAGGAAACTGGGAGAAAAAATTACCAACATGTAGCTAATGAAGATGTGCTTCTTCCTCCAATTCACATCGAATTAGGTTTAATGAAGTAATTTTTTAAGGCCGTGGATAAAACTTGAAGAAGATTTATGAACCTCTTAAATAAATTTCCTCATCTTATACCAGCAAAGGTAAAGAAAGGTGAGATGTTGGACAAATTCAAAGAAACCGAAATTTTGAAGAAACACCAATGGCAAGAAAAATGAGCACCAATATGTTTTAAGAATGTCAGCAATAATTTTCTGGGAAAACAAAAGGGCTCATAATTAAATAGATTTATTAAATGAGATGCCTGAAGGTGCATTTTCTGCACTCTCATATGGATTACTTCCTGGAATGCTTCAGCAACGTGTTTGATGAACATAGTGAAAGGTTCCATAGGACATCATGACTTTAGAACAGAGATACGAAGGAAAGTGATGCCTGGAATGCTTGCTGGTTAATGCTGGAATATTATTTGGGACTGTAAAGATATTCACCATAAAAGGGAGAAATAAGACAGCAGTAGGAAAATACAAGCTTTTTGCTGATGTTTTTTAATTTTTTTGTAACTCTATGCACAATGGGTCGATATATTAGTAGTAGTTCACCTATTGATTTAAGTATGTTGTCAGCAATTTTAAAAAAAAAAAAATAAAAAAAAAAACCTTTGCTTGATAGAAGAAATCTGAAAATAGATATGCGTACAGCGCACTGATTTCCTAAGAATCATAACAAATATCTCCAGAAATAAAGTTTTATTTTTATAGAACAGTGCTGTTAGTGTTTTGTAATTAACTTCTTTCTTGTGTGTACCATTCCCAATAATGTTATTTTTGTTTCCCACCATCTGTCTGTTCCATGACAAATCATTTAAATGTGTGCACATGCCAATATAGTCATGTGCATCAAAATCTATCTGCATGAGAAAAGGTATAATCTAACCTATGATTGTTGTGTCTGCATTAATGATTGCTTTGTCTGTGAAGCCATTCTGCCTTCAACTTGAGTAAATGACGGGTTTGCTTTCATTATTTCTTCAAATTGCCTCATAGCATTGGTTCCTGCTCCATTATTATGAATACTCATGTTCTTGTGTTGAAGCAATATTTGTAATAATATGAAACCATAATCATTATCTATGTAAATCTGACCTCCAGTTGAAAATGCAAACAAGTTTCGTGAAATCTTTCAACTGCTGTGGTTAGAATTTTATACTTTTCTTAGAAGTTCAATTGAGCATATGGCTGAGTGATTGCAGGTGGACTCCATTTGTTTTCCTATGAGATAAAACCAGTTTCCCAATACTGCTTGCTACAAATCATCCTGATTATTGCACTTAGGTAGTTTTACATATTAAGCAAGCAAAATATTTGCCAATATTACTAAAAAACGTTCTAGTAGTTGTGAGCCAAAGGGTTAGGGTTAGTGTAAGTTTTTACATTTTCACTATAATTTTTAAATAAATTTAACATTTCAAGCTTACATACTTCCAGTGTTTTATGCTCTTGTGCAACATTAAATGGGCTATCTCATGCTTGACTGACTGAACAGCTAGTTTAAATCAAATAAATGTATGTAATAAATTAAATATTTAGCTAAATATTTTCTGATCTATTTTTTTCAATTTTCAGAATTTTTATATTATTAACAACCTTCAAAGCTGAGTACAATTAAATACTTTTTTTATTTAAAATAAAATATTCAATCATTTATGTCTATTGATCGAGAATAACAACTGCGTGCATATCTCTGTGTTTGTCATTTTGCTGTTGTGCAACTTGAGGTTCATGATAAAAATATCAAAACATTCATAGTGATAAATAAACAAACACTCAACCCTGAGAATACAAATAACAACATGTGCACCAACTTATTATGCTCACACTATCACCAACACCTGTGACTACGCAAAAAAATGTCTACTATCAGATGATAGCAAAAGATATTTATAAACTGTGAAAATAATTGTGAATACTATTTTAGTCTTCACTAACAGAGAAAGCAGTGTCTAAAATTCCCACAATAATAAGCCCAGTCTCGAATATTAATATCATTGAAAATAATTTTAAACAAAAACAGGGATTTGCGAATCTATAGACGGATTTTGGCACCCCTATGATATGCTATGCTGAAGTTGCAGTGGGCCAGCCAGTTTGCTCAGAGGAAAGTTGGGCTAAAACACTATTAGATTGAAATCCAAGATATCATCAGAGTCCAAGGAAAAGACCACGAGACTGATGAAACAAAGGTGTATGACAGCTTTTTTCTGCAGAATTTGTATTTGAACTCAAACCTCTGTAAGAGGCCAAATCATTCTGTGATTGGATGGCTAGTAATGATTAATTTTCTGCTGCTACAATGACTGTTTAGTGGCCAACATCATGGACACACAGTAACTGCATCAGGGATTCTATGTGGGGTTAGCTGGAAGAAATTTTCCCCATCCAATACCTGCTAGAAGGGTAGGAGAGCATGTGATGCACAATTTCAAATTGAATTGTATACCAAAGACCTGTGGTAAATCCCAGACCTCTCCACAGAGCATACAGATTGAGGGTTTGGAGCACCTTTTGCCATAATTTATAAGCGAAAGGGATTCATGGGAGTATTTAGTTTTGGGTTACTAGGAATAACAGTTTTGATTTTAAATTAGCAATTTTTTTTTCTTTTCGAGTTACATTAATACTGCTTTACAGCAAATAAAATTTGAAAATATTTAAACTGGGAAAAATATAGAATAATAATTTTACCATTTAAATACATTAAATTTTAATGAAGATGTTTAAATAATCATTGTACTGGAACATGCCAAACTCAATGTGATCTAATTTGACTGCTTAGACTTGCACAGTGTTATAAAATCTGGAGTCTCTTTCTTTTTTTCTATGGTGATTTTTTTTATTAGAAATTTATACCGAGTATAAAACTCTCAGCCCATCCCTTACACAATATATATTCATTGTCTATTACCTGCACTTAGCAGAAACTTAAATTTTCTTCTTCCATAATATTCTTTTTTTCTCTCTCACTCTCCAATATCAGTGCATAATTAGTCAATATATTCTATCACAACAATACTCACAAAGGAAATAGAAAACAAATTACTACTTATTATTATACCTGAAATAAAATATTAAATGTGGTGTAACTAGTATGGAAATGTAGGGATGTTTAGGAATGTAAATGGAGAAATCTTTGTTTCAAATAATCCCATACACTTAAATTTTCTGAGAGTATGCTCACCGTATGCTTCGACAAGCATTCAATGTGATTCTGCAGCAGTTTTCATTAAATGGTAGCAGAAAGTGAAATGCTATCTGCAAATCATAGTTTGTAGGCTGAAAACTCAACATGTTCAACATTATTAGAAACTAAACTGTCCTTATGAAACTTGTATTGTTGTGAGATGAAAATCACAGACAGCTTGTCAGAAAAAGACACTGGTGACAATGACGCAATCTGGCGGTAACTGCATTCATAGCTAGAGCCACCAATTGGTAAATTTCAGATTCATATTTACACAGTAAATTTTGAGCATAAAATGCTAAATATATTTATTTCACAATACGATGGAAGACTTGTATTGTAATTATGGGTTTTACAGTATTAAAGAGTTTAAATTGTGCAACATTAGAAAGGTCCATAATTACAATGTAGAAGTTAATTATAGAAGAGAAATGAAAAGAAAAAGCATTATAAAAGAAATGATGAAACAAGGGGATAACACATAATTTTAGTTATTTCAGAATCTTGAAAGGGAAAATGAGGGTAAATTTAGCTTACTCGTGGCCATAAGGAATGTTAATTTGATATTTTTTGGAAAGATATTGGTGGGAAAATTAAGAGAGATGTGTGGAATCATAAAGGTGACCATGACCAAAAGCTGGCACTTGATTTCAGACAGAGGATATGGGAAAATTTTGTTTCATAGGAAAGGGCAGGGCTGGCGTTAGGGGGGATCGTAAGCGGGTCAAATGTATCGGGGGCCCTCCGCTCGACAAGTTGTAGAGCTGAAAAAAAGGTCGCTGGTTTGGTCTGAAAGGAGGGCCCTAACTGATGAATTTGAAAAGGGTCCCCATCAGGTAAGGTGACTGCTAATAACACTTACCCCAGGCCCCAAAATCCTAGTGCCAGGCCTGGGAAAGGGAATAAGGGATTGGATTAAATTACCAAGAGAAATGATGTATAATTCCCAAAAAACACTGAAAGAATTTAAAGTAACAATTAGTAGAGGTCAACAGTAGGTGGGATAGGAAGGGTGTGTAGGGAATTTGCCACAGGAATATGTGCCCTATGATAATTTTATCAATTATTAATATTTGTTTGAAAATTTGGAATGTAATATAAAAATTTTAATATGTTTTAGTGTGGGGTTGCTGGAAAAAAAAGACAGGAAGCCAACGAAAATAAATTTTCAGAAACAGAATTTTTTGAGAAAAAGTAATTATATCAGACGAAGGGGAAAGATTTATTGTCTATGTGGAGCATACGAGTTTGAAATTTTATATAAGTTTAGATGGTTGAGAAAAGTAATTGATTTCTACTAAGCAGTACAATGGGTAGATTACCAGAGTTGGTTGTGGAAGATTTGAATTAATGTCTGTAATTGGTTGTGACATCAAGAATTTTGGCTGTTGAGTGGTGGTATACAAGGGCTCTATAAAACTGGGTGTTGGCCAAGCAGGCAGGTTTTTTGGGATTTATTCATAGGGAAGGTCATGTCAGTCAGTTTGCGTAAATACTATCATAGTAGTCAAACAATGGAGGGTGGAGGACGTATTTGTCAGCAACATTGATATACTGAGAACTACGTGACTATGCAGGGAAATACAACAGCAATGTTTAACTTCAAAATTCTTTTGTGCATTTGAACCAACAGTATCTCAATTACTCTGGCAATCATCTTTTATTCACTATTATATTATATTTAATCTAGTAATGACCTCAAAATGATAATTTAAACAACAGTACCTCTGCTTTATAAGACAGAATTAGATATTTGCAAGCTACAACAATTAAAGTGCAACAAACTGTTTTAAAATAATATGTAAACTACTATCACTAATAATGAAAAAAAGCCTTGGGTAAGAAGGCAGCTTTAAAATGTATTGTAACTGTCAGTATAGTGAAAAGATTCTTTAAAAATGGAGTTCACTAACACCAAGAAAATTATATTACCAAAGACAAGTTTTTAAAATTAAGTTTTGTCTATTTAGATTAGTGTATCTTGATTTTAAATTCTATTTCACTAGTATATGCTTTTACTTTTCATAAATCCCACATTTTAACACTTCTCAAGCTCAGATTATATACTGTTTTCCACACCTCCCCCCCCCCCTGTTTCCAGCATACTATCCCAGTGATATAATGTACAAAATTTATGACACTTGTATGCTATGCGCAACCATTCAGTTTCTTGCAGTGTGCAACATCAATTTATTATTCACAGATGAAGTCTCTGCATTGTTATAAATCATGTGTTATTTGTCTACCCTGCTGTCAGCTTTAATTAATCATTTGTCAACTACTTGTTGTTATCTAATAAGCTGAAAAGGTCTTTCTTCTCCTCCCCTTCCCCCCCCCCCAAGTCAAGAATTCAATTACAACAAATTTGTAAGTCTAGCATTATATATTTCAAAGAAAGCAAAAATAAATGTTTTCATGAGTATTATCAGGCATTCTCTTCCCTTAGAAGAAAAAATTCAATAAGATTAATCTCAGATGGACCAGGAAAGCTATTTTGAGAAATGTAATATAACAAAGACCTAAAATTATTAGTTCTAACCTAGCAACATCAGTTTTTTATGTTTTATTGATTAAATTGTTTGAGAAAATGAGTGAGATTTCAAATGAAAGAATTTTGCTGGGAGACAGAAGAACATTTTGTACATATATTTTGTTTGCTGAATTTTGTTCATTTATTGTTAGGAAATGGAAACTAGAGAAAATTAAGTTTACAAGAGCTTCTTGCATCATATTATGAAACACTGAAGAGCTTAGTATGAGCATTTGAATGCTTATACTGGGGGAGGCAGAAATACCTTTATGTAAACTATACAATAAACTATATGCACTAAAAAGTAAATACATGTCAGTGTGTGGATAAGGCACAACAATTTGGAATTCATGATCATCATGGAATGATAGAATACCATGCGACATAGTGGAAATATTTTTTAAAAAGAACATAATATTTAGCTCCTTGAGCAAGGATGAAAATTAATAAAATATACTCTTAGAGAAAAGCAAGACGACATAGGTTGCTATGGAAATAAATAGTCAAGAAAAAATGTTGACTATCAGCGTAGAAGCATAGATCGGGTGCTTGTCATTATCATTGCCTAAAAGAACGTGCATCTTCGGAGATTACCCAGTTTCGATATAATCCCTAGTGGATTAAAATAATATACAATAAACAAAAACTGTTTTAAACCAAAACAACTGAATTCTTTATAATTATAATCATTTCATCAAATATACGGTAGCATCACATGGTGACCGTGACAGGACTTGTATTTTTGTGTATTTTCTTTAATGTTTTTTAGTTTGTTTTGTTATGTTGTTAGTATTAAGAAGAGAATGTGTTGTAAAATGTTTGTAAAAATCCTACTAGGAATGAGAGAAATGGGGATCATGAGATGCAAGGTTTGTTCTATAAGTTTACCAGTGTCTTCCTAAAAAAAAAAAATCCATGGTAAACTTGAGGAGGCATGTGACATAATGGAAATATTTGTTTAAAAAAGAAAAAAAAATATATTTAGTGCCTTGAACAAGGATGAAAATTAATAATATATACTCATAGATAAAAGCAAGACAACATAGGTTGCTATGGTAATAAATAGTCAAGAAAAAATGTTAGCTATCAGCGTAGAAGCGTAGATCAGGTGCTTGTGATTATCGTTGCCTAAAAGAACCTGCATCTTCAGAGATTACCCAGTTTCGATGTTATCCCTAGTAGATTAAAATGATATACACTAAACAAAAACTGTGTGAATCAAAAGAAGTGAATTCTTTATAATTATAATCAGTCCATCAAATATACGCTAGCATCACAAACAGATAGTTTTGTTTTCAATTACTCAGTGATGTCCTTGATCTTAATGCAAAACACAAGTATTCCCACAACATGAAATGGCATAAACCTCTATAACTTTAATCTGATTGACAGTTTCTCACTTATATAATTATTTCTTGTTTGTAGAATTAGCCTACAGCAATAACAGGAGAAAGGGGACTGGCTTGGCTAAAATTTAAAATATGCATTAGTTGTCATCTTGGCCAGGATTGGCAAAACTTATGGATGTAGTCAGTCTCAGCTAAATATCAAAGGGGTTTATGTCAATCACCTGATGTGGAAGGATAAAGTCTACACAAAGCAGTGCCATATATCAGACATGGAATTGAGTTTGAAATTAAAAGTCTGTTAATAATTTTCTAAGAATATGGAAGGAAGTCACCTCATTAATTAAAATACAGATACTAATTATACATTACAGAAGTAATAGGTTTCAGAATGAGTAATTTGGGTGTTTTGACAAGATTAGCCCGCAATATGAAATTGTATTTGTGAGTGACTCATTGTGTTGCTATGGAATATTCTTTAAAGAATATAAAAACTAATTTTTAGAATTAAATATAACATTTGTGAGTGGTGGTGGATAAATAGTCTGAGTTCATAAAACAAAGTTAACACTACATATTTGTATCTAAATTCAATTGTAAATTAGTATTTATTTGTGGATTAACCCACTGTCAAATGTGACATAGGAACTGAATATAACAAACTAATCAATATTAATTAGTCTTGAAAACCAAAAATTACACTACAGAGAAGAGCAAGAAAGGTGTCACAAAGTCTTATTTGGTCTGATAGCACTATATTGAAAATTATCTTCCTTAACAGAAGAACGTTTTTTACATTCAGTTTGTGGGATTGTCAGATATAAGTTGTGTCAGACACTGTTCAATGTTAATGAACACAAAGTATAAAATGTAGTATATGATGGATAATAACAGATAATGTTTCTTGCTGAATCATGATTCAAATTACTATGAAGTATTTGTAATGTATCTGTTATGACGCACTGTGGTAGAAGATACTTCAAGCATGTGTGTTCCAGTGACAACCAAAAAAAAAAAAAAAAAAAAAATCTTGAAATATATTCCAAATATAACAGTTTAGGTAGACATATGATACATTTTGAATGGTTGTCTCTGGTGATATAGTCTCAAACAGTAGAATGCTTGCTCAAGTGAGACTTGTGACACCTAATGTGTGACACAATGTTTTATCATCCTGGATTGGAGATTTTTGTGGTTTGTTAATGATAAAATATTTCTGATGTCTTTTAACTGAACCAGTATGATCATGACACTAATAAACTCTGGCACCATACTTCTCAAGTTGAAATCTCAAAATTATTCTGTTCATCACAACATTTAGAGAAACAATTGATGACATTTTGCTGCATTGCATATTTTAATCTCATGTCTATTAGAACATGAATACCATAAATTTCAAGGAAAGGGAAAATGACTCATCACTCACCGAAGTTGAAGGCTGTGAAAAACATAAGACAAACACTAGAATACACAATATTTCAGTTTTACACCTTATTCACACTGTAGGAAACGAGTCATGTGGTTTGGGAGGTGTGCACACTGAGTGCATTATTGATATGTTGGGAGAAACTGAGATGTTATATACAAATATGTATATCGCAGATTGTGATAGAATTAGCAATATAACAAAAGAGTACAGAATGTTAAAAGAAAAAAACAAATAAATTTTGAATATTTTTAAACTAGTTACATGGTAATAATGATATTACTAAAAACATTCAGTGATGGGTCAAAAAAAGGAATTTTATTGGTGTTTGAGGCCAGTTGGGTTTCTGGTATCCAGGATATTTTGGTATGCAAGTTCCCATCTCCTAAGTTATGAAGTGGTGGTGGTTTTGGGGAAAACTCTGATTGTTCTCACAGTGAAGCAGTCATTGAGGTTGATAGAATTGTGGTAGTTAGCATGTTTTAGTATTGGAAGATATAAATTGCAGGTGTGAACGCTTTGTTTGTGGCCATTCATTCTGACTGAGAGTTGTTGTGTAGCCATGCCTATATAGGAACTAGTGGGGCGCCCTGAACCACTGATAAAATTCCTTTTTCTTTTTTTTTTAACCCATCACTCATTATTATTAGTATTATTGTCACAAATTTTCTTCAAAATTTATTAGTCTATTTTTTGTTTTGTTTTAACATTCCATACTCTTTTGTTACATTACTAAGTCTACCACAATCTGCGATATACATATTTATATATAGCATCTCAGTTTCTCCCGACATATCGAGAATGCACGCAGCCATGTATTAAACTTCGGTGTTTTCACACCTCCCGAACCACATGACCCATTTCCTGCATCATGAATAAAGTGTAAAACTAAAATATTGTGTATTGTAGTGTTCATCTTATATGTTTTTCACTCACTGCAACCTTCAACTTTGGTGAGTGATGAGTCAGTTTCCCTTTACTTGTAATTTATAGTGCTTAAAGCCATTTCCTTTTTCCTTAGTTTCAAAACTTGAATACTATGTGAGATAAATCTCATTATAATGGAAAGATTTTTCTTGTTGTTGAACTTGTCATATGCTAGAGTACATGAAACAGAAGTGGATTCAAAATTTTATATAAAAAAAATGAAGTTATTAGATCTATTCAAATAACGGTAGAGAAATAATCCTTCTAACATTGCAAGTAGCAATTTATGTGACAACCACAAATTTAAAAGGGTTAACCTTGTTAATACATGATGTACACACATTTCAAATTAATCTGTCACAATTTCTTTTTCTTTTTGAATAATTGTAGATAGATGAAAAGAAATGAATGAATAATAATAATAAAAAAAACAGTATTTTGGGCTAAGCCCATTTTCAAGAAAATAGAAACATGTGACTGAGCTTGCACAAGTGCCCACAGTTAACAAAGCCACGTTTAATGATATTTGTGACTGTGCAGACTGTGAGCATTTGTGCGGGTCCAGTGACTTGTTTTTATTTTCTTGAAAATAGGTAATGCCCAAAATATTGTGCTTTTTGTGTTTGTGGAGGGTTTTTGTTGTTGCTGTCCCCCTCCCTTTAACTGGGTATGATTATCTTTCCTTTCCAAATAAATATTGCCTCACAGCATTTCTTCTAACTCAATTGTGTCCAGTAATTATCACATAAGTTTACAAATTTGAAAGATGATTCGTACTACGATTCTTATACATTTGGTCAGAAATATATAAGTTGGAAGTGGTTGTGGATATCTGTAACTTAGGTGCTAAGCAATAATTATAGCTCATTTGAAGATAAATACATGGTTCACATTTTTCTCTTAACAAACATTCATTGCCATTGTCAGTGATATGTCCACCTTTCTTTATTCAGTGATATGTGACTCATATGGTACAAAGTTATATATGATGAAGAATGTTTTCAAATTTTATTCGTATTATGGTAAAAGATTTAAAAAAAAAAAATAAGTGGAACCTTGGACTGTCATATCAATTATACAAATTGTAATGATTACTGATGATATAATAATAATTATATAAAATATTTTTTTAAAGTCCGTGTAAAAACAGAATATTTTTTTAATACTATGTAGCCAGTTATAAAGGGGAAACTGCAACAAAAAATACCTAACATGTGAACCCATCTACTCCATCAGATTATGAATATTCCTTCAAAAATAGAAAAAGTAAATAAATTGTGCTAAATTATCAGAGTCTTATTTTTGAAAGTAGCATACGGAAATAGAAATTTTGTTGATGTGGCCTTTGGGGGTTTGATAAATTCAGATTTTTTTTTTTATATAAATCTTTCTCAGAAGTATAAATGGAAAACTGGTTTTGTTTTCAATCTTCATCTGTGTAGTGTTTGTAAATTAATAAAGGAACTGTTACCTAGTGGTTAAATTTTTTGGTGCTTACATGATAATTTCTACTGTAGAATTAAACTTGTTGAGTATAACAGATTCCCTAACCTGTTTCATTACTGCAAAAAAAAAAGTAATATGTGGATGTATCAGAATAAAAACTAATGAGATTGTTAAATTTTGACAGAAATATTTCTTTTAATATCTAAATCTTTATATGAAAACACACTAATAATTATCGTTCTATATAAACTGTAATTATGACACAAATCTATTATCACTGAAAATAGATAAATTGTATTGTTGATTCAGATATGTGATAGAATGAGAAAACGTTCAAAAGCAGGCTTTAAAGTTAAATTCCCTAAAGCAGCTAAAACAGCAAAAATTCACCATTGAGAAGTATGTAATTAGACAAACTACATGATATTTCCCAACATTTGATACATAAACAGCACTGAATGAACTTTTGTTGCACATAGGTATGTATTCAAGTCACAGGAACTAAATTTTGAGAAACATTGAGATTAAATTTAATATTTTCTCACAAGAATTATTGAGAGTTAGTTGAAATATTATTAATTCTTCATTTTTACATTCAGAATTATGTATTTGTTTTCTATAGAATTTGGATTTGAGAGTGATTTTTGACCAATCTCTAATTTTTAGTATTTACTCGCAAAACAAAAGAAGTCTAATACATATAATATCAATATATTTTCATACAATTTATTGCACAGCATACTGAAGTATTTATATCCCAAACAGCTTCATTTCACTCTTTGGTGGATGCTACATGCATAGCATTTATAGAATTACAAAATATTATAACATGTTCCATGTCAAGGCATTCCCCTTTTAATTTCAGTTCAGTTAGAACAAAATTTTCTAGTATCCTCATATAAACATAACATGCTCCAACTGCTTATCAGTAATATCAAAAGTGTTATTATTAGTACAGAATGTTGCTTTAAGAAGTAAAGATTACTGAACTGCCAAAATGAGGGAAAAATATCAGCATGTTGCATCTCATTCTTCAGCACAGCACCACACAATAATTACATATGTCACAAAGAGAAGTGGCAAAGAGTGAAACACACATCCACGAGAGTATGCAGAGTACTGAGTTTCCTTCCTACATATTTATTGGTTATAGAAATTCAACAGTTTATTGAAATTTGAGCATTATTAATTCTATTTACCAATATATATGTATAAATATATATTTTATGTGCCTTGTAAATGTATGGCATATTCAGACTGACATTGTTACTTGGCTTACAGCAGAAGCATGTTGCAGTATTTACACTTATAGGATAACAGTTTCTGATAAGAGTTCTTATTCAGTAGATTTCTACAACAGTAGAATATATGTTTTCATCTAAATACAGTAGGGAAATTTAGAGAAGCAGTGTCTTTTTTTGTTAGTAGCTCAAGTTTAAATTATAAAGATCAAATCTGTATAGTGTGTATTAAATGAATTAATAACTGAAATACTGAAGACTTGATTTACTTATATTTACATATGCACACACACAAACACACACACACACACTCACACACACACACACACACACACACACAAACACACACTGAATAACAGAGAATATCCAACAGCAACACTGCTTTTAGAGGTGTTCAGAAGCTGATTATTAAATTGTGTATTAATTTCCATTTTTGAGGCTACATAACTTACAGATTTTTATACTCATGACACTTGACCCCAATTTATTTAGTTTATATTGATTCTACATGTTGTGATACATATCTAGAAAATAAGTGGTGATTTGTAACAGACAACTGACAAATTACATTGCCACGATTTTACACAGTAACTCTCATTTTGGATTCTGAATCCAACACTGAACACTAATAAGTTTATAATGGGATGCAACAGGAATACAAGTTTTTGCTTTATATCTGAATAATAAAACCATAATATTGTAGTTACATGTGATAACAAACACATAATTTTGTTTGAAATAGACATGTTTTATGATAAGCAGTGAAGCATGCAGGAAACACTTTGGGACTCAGATTGCTTTGCATTTAATGGCCTTTTATTTCATAGACAGTATGTGATACTGAAGTGTTCATACACAGAACCACCTACCTGCCGAAATACCCTTAAGGCACAATATTAATCGGCCAGGTGATTTGGGAAAACTGTTAACTTCTGGTGTCTAACACCGTAACAATGGACGTAGGCCCTCCAAAAGGCATTTCACAGGAAAGCAACAAGGATGTGTATTAAAATTTACAATGGAAATATGTTTTTATTATCAATTTAGTGCTTTTTGGAGCTGGCAATGTACAACAATTTCAGAGAAATGCAACATCTCAATTTTCTATCTCTGGGCTCAATTGTTACAGATCAAATTTGGTGAGGAAATTTGATGAAGAAGCAGAGATGACTAGAAAATTACAAATCAGAGGAAATATTGTTTATGGACATAATTCTAAACCAAACTGAAAAAGATGTCTCTCTGAAGAAACATCTGAATTTAAAATTATTTAGCATATAGCCTGGAGCCATACTTGCCTTTCTGTGGAAGTGCGAGCACAGACTCGGTGATTGGAGAGCTGCCTAGATCTTCCAACAGCTTACGTGACCGTGTGGGCATATCTGGAAGAAGTGGCATTGCATGAGGTGTGAAGTCTGTAAGTGGTGAGAAGTCAGATAGGCGCTCATACACTCCAGATGTGTAGTCATCAGTACGAAAAGTTGAGGCTATTCTGTCCATAGAACGATCTTCCTCAGTGCGGCGTGGGGAATGTGCTCTATAGTCAAAATGTAGACCACGACCGGATAGTAGTAACTCATCTATAGATTTGAGCACACTAGATGTACCATAACCACCACGTCCAGGTTCAGGACCAGAGTGAGGAGTAAAGCCAAGTTCTGCACTTTCACGAAGACGTGCTAGGCGCAATAACTCTTCATGTAACCGTGCATTTTCTTCTATCTGTTGACGACGGCGTGCTATTTCTGCTTTAATCTTGGCCTTCTTTTCCTCTCGAGTGAGTTGATCATCATCATCGTCACTGCCATAGGGTGAAGGGTGCCATGAACGTGGTTTCCTGTGCTTGCGATTATCATGACGCCGACGTACCTCCAGGCCGTCACTTGACCGTCGTATACTATACCTGAATGCAAACATGGTATTGAGGAAATGAAGTGATTGTGATTACTAGAAAACATTAGTTACATAATAAGTCAAAACAATTTTTTTAACTGTTTAGCGCCAAATTGTTGGTGGGTGCTCAATTAATGCTTCATAAAGTAGGAATAAAAATATAAGGCAATAATAATAGAATAGGAAAACTCCTGTAAAGTGATATTAATTAGAAAACTTTTAGAGACAGTTATTATATCACTTATCAGAAATGATGTGAAGAAAGTTGGGATGATACAAAAAAGTTATAAAAATAAATATTCAATATTTCAGTTGAATCATTGGTCATGTGAAAGCAAAATGAGTCAAATTGATCAATGTGTGTCTCATTTACTATATTATACAATAAAGAGGTTGTAACATTACGGTGGTTTATTTAGGGCTTTATTTGAGTGGTTTTTGGACGACTTTAAGCTGTTTCTGTGTGTTGCAGAATTGTTTGAGAAGCGTGAGAGGAAACAGTTGCACCATCGGTGTTACTGACGTCAGGTGCGGTAGCATCATATCGAAATGTCATAAGTAGGGTTGAGCTAAAAAAAAGGAGAGGCAGAGCACTGCGAACTACAGTGGGAGTGTATGTTTTTACCCACAGGAAGAGAGACGTTGTACAAGAAATCTTTTAATTGAAGTGAAACATTATTACTTCTTTTGTGGTTTGGTAATTGAATTCTGATCAACGTTTATGGGGAGTAGGTTATTTGGCAAAGTGTTTGTTAAAAGTTGTAAGTCCCTTAGAAGGTTACAGAGGGCTCAGAATAATTGTCTGCAGACTCATCGATTAAATTCAGTGTTTTGGTTATGAAAGGGCGACAACTGTTTAAAGTGTTGTAAAGGGCCATACAAGCTGCAAAACTTGAGAAGGTTCACCCAAGCGATTGTAATATTTATATTTCTATATGCTTCACGATTAGAAAAATTAGATTCGCATGGAGATGTGTTGTGTAAATTGAGTTGATGTGTCAAGTTGCGAAATAGGCTGACATAGTGTCAAAAATGTGTGTAGGTGAACGCTAATGAAGGTAGAAATAAATTTGAAGGGAACAATGAATTGAATACGCTTCGCTAACTTAGAGCTAAGAATTTTTCGGACCTTACTGTTGAAACTGGAAATGACAGGAAATTTCAAATATGGTGTTAAATTTTTTGGAACTTTGTTGCAATAGGAATCTTCTGACAATTAACTTTACATTTACTTATCGGTTGGTGGCGGGATTGAAGGAAAGGATAATTTAAAATAAAGCATGAGTCAATTATAAACTATATGTAGGTTTTTTGTCAGTAGTTAAGCAAACCCTTACTATTTCTGGAGTGATAATCAAGATTACAGGAGGCTGAAGTCTCTCTAAAGTTTAGGTGACATTGCTACCACTGATATAAGTTAAGATTAACTGCTCTCACAAATACACCACTGTCTGCTGGCATCTGAAAACATCTTGCAGATTTGGGAGAGTAGGCTGTTACAGTCCTTGGAATAGTAAAAGTAATCTTATAGTGTCATATAGTAATGCTTGCTTGGGAGTCAAACATTACTATCAAACTTGATCATGTTGGAAACTTTAAAAGATGCTCACATGGATTTATTGTCAGCCGCCAGTATATTTTTACTAGCCCCAATAGTTAAATGATTATGAAATCAAAAAGTTCTTGTTCAGACGAAGTTTATATACTTGAACTCTGAGTAATCCAAGTTATGGTACAGAAAGATTAGGTATTGATACTATCATATCCTTGAATTTATATTGCAGATTGATATCACTCACACACACTGATGGCAATCTTTCAGTAAATACCCCTATAAATTTGAGAGACCATTCTATGGCATCCAGAAATAAAACCAAAGTCCACTGTACTGATCATTAATAGAAAGTTTATAACACCTGGAATTTTTCTAACTTCCCCATTTCACCAGTACTAAGAATCTTCAAAGACCCTAGTCTCATAGTTCACTGTCCATCACGGAGCTCTTAAATTGCAAATCTTCTTGCCTTGACTGCCTACTTAAAACTGCTACCACTAGGAAATGTATGATAATCTTTAGCTGATGTATTCCAGAATAAAGGAGTATTCGCAAGGGGAAATACTATTTTCTTGTGAATTTCAAAAATCACTTTTCAAGATGGTTCCCTATATTTTCTTGGATTTTTGCAAAACTTTCCTATTGAATAGACTGATTTATTTCCAATATTTTAAGTTATTACAAATATTCTTGTAAGCATCCTTGTTTAAGAGTTATTAATTTTTCAAAAGCCACACAAGGTGATGTCATCAAGTTTCAATACTATAATTTCCTTTAAATCTCAAATTACCTTCAACAGTTATATTATTATTTAAGCCTACCTTTATCCTCCTAGCTCTTTTACTTACAAAATTCAAATTCTTTACACAAAAACATATTTAGAAATTACTTATTTTTATCAAACTTCTAGATATCCTGACAACAAACTGTGAAATTAAAATTTGTGATAACTCTTTCTCCTAATTAATAATTTTAAATTATGTGCTTTCTCCTATGTTTCCTCCAACCACATGGCAAAATATGACTTGGAAATGAAATTTCTCTTTAAACCTTTCATCCCTGATGGTACTTATAAGTACCACTGTATTTACCACCATATAATTCAACAATACCACTGTCCACTGCATTGTTAAGCCTGTTGATGTATTGTTGTGTGATTAAGTCAGACAATGACAACATTTATTTTTAAATTCTGCGTGAAATTGCTGAGAAATTAATTTTCTAAGTTGGGGCTTGACAGCATACTGACCAAAGTAACAAGTGGTACATTACAATGAATTTTTAGATGATAATTTACTTGGTAAGTGTCAATTTCGTTATTACTTTTTTAGTTTGAACATTTAACCATATATTTTTTACCTATAAAATATATTTTTCTAGTTTCTTTACTAAATAATCTAGAAAAACCAACGTGGACTTATAAGTACCGTCAGGGAGTTCTGGGTAGTTTTATACAGATTATTGGTCAATAGATTTAGCAAGTATACAATTGGTTTTATCATTGTTTTAGATATTTTCAAATGGATATTTTTATGAAATACGCTCTGATTGAAGTTCTTCTCTTAGAAGTTTATAATTTATCAGCTCTTCTCTTAGAAGTTTATAATTTATCAAGGCAAATGACTGGAATGTTCTCAGATTACTCATTAGGTCATAGAGTGGTATTCGAATTGACTGAAACAAATGGAGCAATGACGATGTTTTCTAGTATTATCATTATTTTTCATCAGTTTCATTATTAAAAAACTGAAACAACTTTTGTTTGTGTGAGAATCAGACCCTACTGCAAGGGACTTTTGAACAATCTGCTGATGGAAAACTAAAAAGAGGAGATTATGACAATGAATTTACAAACCTAGGTATTTGCTACTGGAAATGGAAGGATAAAAAGATCATACATTTAGTATCAAATTTTCATGGCAGCGGTGAAACTCCACTACATTGGTTGGGTCAATGGCAACTTCAACAGATGGGCCCTCTCTCGGGTTGGATTGGTGACCTGGTGGATCTTGGACCAGAGGGCCTCTCTGGCCGGCCATCGGGGGCCACCTCCGGCAGTAGGTCCCCCGTAGCATTTTGCCCATCCTGCCACTCTGTTGTTACATCACTAGTTAAATGCAAAGAAAAAGAATGATTGAAGTTGACAATTTCATGCTCAGGAGTCGTCAAGGACTACAAACCTTCAAGTGTGGGGTTGACACTGCTGATCAGCTGATGACTTTGTGCAATGCTGACAGAAGATTACCAAAATCATGGTAAAGATTGTTTTTGGGAATTCTGGATGTTGTATTTGTCAATGCGTATAACATAAATGGTCCGATAATTGAAAAAAAGTCTGTAAAATTTTTAGAAGATCCTTTGCACAAGGTATGATTACTATGAAGGATATCGGCAAGAAGAAAAGGTCATCTATATATATTTTACCAAGCCCTCATCCATTCAAACAACACAAGTCATACTATTCCACAGTGAGAGATGTAAGATTGGGAAACAGAGGTATACACTGTCCCTAAATTGTAAAAATCAGATGAAGATGAAAAGTATGTAGAATGAAGAAAATACAGCCAAAACATCATTCCAAATGTTCCACTGCAATGTATTTTGTGTCTGAATGAGCAAAAAGAATTGGTGTTTTTGAATATCATGAGGCAAACATTTCATACCAATATGAACATAATTGATTTCAATTGCTATTGCTGTACATGCTGTGATACTTGAAGTCCCTGACGGTACTTATAAGTATCGGCTTAGTAATTAGCACTTAGAGTTCCAAAAAAAATTTGAAAAAAATATGTGTGTTTAATTTCAAGTACCTTTATATAAATATATAGTTGAAATTATAAATTTCCCTTTTTTTCCAATAGCTGGTAGGAAAGGGTTAAAGAAATGTTTAGCCTAAACATATTATAGCTCAAATTAAACCCAATTTTAAGCTTTATTAGTGAACATGGAGGCAACAAACGGGGTTAACATAAAATTTTCACTTTATTTTTTTCCCAAAAAATGGTTAGAATTCGTGCTAAAAAGTGTTTTATTCTAAAGAAAATGGTTATAAAAGTTATTTACTACATAAATTATATGTAATAGGCCTCCTACTAAATGGTTTAGGCAAGATAATGGATATATAACATGGTTAAATTCTACACTGAAAATTGCTTTATTATTACAAAAACTATTATAAAAATTATTTTGTATATGAATTATATGTAATAGGCCTCCTACTAATCAGTTTAGACAAGCTAATAGATACATAACAGAGGTAAAGTGGAATATTGTGTAGTTGCAATGTTTTTAATTGCAATGTAATCCTCATTACTCTGGTTAATGAATATTTTGGTTTCTGTATACTTCTTTGAAACAGGGAATAATACATTGTACAGCTGGTTCAGTCTACTTGACACTGTTTATTTATTCGCTTATTCTCATTGTGTGTAATGCCTGTCAATAATTTTATGCAGTGAATCATTTACTTCTTGTGCCTGTTTGCACATTAACATGTATATGGAAATAAATTTTTTACTAAAGATAATTGTGAATATAATATTTAGAACCTTCAATTACTCTACTGGCTCTGGTATAAACAATAAAGCAAAGAAAATTGTTAACTAAAATATTAGGTCAATTGGGTTATTTGATAATCATATCTAACTCTAAGTGTACAGTCACTTATTTCACTTGATAGTTTTGGAGGATGCATTGTTAATTATGTGACAGTAACAAATATATGCTATTTAGATGATCACAATGCACATAAACTCATCTGAATGTTAGAGACAAGCAAATGCTAGCAAAAATATATACTATATAAATTATATATAATAGGCCTCCTACTAAATAATTTAGGAAAGATAATGGATATATAACATGGTTATGTTCTACACTGTAAGACCCTCGTCATAAGAGGAGACTCTTTAATAAATATAGCTGAGATAATTAACCTACAACACAGAAACATGACAAAGAAACCAGTTTACCATAGAAATATAACTGGAGGCAGTTGGTGTACCATTGGGAAATGGTTGGTTCTATACAAAGATAATGATTTATAATGGAAGAAGGATAAATGTAGTACTGGAACAGTTTCCTTTACAACAGCATTAAGATTGACTTATTTTGGAAACATAAAACATTATATGTTTTCCACTTTTCTCTGACAGAATATCGTTCTGATAAAGTTTTGTTACTTCATAATAGTTCATCAAAAATACATGCACTCAGAGTTATACATACGGTGGTATGAATTCGCACAGTAAACTCATTTTGAAAATTAGGTGTAACTACAATTTCAGCATATTTCATATAATCTCCCTCTCATTTGTAGCAGACAATTCTAAACTTTCCAAACCTAATGCCATGGCTATAAGACAATGAACTTATATAACTTTTAAAAAGAATTTAGGCCATTGTGAATCATTCATAGAGAAAAATTTTCTGTAGCTATTATATTTCATGACTTCTCATGAAGTATAAAAAGTAAAATTGAAAGTTTAACTTTTATGACAGAACTACAAGAGATACTTTTTCATATATGAATCTGCACAGTAAATGATTTTTTTTTTATAGACTTTGAAATCAGAAGAAAATTCAGAATGTAATGTTCCTATAAATTTTACTGAATAAATTCTTCTTCTTCTTATTATTATTATTGTTTATAGCTTTGTGACTTGTCGATGTCAAGATCATTGGAGCCAGGAGTAGAAGAGGAACAAGGAAGTTGAATAAAGGAAGGAATTTGGTCAAGGTCTTTTAATGGAATCTTGCTAGCATTTTCCTGGATTGATTTTGGGAAAACATAGGAAACTAAAGTCTGGATGGTTGGACAGATGTTTGAACCAGTGTCCTCCCAAATGTGAGGCCTCAGCATTACTGGCTGAAGAAAACAAAGGAATGTTTACTTAATTACTATCACTGAGGAATGGTGTGTTTAGAGTAATTTTCTATTGTAATACATGCATAACAGTAAAATATAAAGAGAGTTTAGTTACACAGCTTTCACCTCTAACCAGAATTTCATACAAGTTTTATCACTAACCAATCTGCTACATTCTCGTTACTACAATCACTGTTATACTTTATTTCACTTTCAGATCACATGCAAAACTTTGCAAACAATAAATTTTAAACTTTAATTCTTCAGGTCACTTTTGCTTATGTAATACTTTCTGCTTTGGTATGCAGATTCACTTTGTTTTTTCATCTTCCTCCTCCACAGTTTCCAGCCACTGACTGAGTGTGCTTTGCATCCAGGACTCTTGGTTTTTATCCTCTTCCCATCAACTCTCTGTCACCAGCTTGTCCCAGAACTCTCCTCTTTTCAGCAATCATTCATCCACTCTTTTCACCCATCTGTCCTTTGGTACTCCTATCAGCCATCTATTCTTTGGCACTCCTCTGGGCGATTATCATTAACTCCAATGGGGATTATGCCCTGGTGATAATTGCACCATACACCTGCTTATGACATGATAATTTCCTTAAAAATCTGCTTATAACTTATGCACATTTTTAATTCAAAGATCTTTACTGTTTGAGGTACATTCTTCACCACACCCATACATAACTTTCTCCTGCCTATGACTTCCTTACCAGAAATCTCCTCTGCCCCTTATATTTGAAATCAAAAGTTGAGGTTGTGGACTTTATCCTGGCCTCATCATATACATGAGATATGTACACTCCCATGATATTCTTCAGCCACCATTTGTTCTCCCAGCTCCTTCCTGTATCTTTTGATTACTCAGCGGATTCTTGGTAATTTCCACAGATAAATCCAGATATCCCCACTGACCCCTGCTCTACATCCCTAATATACTCTCCAACAGGTATTGTATTTCAACAATTTTCCTATAACTTTCCCAAAGTAGCCTACTCTTCCTTACTCAGTTTCTAAATGACAGATATGCACATATGTTTAGATTTCATGCCTACCACTAGAAATTCTGCATCTAATGTACACCGTAAAAACCCTAATTTTCTGTGTCTGATTTTATCATATTTATCTTCTTCCCTCTGTGCCAGCTTAATGAGACATCTGGTCTAGAACTCTCTGTAGCTATTCACAGCTCTCTTACACACACCATTATGACATCAGCAAATGACATAACTTCTGGCTGGAAATGAAAAGAGAATATTTCGGTAAATAGTAAATGACAATGGTATCAGAAATCTATACTTTGGCCTCCTCACTCCTACCTCCTCTGATGCCAAATTTATTACTGTAGCATTTGATTTTTTAGGAATTCATTCACCATAAAAGTCATATCATATCATATACTGATGTTTTAACTTTATTCACCAGGTATTACTATTACTGTTACTCCTCAAGTCACTGCAAAGTGGGTGGCAGAATGTGTGTTGTACAAATCCTAATGAGTAAACGCATGTACGACTGATGGGGTATATGGGATATGACAGGAGGCATCCATGGGCTATCTGTAGAAACCATCACAGCATTTGCCCTGAGTGATGTAGGAAAATCATGGAAACCTAAATCAGGATGGTCAGAGTGGTTCCAAGTGATCAACTCCTTCTGGTTTCTAGGTTCAATCACTCAATAAAATCCTTCCATTCTATTCTCTTATTACATGTGGCTAAAATAATTAAAAAAAGAATTTGTTCTGGCCATGATTTCTTTTATCTTGTTTTCTCAACTATTCTCAGGTGACAAAACATGTTTGCTATTATCCTGAAATAAATCTGAATTTGAATTTCCAAATTAGCTTCCCAGGAGTGCAACGCCAATGGTGTTTCCAGTATTCTCAACCAAACCACTTCAACATCACACTCATGTTTTCCTTCCAGCTGAATATACATGACACGAATTGGGCAGGACTGCTTTGGACCTACTCCAATGCACCATTAACTTTTTTTGATGGAAGTTCCACACAAAACACAATATTCCAAATGAGATCACACTAGTGCTTTGTGTGCAATTAATTTTACTTCTGGCATATTCTTTTTTAGACTATGACCTAGGATTGTGTTTGATTTTTCAATTATCTTCACAAAGTGTTAATGCCACATCAGATTATTAAACATATATGTTTAGCATAATCTACCAAACTAAGGACTGTGTAATTAATTACATTTTCAAAGCTAAATGATCACAGCCTTTCACTTATATGCATGACCTTTTAGCATTTAGTTCCAGCTGCCAATCTTCACATCAGTCTATTGTTTTCATAACATCAGTTTGTAAAAGAACATGGTTCTCCTGCATCTTTATTTTGTGATAAATAACAGTATCATGGGCAACTCAGCATGAGAGTTTTGGAAACTGCATGGCTTGTCAGGTGTTCAAGGAGTGCTGTGGTGAGTGACGAAACCAGGGTGAAACCATGTCCATACATCAAGTAGTAGGGTGGCCACCCATCATTACAGATATCAGATATTGTAGGCTGGGCAGACTGGTAAAACATGACAGGTGGTAAACTATGGCAGAGCTAACATCAGACTTTAATGCTAAGCAGAGTATAAATGTGTCTGAACACACAGTGCACCGAACACTCCTAACAATGGGCCTCTGCAGCTGACGACCCATGTATGTGCCAATGTTAACAGCACGACATCGGTAGCTACAACTGAAATGGGCAAATGACCATTGTCACTGGAAGTCAATGCAGATGCAGAATATTGCATGGTCTGATGAATCCCACTACCTTCTTCATCATGCTGATGGGAGGGTGTGAATCTGTTGTTTTCCAGGGGAATAGCTTCTGGACACCTGTATTGCGGGATGGAGACAAGCTGGCGGCGGCTCAATTATGCACTGGAAAATATTCAAGTGGGTTTCCATGAGTCCTGTGGAGCTCGTGCAAGGCACCACGACAGCCAATAAGTATTGTACACTGGTTACAGACCATGTACACCCCTTCATGACGGCCCTGTTTCCAAACAGCAGTGGCATTTTTCGACAAGATAATGCGCCGTGTTACAAGGCCAGGATTATGATGGAGTGGTTCAAGGAACACAGTGAAGGGTTGCAATTGATGTGATGGTTCCCAACTCGCCAGATCTGAACCTGATTGAACACATCAGGGATGTGATTGAATGTGGCGTCAGAGCTCATTGGCCCCCTCCCACCGCCCCAGATTTTATGGGAATTAGGTGACTTGTGGGTGCAGATGTTGTGCCAACTCCCTCTAGCAAACTACCAAGGCCTCATCAATTCCATACCAAGACGTGTTGCCGCTGTTATCCATGCCAAAGGCAGACATACCAGCTATTAGGTAGGTGGTCATAATATTCTGGCTGATCAGTGCACATTAGGAATAGTATACCTCATTTCAGTCAATCATGAACAATCACTATCAAGAACTACACACTGTGTTTTAACCTTCAAGACATGGGCAACCCAGTTCATATTTGTCTGGATATACCATAGTTATGAAGTTTCATAATTTATTTAGTTTGAGACAGTATCAAAAGCTTTCCTAAAATCTAATAAAACTAAGTCAACCCGAGATGGCTCATCTTTTACAAGGAACAAAATGTGGATTAAAAATGCAAGTTGTTCCTCACAGCATTGGTCTTTTCTCAATGCATGCTCCCATTCGTCCAGGAAATGTATGATATTTGAATAGTTGATAGGTATGATCTAAAATTCTGCAAAATATTGAAATTAATAAAACTTGACTATAATTTTGAGGATCATTATCATCACTCCTCTTAAACATAGGCTGTCTTCCAGTCAGTTGGCATATTTCCTGGTTCCAAGGTGGCTATATATAATTTTATCAAATACAGGGTAATTTGCTTTGCATACTTAAAGTAGAATCAAGTAAGAATACCATTTGGTCTGAGATCATTATCATTTTATACATTCCTATGTTGTTTAGTTGTTCCCTTGACATCAATGATCAGATCTTCCATAATTTTGTCAGTACAAACCATAAATGTCAGAAAAGCTTTTATATTTTCTGTTGTGAAAGCATTGTTAGCAATATTATTCAAAATATCTGCTTTCCATATATTGTTACAATTAACTTCCCAATTTCATTAGTCAGTGATAGCATAACCTTACAAGAGCCTTGTACTACTTTTGTATATGTTAAGAACATTTTAGATTAATAATTAGATCTTCAGATAAAGTATTTATTTGGAATACTTTAATACCTTAACACATTGTCTTACGAAATTCTGCCTGTAACCGTACTAAGATAACACAGTTTGACTACTTTGTTGCAGCATGTGACCTCCTTTGCTTCCTGAGCCAATGATTATATCATGTGAAGTTCTCAGTAAGCATATAAAAATTTCTTACAAACAAATTGTATTAGAGTCCCCTATATTATAACTCGCAAATTATTCCAAATTTTGTCAACCTTTGTATCTCACATATAAGTCTCAAAAATTTTTGCTAAGTGATGTATTATACCTGCATCATTTGTCTTATTGAAGCAACATGTGGATTTATCTTTACAATGTTCCACCAGCAGACCGGATTTCAAAGATACCACAACTGCCTTTTGATCACTGATACTGTCTTCTATACAAACTATATCGGCAATATCTGGGGTTCTTATAGGAAATATATCCAAAATGGATCAGGTATCTTTGCCATAATGTGTTGGCTCTTTGATCATTGCTCAGCAGAATTTTCAGTGAATGATTTGAGGAACGTTTCATTTAGTAACTAATTTTTCTGCCTGACATGAATGCACATGTATCAGACATAACTGACAGTAGGTAAAAATCACCATCCATGGTCAATATTTGTCCCTAAAGTTTCGAGAAATATTGTTGAGTGAGTCTCTAAAATGTTCTGCATTATGATGTCCTGAGTCTGGAGGTTGATGAAATGTTATCATAAACTTAAAATATCAGTCAATTTTTAAATTCACCAAAAGTAACTCAAAAATAATTTCTGTTAGCAATGATTGAGGAATTAAAGGTACAATTAATGACTACAAAAACACCTCCATCCATTGAGATTGTTATATCATTTAAAAAATTAAAAAATTAAGCGAGGAGCTTTGGTAGAGTCAAACTCTTTCAAATGTCTTGGAGATATCCAGTGCCACAGTATCAATACATGACAGTATCATTCTCATTAACAACTTCATCTAAATATGTTTCACAAAACCTACTATCTTATTTTAAATTCATGCTGTTGATATACAAACCACTTGTTTTCACCACAGATATTTCTAATACAGTTGGACATCAATATCTTCAGCAAATTGCCTCACACTCTGACTAAACTATTTGATCTATAGTTATCTGACTTATTCAACTGTTCTATATTTCTAGATCAGTAGTCTATATATGTATTTCGCGTCCTCTTCTATAAAAAAAATCTCCAGATTTAACTTAAAGGACAGCCTGTGCCTGTATTAACATATATGTGCTAATATTAGGCCTGTGTATACTGGTTGCTTCAGCCTATCTATACTAGTTGCTTCACACGTTATTAGCTATGCAACTTTGTCATAAATTCCTCATAATAAGTTTCTAATCTCCTAATTAGCTTCTTCCTTGCTGTTTCTTTCCACTAGTGCTGCAGGACAGTACATAATGATCTTAATAAACCAGCTGCTAAGTGACTTAATTTTTTCCATATGTTCTTTAACTTCTTCCACATTCTTATCCATAAATGGCTCTCCTTTAATAACACCCTAAAAAATTGTAATTCCATTATTCACTGTTCCCTCACCAGCCACAACATATTTCATGAAAACATTTTCATCTTCCATCTTTGCAACAATTAATTTACTGTTTAATTGTTTCAATTGTTACCTACTATTTTGCGTCCTTCTTACTATATTACTCCCTATTGGTATCAAATTCTTCTTCCTTTCTCATAGTTTCTGAGAGTTTCTTTACTATATGTTTCAGAGTACTCATATCTCTTTGAACTGGTCCATTGCCTTATTACTGTATGATGTCCTCCTGAAGCAGCTCTTTGACTCTGGATCCCCTGCCTCCTTGTAATTATACCTACATGCCCCTCCTTTCTTGTCCAATTACTTTATCTAACTATATCTATAACAAATGTAATTTATCACTTATACTTTTTGTGATCTAAAATTCTGAGTTCTTATCACAGGCTTCATTAGGAAGACATGTGACATGTTTTTTTCCTCATCTTCTCTATCCTCCCACTTGTGTAAAGGAGTGGCGGATCTAGGAATTTTTCAAGCTGGGGTGAAAACTAAGAGATTGCCACCCCTTCAAACATTATATTGCTGCCCCCTTTGTCACCCCATTTGTTGCCCCTTGATACCCCAGTTTGCCCCTCCCGCCCATCCCTCTAGATCTGGCACTGGTATAAGGTCTCCTTTTATTACTACAGAGTTTACCAATCTATTCCTACTTTTCTTAACAATCCTAATTTATTTCCGTTGGTTTATTTAGGTCTCCAATAATTGTCTGTTCTACTCCCTCCTCCTACCTCTGAATAAGCAATTTATCCACAATAATATCAATTCACTCATCCTTCTATACCATTATGCAGCCAATACTCTTACATTTTCCCTTATAATCCCCAAAATTAAGCCTCTAACAACTCATGTTTATTGTATATGAATACTAGTGAAGTGCAGGTACTATGTAGTTTCTAAGCCATTACCAAGCATTAGATCTGTGTTAAATTCAAGAAAAACCTCACTGAAGAACACTTTTACCTTAACCAAGACTCAGTTCTATAACTGTCTGTGGTTTGTTCATATTCACTGAGATATTAACCTTCATTACTTGTAATCTTACAGTTGGCTAATAGTAATCTGAAATCTTGTTTTGGTTTACTTTCATTCTTAGCTTTACCTTCCATACACAACCAACTCTTTTAATGTTCCATCAATTTTATCTACTTTCTAGGCATCAACCATTATTCTGTTTTTTAACTACTTTACTGCAGTTATTTGTACTAATACATTCGAATGAAATTTGATTTTCTTATTAAAGTGAATATGCTGAACCCGTAACCACTGGCATTGCATGTTATATCTTTGTGGCCTCCATTCTGTACCTATCTTGTGCATGTCACTTTATTCTGTATGGTCTAACTTTAGTCTAGCTGTTTGATGCACTCCTAACTATAACCACACAGATATCTCAACAGACCAGTTCTATTCTTTTGTATAACTGGTCCTGTTTAGTCAACTTCAGAGTACTTGTGACCTGACATCCAACTCCTAATTTTTATGACATTAAAACCATCTGCTATCTTGCAAATTATTATAGTACAGAAAACAATAATTAGGGACCGTGCACAAACTACGTGGCTCGGTCCAGGGGGGGGGGGGGGGTTGGCTAAAAGGCTACGCTGGGCTACGTGAGGGGAGGGGAGGTTCCGAGCCAGGCTACGTAGCATTCCTTTCATAACATTTTTGACAGTTAAATGAGGAACAGAACTCACAACTGCATGTAAATATTTATTTCCCTCAGTTAATTATCTCGTATGTAATTTACAATAGTCTGACAGGAGAAAACAGCACAAAATGTCTTCTGGAATCAAAAGGGATAAAAGCTACGTGCTACGTGCTACGTGGGGAGGGGGGGGGTAGAGGCAAAAGCCACGTAGGGCTATGTGGGGGGGGGGGGGGGAGAGGGGTTCGCAGGAGGCCAAAATGGAGCTACGTGGTTTATGCATGCTCTCTTATGGAAAAAAGGTCGAAAAGAAAAATTACTCATTTGTTAAACCACAGACTTATCTTTGTGCCATAAATGAATCAAACTTTCATTTTAAGAAATGACAGTACCTGGTAAACTTCAAAATAAACTTAAGTTGTGGTACTGGGGACAGCAGGGTCATAAAATCTCTTTTGTTTGGAAACAATATTAATTTATACTATGTAGAGAGAAGTATTAACACTGACTGTCTACCCAGGATTTCTATTCAGTATGAAACATAATCTTTCTGCATTATGCCATAGTATTGATTGTGGTGCTGCAGCTCTATAGACACTCTATTTATTGACAAAAGGCAAAAAAAAAAAAAAAAAAAAACATTTTTTTTTTTCATTCATGTTAATGCATGACCAGCAAACCATTTCTTCATAATTTCTTTTTTTCTACTCAATATAGAAATATAAAAGTAACACCAATATTAACTTATGGATGTCATATTTCACCAAGTGAATATTTAAGTATAAAATATACACAGTTGCAATACCTTTTTTTATAAAAAAAGTTTCATAGCTCGTTCTCTCACCTTGAATTTGTTAGGTAGCGGTCTTCATCCAGAACACTGTTAATGGCTGTTTCTCTAAGAGCTCCACCTGCAGCTGCATATGATGATGCCAGGTAAGACTGAGAGGGGTCCCACTCTGATCGTCTCCCAGTGTCATCTATTGATTCATATTCATATGCCTTGTATGGTGGTTTCAAACTTGGGTGTAAAAAGCCAAGGTAACCCTAGAACAAACAGCTTTAAATTTATGCTCAAGAAATTGTACAAAAATAGAAACATAGGCATGGAAGAATTGATAATAAATTATAAATAATAGATCAAATGACCAAAACAGAACACATAAACCACTTGTATTTAGTTAAATGCAACCACATGTAGCAGTAAAAATAAAGAAACCACATTTTAATTTCAGATATTTCTGGCCATAGCATTTAAATCAAACATATATAATAGTTCCTGCCAAATAGTCCTACTAAACTCAGCAAGTAGAGTATGTGGTGCACATCACAGTTACAGCTATGCACTAGAAAAAGTTCAGAGCATGTTGGCTCAAATGTCAGCAATTCAGGTGTCAATCAAACAGCACAGAAACTATTTATTCTGGGTTAGGATCCTACAGCTATAAATAATTGATTTAATTGTCAGAAGGATGTATAGGGAAAATAGATAACATATTAGACACAAAGGCAGGATGTCAATTAAAAACATTGAAAAGATGAACATATTTCAATTTAAAACCTTATTCGTATAGAGAGACAAGACATATGACAATGGATTTGAGTGTAGACATTCAACCACTCACTTAGATTTGTCATGTGAAACTTGTTTTTAGTGTTCGTAATTGCTCTCATACCTTTGTCTTTGATAGGTGATGGGTCTACATTCCATAACTTTCCTCATATCCATTGAATAAAAACTTCCTACTTATTAGTACCATAATTTAATCTTAATTTTATTTAGAAAGCGTAAATATATGTACACAGAAAATGATCCCATCTTAATACTGAAATAAAAATATTTCTACAGACAAAATTATACTATGAAGCATGTTAAGGGCGGACGAGTAACTTGATAAATGTAAAACAATATTAGGTACTTGCTCTTTCTTCTTCAATTTAAAGCTGTAATTGAAATGAGCAGATATTATTCTAAAATCTTTTCATGTATTTGCATCATGAACAAATATAAAAGAAAAAGTTGTAATATATTTATCAAAATGTAAAAAGAGATTCAAGATGCATTTAATCTATGGCAAGTCATATATCAACAATCATGAACTTATTTTAAAGACTTGTTTTCTAATATGTTTCATTAAAACTATTGATAATAATAAACATGGGTAAAGTTTTGGCAGTTAAAATAACAATTGCATGGGAAAGCAGATTAATCATTTGCCATAGCTGAATGCATGATTGCTCCAGCGGATACACCAAATGAGATGAACACAATTTTACTATATTTCGGTCTGAAACGTTATTCATGCAGAGATAGAGACAGAAAGAGAGATGAGCCATTTTCATGGGTAGTCTGCACACAGTAAGGCTTATTGCATGACTCCATCAAGATGGCATGTACACACCTCCCTTGCCAAATGGCCCATCTGTCCCTGCATAAATAATGTTTTAAGTCAAAAATTGTAAAATTGTTCTCATTTTTTGTGTGTTTGCAGTGTCCTCTCTTACCTTCATCTCTGGTGAGTGATGTTTCTGCTTCCCCCCTTCTTTCTTACTTTTATTTAGTACTAAGTTACTCAAAAGTTATTCCAACAGTATTTATTATTACCCTTTCATAGTCGCTCTCCAGGTCTCCATCTTCTTTTATAGGAGAGAATGGAGGATGTATCTTGGGGTCAGACAATTGTCTCCGATGCCCCCTAATTTTCCTTGAGCGCCCCATTATGGGAGATGCTATCTTGCGTTGCATATCAAACCTGTAGGGAAATGAATGAGAAATACATGTAGGATGAAAAATAAGTATATTTCTGTTGGCTCTCCAATTAACAGAATTCTAATTTTATCTAACCATTTAATACTGACTCAGAAACAATGGAGCAGGAAGTAATGCCACAAGGCAATAATAATGTGGAGAAAAAGCTATAGAAGACCCATCAGTTAGCAACGTTGCAGGAAGGGTGGATGTGGGAGGAAAAAAGCATTTTACACAAGACACAATGTTTTTGGTTCATTATTATATATGCCCTTAGTAATGAAAATATGGTCAAAACAGCCACATGAATTGTTTGAAGCCATTCATCTGGCAGGGTTCACTGTTGGCATATGTATGAACCTCGTCAAATGCTTCAACTACTACTTGTATGCTCAAGAATAAGGGCAAAGCCCAAAATTTTGTGTTTTCTGTTATTGTGTAATTTTTTTAATCACTGCAGTCATCCATCCATGGACTTTGGTAAATGTTGGGTCAACTTTATCTTCCATATATATATATATATACATAAGGAATGATAGGGAAATTCAACCCAGTAGTTACCATAGATGAAGGCAGCTGGGAAGGTGAACACAAACAAGACAAACATGTATAACACAATATTTTGGTGTTGAAACTTTTTGTCACAAGCTGACTGGACAGTTAATAGAGTCAGATGTGATCACACAAACAACCAGTTATTGAATGACAATCTTATTAAATACTAACTTATGTTCTTTGTCAACAGTGTATTTGGCTATTGCAGATTAGTTCAGTTTAATGAGTCTTTGGTGGCATTTATGCTTGGTTGTACACTCCTTGGCAAAGAACAAGAATGCAGGATAGAATTAATAAGACAGTCATGCTATCCAGAGGCTTTACCTTCTGGGACTCTTTCATAACTGAAGGGCTTGAAAATTGGTCTAATAATAAGGATATCATCAGGAATAGTAGGCACTACTAAGGAAAAGCACGGAAGCCAGTTATAGCCGATATCACACACGAATGTGGTAGATCATCACGTCAAGAGACATAGCCTAGATAGCAATCTGTGTATTAAGCCTAGTGATAATGATAATTACAGAATGGTCATGCTGCAGCAGGCCATGTATTCAGCAGTGGGTTAGGTGAGCAGGTGGGGCACAGAGTTTGTAGTGAACCGAGGTCAGACCCTCTGCTTGTGACTACATAATTGTAAGGTGACACAAGGCAGGCCAGTCTAGGCATAAAACCACTGGCAGCTAAGCCACATCTGATGAAGACAGCAGAGCCAGCTGTTGAAATGTGTTATCATGACACTGTTTGGTTGTATTCCCATGAAGATTACAGTGCAGCACAAAATGTCATTTTCATATTCTTTTGTGATATGTTGGTTAGCAATTTCTTACACATAGAAATTCATTTTCTACAACATAACACATGTTCTTCTTGTTATGTTTTTGCTGAGCAATGGATTAAATGCTAATTTTGGTGTGTATCAATAATTTTAAAAATTTCAAGGTAATTGTATATGAATCTTTTTTGTTTTAATTTTTACTTTACTTTTAACCTGTACCAGTATCACATTAAAGATATTGCAATAGGTATGAAAAGTAGTGCATGGAAGGGAAAAGATGACCATGACCATAATGGCACTCGATTTCAGGCAAAAGGGTGTGGGAAGATTCTCTTTTTTAGGTAGGGGTGTAAGGGATTGGAATGAGTTACCAAGAGAAATTATGAATAATTTATCGAAAACTTTGAAAGAATTTAAAGATAAAATTTGTAGAGGGCAAATGTAGGTGGGTGGAGGATAGGGCGAAGATGGGTATGTAGGGAAATTGCCACCGGAGCCTGTGCTCCATTGCAATTAAATTAAATTAAATAATTTTATTTTTACTATAATTTTACTCCATGATTCCATGTCAGATAAGATTCTCATTTCTGTAATTTCCATTCCAGTATCAAATTTCATACTGCAGTGGTCAGATCTGTGACTTTTTTATTATTATTTATTTAATCCAGTGAATTATACAAAATTGTAATACTCAGTTCGTTATATACCTTTGTTTACTATGAAGCAAAATTAAAATTCTACAAACTACAATTAAATGTGTGGTTCATAACTTTTTTTCAGATGCTTGTTCTAATTATTTTATTGGCTTTGCTTACATTTATTTTCATGTGTGTTTTATCAATTTGTTCATTTTTTAATCATTAATTTAATGTTGTATCGGTTTCTACCAAACATACAATGGATTCTATAAATTCAGTTCTAATTCAGTTGTAACCTAACCTTAGCAAAATTGATTAATTTACAAGAAATTTCAGACACATGCTGGAATAACCATATTTATTTAAGTCTACATGTGTTAATTGCTCAAAACAATGATAAACTTATATTGAAATTTAAATAAAACAGTGTTGACAAGTATAATAATGAGCCTAGTGGGTGAGCAGTAATACCAGGACCTAGTAACCAAGAAGATGGTTTCCCAGAATCACTCCAGGCAAATTCCAGGATCATTCCTACAAAAGGGCATGTCCAGATTCATTGCTGTTCATTGCCTCAGTCCTTTCCCACCTCTGATAACCTCAATGTTAACAAAGTATGAAGCCTTAAGGAGAAAAATGGCTAACTTAAATGAGTCAAATTGTATTTGCTTTGTACATAATCAAACTGCTAGAGAGATCTTCAGTAACATAAAGTATCTAGTAGACTGCATCTCTCTTCGTGCATTTTGAGTATCAAACAACTTCATTCCACCAGAAAACTGCCATACAAACAAATTTTGAACAACACTGAAACACCATTCGTCAGTTTTCTTCCTTTCACAAGTCTGGTATATGAGTGGTTATATTCATGCCTGACATTTGTTAGGACCACGGTATGATTCCTATTCCATCTATTCACATTTCTGTTTTTCATGCCTACCTGCCTGCCTGCTCATATCCAGGCAAACATCAGTGCCTACATATAGTCAACAGCTAATTTCCTTCCTTTTCCTTGTTCTTAATCATCCTATAGCTCCAACTGTCCTCATTATCAAGGAGCCAGG
The DNA here is from genome assembly GCA_031002005.1 of Vandiemenella viatica. Taxonomy (NCBI): domain Eukaryota; kingdom Metazoa; phylum Arthropoda; class Insecta; order Orthoptera; family Morabidae; genus Vandiemenella; species Vandiemenella viatica. The sequence continues at coordinate 378,618,731 of CM061921.1, forward strand.
AAGCCAGAATAATCAATGTTATTTCTTTCCTTACCCTGTTTTGGCAGATATTTGGTGTAGGTTAATAATTTTTTCTTGACTATTAAATATGTGGTTTTACCTAATAATGATATCTAAGTTAAATTAAACAGTTTAAGATATAGAACATAAGCATACCATAAATGTTGATAATAGAAACACATTAAGATGGTAAGCTAGCAAATGATGTAAGTATCTAACAGTATACAATATAGCTAATGAGGAAAAAGTATGAGTAATCTGACTGATATTCAATAATATACAGTGATGTCTGAAGACTTTCAATTTAGCTTATTACCTTTGATTACACGCACTTCCTTTCATGTAGTGCAGTATTAATTAGTGTTTGTGTAGTTAAATTTGTTAAAGTTTATCTCGTAGGTTAGTTAAAATGTTGAAGAATATCATATTCTAGTAGTGTGAGTATTAGGGATCCGTTTTATTTAATATAAATCTGTGAATTGTAGATTCAGTGTTCAGTAACTTTTGTTTACATCTGAAGGTAACGTCTAGTAACAATATTCTTGCTACAGCGTAATATAATTTCATTGTAATTTTGTTTTTACAGCTTTAGTTTTGTTTTTAAGTATATCTGTAAAGTTCTTAAGTGATACTGAACAGTTTATTTAATAGAAAATCAGTACAGTGTAAACCGAGTTTTTATTTGTTTAAATTTGAGGTTAGGTCTGAAACAGAGTTCTAGGGTGTCAAATTTCATTGTAATTGTTTCAAAAGTTCTTTCAAAATCAATTTAGTTGTTATGTTGTAAGTCTTGTAGTTGATAAGTTTTGTAATTCACATTTCCAAAAAGCTTTGAGTGATTTACATAGTATTTTTTTAGCATTTTTCTTAGAATCCTACTTTTACTTTCCTTTGGCAACTGATACGCAAGTAGTTAATTAAAAAGTAAACATTTTAAAGATTCTTTTTTTCTGCTAAGTTTTAAAGTAGTTTTTCTCTTCTAAGTTCTTAAGTTTTTTTTTTTCCTGAAAGTATCATAATGGATACTAAAGTGTGTAAATTGACAAAGATTTGTAAGAGAAGGAGTGACGTGCTGGAACTGCGGGCGCTGGTTTCACCGGGGTGCAGCGATATTGCAAACAAAATCCCTGGGTGTATGTATTGATAACAAATTGAACTGGAAACAGCATATTCAACAACTTCTTAAAAAACTGAATTCTACAACATTTTCACTTAGGGAAATATATAGAATAGCTAATATAGAAACCAGAAAGTTAGTATATTTTGCATATTTTCATTCCCTGCTCACTTACGGCATCTTATTCTGGGAAAAACTCATCACAAGCACAGATGGTATTTAAATTGCAAAAGTGTGCTATAAGAACTATTTGTGAAGCAAGCCCACAGATGTCGTGCAGAAATCTGTTTCTAAACCTGGGTGTACTAACAATGCCAGCACAGTATGTATCCTCCGTACTATCATTTGTAGTGGAAAATCCTGAACACTTCAATCTTAATGCTGACATACATAGCCATAATACTAGGAATAAATATAATATTCACAAGGATTACAAATCACTGTCAATTGTACAGAAATTGTTATCATTTACTGGAGCTTCCTTATTCAATGTCTTACCAACAGAATTTAAATGTTATCTACAAAAACCCAACTACTTGAAGTCCAAACTGAAAGAGTTTCTGCTTCAGAACCCATTTTGTGAAAGAATTTTCTTCTTGGAATTTGGTAACTAAGAATGACTGATAAAATAGTATATATGGTGTATGGAAGGGAAGGTGACAAAGTTGTCCGCAATTACTAAAATGATATATGGTTTTTCTTTCTGTTGAAAGTTTTGACAAATTAAGTAATTACACTATTTACAAAATTTCACTCATATAAAGTAGGTAACTAACATGGGATAGCATGCACTCAAAAACTGCTGTGAAAAATTATGATACTAACAGGTTTTTAAGTAATTAACTGCTTATGAGTTGTTGGTAATATAATTGATATTGTTAATAGGTGTGTGTACTGTTCCACATAAATAGCAACTAACATGATATGATATTGAGTCGCAAATTACAGTGAAACTTATCATGGTAACTGGTTGGTAAGAAAATAACTGGATGTTAGATGCTGGTAACAAGTGTATACATTGTTCCACATAATAAGTATAATTAACTCGGGATTGTATTTGTAGATTACAGGAGATATTGGTTATACTAATGGGTTGTAACTAACTTGTTGTCAATTTATAATAATATGATCAATTATACAGAAATATTGACATTACTAATAAGTGTATGTACTATTCCACATTCCCGAGATTATTCTCACATGGGATCAAAGTGAACATATCTATCTATCTAGTGACTCTTGTGTCAGTATTGCCTGGAACTGTCACTCTGTAGGAAAAAAATTTCTTTTATTGGGGTGATGGAGTGGGAGTCCCCAATGTTCACAAAGTCAATTCTTTCCTATACTTTCTTCTCTGCAATATTTAATTTAATTAGAACGGCCGCCAACCCAAATGGTTTTAATAATGGGATTTTTCAATGAAGGTTAATATCTAAAGATTGTTCTCAACACAGATTTATTGTTCAACGTTTAAAGACATATTCACTCTGACAACAGAAATTGTTACCAGAAAGACTTCGTTTCCGAAAATTGCAGATTTATGCCACGATAATTACATACACTCCATTCAGACACAATAAAAAGTTCATTCCACTTGAAACCTCAAACAAAATCATAAAAATTGTCAAATTTAAATTATGGAAAAGAAGTTTGTTAAATTAATGATCTGTTTCAAAAATTATAGTTGCCGTCTACAAATATTCCAAGTCCGTTTATTCATGATTGTTCTAACGCGACACCCACACCATGAGACACTGCCATAACGCTCGCCCACACTTCACACCTTCACCCTCTAACCAGTTCGAAACTAATGCGGTCGAGGTCCCGCCTCAGGTATCTTATATAGGCTCCCCCAAGCCTGATGGGAAATTCCACTCATCTAGCGTCTCTCCCAGCTCCGCTCACAAAGGCTTTCCCCCCAAGTTTTTCCGATTTTCCTGAAACTTTGTGATTACGTAGAGTTCCTCATCCTAAGAATTTTCTAGATCTAGTGTCCAAACTATTTGTTTTAGCACGAGTGTTCTAATCTTCCGGAATTCTACAGCTTCTGAAAATTAATTTGGTATATCTCACTACCTTCTAAAACCCTTTCATTAAAAAGATATCGCCTATCAAAGTTTTCAACCCTTCTCGTCAGCCATCACGGAATCCCAATTAAATACTTTGAAATTAAATATCTTATATTGAGAGTGCATTATTTTGATAAAACTTTCCGCCAAACTTACTTAAAAAAATTGTACTTTCATAAAAATAGGTTGCCTCCCAGATGTTTTTCTAGTTTTTTCTTTCCCATTTGTCAACTTTCATTTCTACCCATTCTCAACAACCTGGATAGCTACGATGCTTTAACCGCTTTCACTTTGGAATTACTTTTAACATATTTCTACTCAACACAATGATCTCAAACTGCTGTCACTATCTTTTCACAGGAAGGACTTTAATCGGACATAATTTTATTTTGACTACTTATTTTATTCTCGACTTACTATTTTTTCCTTTATTGAAAAAGCACCTTAAAATTAGTCATATTTAATCTAAATTCTGTTGGAAACGATGTTTTGTACTTCTAAACAAAGATTCGATACTTTCATCCTGGTATCTTAATTCATTTATTACCATTCTTTCATACTTCTATGAACCTGCCGGCTGTTGCGTCATCACTGCCACAAAGCGTCTCTGTTCGGACTTAAAGATTGCTCATAACTTCCTTCCGAAAATTCGTACTACTACCAACGCGAGTCTTACATTCTCTTCTACACCTGATTAGTGTTATCTTTTGGGGAAAATATTACTTTGGGTAACCTACTTAACTCGATACCAAACACTCTTCCTTCTCGTTTTCTCAGTTGCCAATAAGGCCAACTACGTTACAACTCCTGCAGAATTAATGCTCAGGAGCAGCGGATTTTGAAGCTCCAGTCAGATCTGTCATCTGCAGAGCGTGAGTTAAGGGCCCTGAAGGCAGAAAACTTTGTTCTTAGGCTTAGGCAGAACAGTGAGTGGAAAGAAGTCAGCTGTCAAGAGAAGTAGGAGATGCTGTCTGTCTTATGTTTTCCAGCTGGAGACATTCAATGTGTTTCGGCCATTGGAGGATCCAGATGGTGACTTTGAGGACCGCCAGGTTGGACTGAACAATCTGGGATCTTGTAAAGTAAAAGAGATTTTATTTATTTATTTATTTATCAATCTTGTTTCATGGATCCATACTGAGAAATGACCTCTTGGATGTGAAACATGTCATTGTTAAAACACGCACATACGAGTCATTATCGTAGTAAAAACAAATATATGTTACAAAGACAAATAAAGAATAACAATAAACATTAAATTCTTACAACTGAATTTTGCAAAAGTCATATTGAATACAATTAATTAACTTGTTCAAATTCTTGAATGGAGTAGAAGGAGTTGTCAATAAGATAATCTCTCAGTTTGTCTTTAAATATATCTTTATTATCTGCAAACTGTTTTATACTTTTGGGAAGTTTATTAAACAGATGTATACCAGAATAATTAACTCCTCTTTGTACTAATGATGGGGATGTTTGTGTTTTGTGCAAGTTATTTCTGTTTCTTGTATTGAAATTGTGTACCTGTGAAATACAAGTAAACAGGCTAGAATGGGGTATCTAAATGCAGGAAGGTACTGTTACTAGGAAGCAGTCATGGGGGGGGGGGGATCAGTGAGATGGTTCAGTCTGACTTGGGACCAGATTATGAAGTCTGCTGTATTTTCAAATGAAATGCAGATCTTGGAAGTGTTATAGCAAATGTCGAAGACCTAGGGAAAGATTTTTCAGAGGAAGATTGTACTGTAATTGTGGGGGGACCAGAAAATAGTCTTGATAAACACCTCAATTATTCAATTGAGGTAGACATTGCTCATATTTCCAGGAACACAAGTCAGATGACTGTGGGATTTGCGGATTTATTTGAGCATTATGATAAATGCTGGATGTGGCATAACATTAGGCGTACAAATGCATCATTGGAAAGTGTTCTCTGGCAGCCAGAAAATTCGGACATTGGTTTGATAGATATAGAAGTGGCCTGCATTGGTAGGGACAGTTATACTTGCCATAGGCACCATCTGAATTTCTGAGGTAAAAGGAAGCTTTCGCTACTTATTGCTGATGAGATCAGGGGATGCCAGGTGTGTTAAAGAGATTCCCCTGTTATAAGTGGTGTTAAGTAGCAGTATTTTTTAGGACAAATAAAATAGATGTATTAAGATGTCTAAAAGAAATTAACGTCTCTGCTGACCAAAACTTATTGAAATTAGAAATTCCAACTGACATACCAGTTATGTACTAATAAAGTAAACAATTCAAAGTCATAGAATCAAAGTGTTCAGGCACTATTCTCCATCAAAATATAAGAGGAATATTTTGCAAAATTGATGACGTAACCTTTTGCCTTGTTGTAGGCATTCAAAATTCCAGAATTTTTATGTAGATGTTTTGTGCATATCTGAACATCATTTGTCTGACACAGGAATATCTCAGCTGTCCATCCCAAATTATAAACAAAGTTCTCATTTCTGTGGATTTAAAATGGAGAAAGGGGGAGTTGCCATTTTTGTTAAAAATAATATTCAGTGCAACAGTGTATGTGTAAGTAAGTATTGTATAGAACAACACTTTGAATGCTGTATCACAAAACTGGAATATGGTAAGTAAGAGTTCATAGAAATAGCAAATTTACAGGGCCCCCTCAGGAAATTTTAGACTATTTTTATCTCAGGTAGAGTCTTTGCTGCTAGGTGTCACAAATAAAAAACAAATAGTTTTATGTTGAGATTTTAATGTTTACTTTCTTAATCACAGCAATGAGAGGCTAGATCAGGAAGCCTTGATGTCATCTTTTAACTTAACAGCACTTTTAAATTTCCCTACAAGAATACAAAATAATAGCAGGACTGCAACTGATAATTTTTTTATGGATATTTCTCAGTACAGTAATTACAACATATTCCCAGTAATAAATGGTATCTCAGATCATGATGCCCAGCTTGGTATATAGAAGAAATACTAACGAAAACAATATAAAACATTTTATAGATTCTTTAAAAAATGAACACTGGTCAGAAGTGTACACTGCATAGGGTGTTAATGCAAAATTTGGTCCCTTTCTTAATATATTTCTAACACTTTTTGAAGGAAATTTCAAAAAAAGGAACATTGTCAACACTCCAAACAGTAAATTGGGTAAGAGAAGGATAACAAAGGGTAACAGGGCATCTAGAAAAACAAAAAAGGGTCCTTTACTTCAAAGAAAGAGGATCAGATAACTATACAATGAAAGCTAATTATAAACTTTATTCTAACATACTAAGAAATGTAATAAGAAAGGCCAAGAACAGGTATATATCAGAGAAAATAACGAAGTCAGGCAATAAGATGAAAATTTTATGGAATATAATAAAAACTAAATCAGGAAAATCTGAAGACATACAAATAGAACAAAATGAATCTGTGCATAGTGAAGTAGGGGAAGTTTGTGAAATATTTAACAAACATTTTACTTCAGTTGTATAGAAATTAGGCATAGATACCAATCCCCATATAGTGCCATAAGGTTTCATCAGACTGCTTTCCCAAATAGATTTGTGGAGATGCATTTGCCACCAGTAACAGCTTCAGAAATAAATAAACTCATGAAACAATTAAAGCCTAAAAATTCTTCCAGCTATGACAATGTTGCAAGTAAATTACTGAAAAGATGATCATATTGTATCAACCATGTTATTTCCCACATTTGTAATGAATCCTTAATGCAAGGTGTGTTTCAAAATAGACTAAAATATGCAGTTGCAAAATCGTTGTTTAAGAAGGAGAAGCAACATGTGCAGATCACTATCTTCCCATTTCATTACTTTCTTGGTTCTCAAAAGAGTTTTGAAATAGTCATGTATCGTATAGTAATAAAACATGTTACACAAAATAATATCCTCACTAATTCACAATTTGGGTTCCAGAAAGGATCATCCATAGAAATGGCTATATATTCATTTTTAAATAACACATTTGAAGAACTGAATAATAAAATAAGCCATGTAGGAATATTTGTGATCTTTCAAAAGCATTTGACTGTGTAAATCATGAATTACTTTTTTTTTAAAAGGAATACTATGATACTTATGGAACTGCAAGTAAATGGATAAAATCAAACATGGAAAGTTGAATGCAAAAAGTTTCCATTTTTTATTCTAAAATAAGTAAAAAATGCTTCATCAGACTGGGAGAAAATAAAACATGAAATTCCACAAGACTCTATCCTATGACTCCTCCTCTTTTTGTTATACATCAACAACCTTCCTGGAAGCTTATCTGACAAAGTTAAAAGTGTTTTATTTGCAGATGACACTAACCTGACTGTGAGAAAAACACCAAACAGTAATCTATAATTTAATGTTATTGAAGTACTTAGCAAATTGGTTTAAGGCAAATTAATTAAAATTAAATTTTGAAAAAATATATTACGAGATTAGGTTTAAAACAAAAATTATGCACAGTCAGATTTACAAGTAAGCTATAAAAATAACACAATATTAGAAACAAAGAGTATAAAATTCCTTGGTATTAAAATAGATGAGAAACTCTGTTGGCATGAACATATCACTTCACTACTGAAGAAGTTAAGTAGTGCCACCTTTGCAATACGAACACTTTCTTTAACAGCATATCTAGAATTAATGAAACAGGTGTACTCCTCATATTTTCATTCAGTGATGTCATATGGTATAAGTTTTTGGGAAAACTCTTCACAAAGTAAAAAAAAGTTTTCATAGCACAGAAAACAGCTATTAGGATGCTGTGTAGGGTAAAACCAAGAACTTCTTGCAGACAACATTTTAAAAATCTCAATATTCTTACAATGACTTCTCAGTATATATATTCTCTCATGTGTTTTGTCACAGAACATTTTAACCTGTTTACATCTTATTCACAGGTACACAATTTCAATTCAAGAAACTGAAATAACTTGGACAAAACACAAACATCTCTGCCATTAGTACAAAGAGGAGTTAATTATTCTGGTATACACCTGTTTAATAAACTTCCCAAGTGTATAAAACAGTTTGCAGATAATAAAGACATATTTAAAGACAAACTGAGAAATTATCTTATTGGCAACTCCTTAAACTCCATTCAAGAATTTGAACAAAATAATTAATATTATTCAATATGACATATTGCAAAACTCAGTTGTAAAAATTAATGTTTACTTTTCTTCTCTTTATTTGTCTTTGTAACATATGATTGTTTTCATTATGATTATGAGTTATATTGTACCTTTGAGTATTAACAATGAAATGTTTCACATCATAGAGGCCCTTCCTCAGCAGGGATCCATGAAACAAGATTGATAAATAAATAGGTTATAGATGATGATGCTATCAGAAAAATATGAATTACACAATCACCCTACAAACTAGCAAAATTTTATGATGAAAATGTATACAATTTTACAACACATTTTACTGTATAGACTACTTTCAAAGTAGAGAAGCTTTTGGACCACCCTAACATATTTGTGGTGAAGCAGTAACATGACATGTGAAGTAGAAATAATATGCACTAAGAGTACCATACTTATGTGTTTGCAATGTTATTTTTGTTTGTTAGATAACAAATGAAATAAAAGTACTAGTAACTCATTAAACAGTAGTTACAGCAGTTTGTATTATTTAGAAGCACTGGCATTGTATATAAAAAGTATGGCTCACCGTTTAAGTGGTTCAAATTTCTCTCTCAGCCTTACATCTCGATCTTTATCAGGAGTAGCCAATAATCTCCTGCGTTCAGCTGCAGCAAACTTAATCTCATCTCTTAACTGCTCCTTCAAACTTCTCATATAGTTTGGAAGCTAAAATAAAATATATTTCTTGTAGTATTCTGATTTGAAGCTGTTTTAAATAAGGGAACCAATCCCATGTAATTTTTTTAAATAATATAACTGCCTATTTTTTACTTTCACAGTAAATCATGAAACCATAGACAACTTTTAAAACAATTTAGCGTAATGAATGAAATCTATTAAGAATCATTTCTTCTATAATAATACTTATCAAAATTATTGAGTCACAGTAACAGTGAGCATAAAGTATTGTCATTACTATTCTAACAGAAAACTGACAGACTTGAACGTATGTCAGTTTTCTCCCCCTCCCCCTCCCCTCTATTACTTTTCCCATCTTGAGACCTGTGCCATGCTTTACCAAAGAATGCTGTGATATGTGTGGCTGTATGCACATGATTAAACAATTCTTAATGAAACTTTGGAACCTTGCTTACTGGCAACTTTAATAAAAAAAAAAGGGTGGAGGGCGCATGGCATTACTGGCTGGGAGACCCCAAAGGGTTGTTTGGCCGCCAGTTGACAGAGTTTTAATTTATTGCACATACAGCTTTGTTGTGGCTATCCTTACCTAACCTGGTTAATCCTACCAGGTATAGGAGACCTACAGTTTTATTTTGAATTCAAACTATGCTGCATCTTGGCCTATTTCACAAGACAAAGCAATATTTGCAAAAGGGAGAGTTCAGTTTTTAAGGCTGTAAACATTTCAGCCAAGACTGGGTTTCAAACCACATACCTTCCATTCCCCAGACATGTGCCTTAATCAACTGAGCCACCAGACCATTTGGCAACTTTAAATGAAAATGCTTAGCAGTGACACATGGTGTAAGCCGATTATATAGCTATTTGTTGTGGATACCATTTTGAAACTTGTACTTGGCTTTGTATGATATCTACATTATGCTAAAATACACATACTAGCACATGAAAATTTAGTGTGAAATATAACATTATATTAAAGAAACCCCAACAAATAAATACAAAAAATATTCATATCAGTTAACCACTAGTTAATCTGTATACAATCATTAATGGAACAATCATAGCAAATAAGATAATTCATTATACTAAATATCTTATACAATTACACATTACTCTCTATGGTAATATAAACCCTTCTATTTGATTATAATAACAAATTTAAAAATGCTTTAATGCAATATGAATACAAACAGGGATAAGGAAAGTAAACCCATCACTTACCAAAGTTGTAGCGAGAAAGCAACAACAATACAAAATACAAGATGAACATGAATAGGCAATATTTTGGGTGATCTTTTAACCATGTGAAAAGATGATGAAACAGACAATAGCTTTGTGATTTGCCTTATAATTTGCCATTGATGAGCTTCTGACTCCAACTTCAGCTGATGATTTAAAGTCAGCTAATATAATTGTTATCACATCTTCCATCTTATAGCATTTTCAGTCATTGATTCAAAAGCTAATTTTATTAATATGGAAATAGATGTAGGATCATTTACTATTCTGTGAAATAATTTTCAGTTGAATCCATCTGTAGATATCAACAATTTCAGCAAACAATTTACCGATAATGTTTCCAGTTCAGTGGTGGAATGTTGTTCTATCTTAATTGTTCTTCAGGTCTGTCAGCCATGAGAATGAAATCAAGAATTGTGGGTAAAATTTTATAACTAAGAAAGAAGGAACTGAATTTAAAAAAAATCTCCAAGAGAGGAAACTGTAATTATTCAGTTCTGAAACAACGGTAAGAACTACCCATATGCCAAACTTAATTTATCACAATACACTACAGAGAACCATAGCTATTGAAAAATATTTCTCCTTTAAGAACTGAAGCAACAAAAAGTGAGTAATTTAAACTTGTTCATAGAAAAGACTTAACTTCTACAAATATCCCATATTTTACTGAAGGATGTACTAGTCCAGAAGTTTTTTTTCTATATCTGTATCAGAAATATGAATAAAGAAAGAAAATAATATGTGCCATAAAATTTAGTTTTCAAATCTCTTGTACTACAGCAAACAATTTTATATGCATGGTATTAAAATCAACTTACTGACCCACCTGCTTTCCATAGTTTACTGAATCATTATGTGATGAGTTTCCAAGTAAGTGCCTCAGATCTGGAGGTAAACAAGAAGCTAAGTCAGACAGGGGTGATGAGTAGGTTGAGGCATTTGATAGGTCAGTTCCTCCAATTCCCGATGTTCCCGTTCTCATACCAGAACTACTGACTACACTGGATGCTGAAAAGTACCAGATAATCACTGCTAAGTATAATATGTTGATTGTTTTAGATTAATTTTAATTTATTTCATTGTAACGACCATCTAAAACTAGTTAATAAGTTTGCTTAACGATTTCTTGGAACATCATACAAATTTTGTATTTAATATCGCAGGATTTCAAGAACATTATTTTACCCAAATGCATGAAGTCTATTCAGAATTTATCTAACCTTCATTAGGGAAAAAAAATTGTTTACTTTCTGTCCTATTTTTCTTCTACCATTTTATCTTAAATTCCATTACATTGCTAGATGAACTGTGTAACACTTTTTTTTTTAATAAAAAAAAAATAGGAAATAAATGGAATGATTTTAAAAATGTGTAAACTGGAATAAACCACACAATATGGCTTAAAAGTGTATTTTTTTACAAATAAAGAAATGTCTAATTATTTCCAAACTAATACTGATTTAAAACCCTTCAAAAAGAAAGAAAGGAAAAAAAAAGCTTTCAAAGTAACACTGTTTAGTCTGATACAGACTAATCAAGTGACTTCAACACTATCCTTCATAGAAACATGCTGTTTTATTATCATGACCTCCCACCTCTAGCTCCCAGTGGCCATTATTGCCAACAGTTTAACATTTATGAACTCTGAGGATAATATGGAAAAGGCAATGTTTTTACATGCAAAATTATGAACTTATTCATGTGTTTGGAAGTTGGAACTACTGGAAATCAGTGAATGCTGTTATAAAATCGCTCAGTTAATGGCTTTAAAGGAAACCATTCATTTTTTGGGAACAGTTTTAAATTTTGGTTTACTAAATAAGAAACTATACTCTTTCAGGTTTAAAAATTACCAGCTTCTGTTGCCTTAGTGAAAAGAAGATATTGATGATAGTAATGCCTAAAAGACAATTAATCACTTGTAGTTCCTATTCCATGGACAAAGGTGATATTGTGACTGGTGTAATGCACATTATATTAGTTGAAATATGACATACTATATATTTATCAAGAATTATACTTTTTAATGTTGAAACAATAATCAAATTTGTAACTTACTTAAAAAATAATATCAACATAAATGGAATATGTTTTGTTGTTACTAATGTTGTCCCAATATTCATTACAGAGATTATGATATTTTTTTAAATTCTTTATAATTGTATTTGATATCATTACATATTATAAGAGTTTACATGCACAAATTTTGCTAAAGCACTTGAACTAAATTGAGGGGAATATTTTAAAAGATATTGAGTTAATTATTTCCATTTCTCCATTGAACTAATGCAAATTAAATGTCTTCTGTAAGAAATATATGTGGACTTGTATTTACCTAGAAATATTTGCTGGTATAGTCAAACTAATTTCAAGAACTAAAATTAAAATAATTATTGAGAGAGAAACCATCATTTACAAAATATGGTGGTTGGATGTTGTTAGTCTAGAAAAAAATAAATAAAATAAACTTAAATAAAGACATACATAGAACATTAAATTTTTCAAAACCTTTATTATCTAACTTCATGGTCTTGTGTGAAAGTGTGTAATATCGGGGTTAGTGATAAACAACTCAGTCAGAAATTATAACTGTGATGTGTAGCCTTTGAATGTAAGGATTGTTCTTGCTGCTATCTGGTCGCCACCAGACTGGATAATGTCAATCAGGAAAGAGATGTTTAAATCAAAGTCACTACTGTATTTGACAAACTAAATCATGACTATATTCTCTAATAAAATTTACACGTTCATAGAACAAATCCTTTAGGCATCAGAAATCAAGTCCAGCCAACCCTCAGAACCCCTTAATTGCTTCCAGTTACATGAAGGTTGCAAATATTTAAAAGTGCACTCAAACAAATTCAAGATTTCAGCTGGAACCACTCTATAATGGTATCGTTTGCCACCTGCAAGCTACATTTCCGTGCCGAACACTTGCCTGACCTACAACATGCCCACTCAACTAACATTTACTGACTGGCTCGCTTTCATGTACTGCCATAAGGAAGTCACGCGTCTCCTATTTATAAGCATGGCATCCCGGATCATGAGAAAATAGATTCTTCCGGTTTCTCATTGCAACATCAAAAGTCTTCAGTCACTAAATAAATTCCAATAAATCTGAAATTTTTACATTATGTAACCATTGTTCTAAATGTCAAAACTCATTCTAATGAACATTTCTAAAGCTGTTCTAGTTAAGCTGAAAACAAATTTTTTGTCACAATTACAAAAATGTTTATAACATCTAAAGCTTAAAAGCTTTTTTATTTTTTTGGTGTCATCATCCAGTCTTCCTATCTTGTGCTAACGTCTTCATCTCTACATATCGCTTACAACACATGTCCTCAATTATCTGCTTCATATATTCTAATCTCTGTCTTCCTCTGCAGTTCTTACCTTCAACTGTTCCCTCCACTAACAAATTAACCAATTGCTCATGTCCCAAAATATGACCTACCAACTGTCTCTTCTTTCTGTAAGCTTCTTCCACAAACTTCTTTCCTCACACATTATTTTCAAAACTCGTTTATTTTGTACTTTGTCTCTCCATTTAATTATCAGCATTCTTCTGTAGCACCACATTTCATATGCTTCAATTTTCTTTCTTTCAGGTATTCCTAAAGTCTATGTTTCGCTACCATAAAGTGCTGTGCTCCACACGTAGCGTTTTGAAAAGTTTTTTCTAATTTCTAGATCAATGTTTGAAACTAAAAGATTTCTCATTGTCACGAAGGCTCTTTTTGCTAGAGCTATTCTGCTTTCAACATCATTCTTGCTTCAGCCATCTGTTGTAATTTTGCTTCCAAGTAGCAGAATTCACATACTTCTCCTATTGCATCCAATCCTATTTTTATATTTAATCTATTGCGATTGGTATCATTTCTGCTACATTTCATCACTTTTGTCTTGCTTTGATTTATATTGATTTATATTCCTGCAGTATTTTGTTCATGATGCTCAGTAACTTCTCAATATCCTCAGCTCATTCTACTAACAAGACAATGTCATCAACAAATCATGGCATACCGATTTTGTCTCCCTGAACACTTAGGCCACATGATTTTTTTTTTTTTTCCTTTATTGGTTCTTCTACATACAAGTTGAATATTAATGGGGATAGACTACAACCTTGTCTCACACCCTTTTTAACTGATGCACGTCTCTCATGGTTCTCTACTTTTATTATAACCACCTGATTTTTATATAGTTTATATTCTTCTATCTTGATATTTTAGCCCTGATTTCTTTAAAATTTTGAACATCTTGTCCCAGCTAACATTATCAAAAAAATTCTAAATCAACAAATGTCAAAAAAGTATCTTTGTTGTTTTTGATCTGCCCCACAAGTATTAATCTTAAAGCCAGAATTGCTTCCCCGGTACTATGATTTTTCCTAAACCCAAACTGATCTTCACCTACTATCTCTTCTACTATCTCTTCTACTACCCTTTCCATTATTCTGTATATTATTCTGGTCAGTAATTTTGAAGCATTTGATGTTAAACTAATGGTGTGATAATTATCACATTTGTCTGCTTGTGCTTTCTTTGCTAGTGTGAAGTTGATATTTTTACTAAAATCAGTTGGAATTTCTCCTGTTTCAGAACTTTTGACATCAGCTTGAATAATCTTTCAATTCCTTCTTCTCCTAGGGATTTAAGAAGTTCTGCAAGGATCTCATCATTTCCAACTGCTTTATTTGCTTTCAAGTCATTCAGAGCTCTATTAAATTCTGTCCTCAAAACAGGATCTCCTAAATCATCAATGTCGACATCACTTTCCTTTTCAATTATGCTATTGTTCAAGTCATCCCCATCATAAAGTTCTTCAATGTATTCCTTCCATCGGTTAGCTCTATTGTCTGAACTTAAAAGAGGTTTCCCATTGGCGGCTTTAATGTTTACACCTCTTTTCTTTATTTCTCCAAATTCTGTTTGATCTTCCTGTATGCAACATCTACTTTACCTATGACCATTTCCTGTTCTACTTCTTCACACTTTTCCTGTAGCCATTTTTCATTTGCTATTTTGTATTTCTTGTTTATGTGATTTCTAAATTGCCTGTATTGCTCTCTTCCTGCTTCACCCTGAGCATCTTTGTGCCTTCTCCTGTGATCCATCAGTTTCAAAATTTCCTCTATGATCCTAGGTTTTTGAGTGGCTTGTTCGCTAAAGCCTAATGTTTTTTTTTTTTTTTAACCAGCTTTCATTATTTCAGTCTTTAATGCATTCCATTCATCCTCAGTAGAGCTAATTTTTGAATTACTTCTTATACCTAAGTCAACCATTTCCACAAATTTTTCTCTCATGTTAGATTGCTTCAGTTTATTCACTTCCAGTCTGTTTTGCTTACTTTTGCTTCGTTATTCATTTGAATTTCAGCCTGCACTTCATTACTCTCAAATTACGGTCAGAGTCTATGTCTGCACCTGGGTACGCTTTACAGTCTAGAACTTGATTCCTGTATCTCTGTTTGACCATGATATAATCTAGCTGATATCTGCCTGGACGTTTCCAGGTATATTTCCTTCTTGCATGGTTCTTAAACAGTCTGTTTGCCACAACTAGCTTATATCTTTCACAAAATTCTAACAACCTGCTTCCTCGCTCATTTCTTTCTCCTAGACCAAAACTTCCTACAGTATTCCCCTCTTTTCCTTCTCCCACTATTGCATTCCAATCACCTGTAACAGACTAGTCGAGTGGTCTAGCTCCACTTCTGTGGGCATAATTTGGAATCGGCAGAGAGTGTCTGGAAACTCAGGTACGAACCTTTATGGAGTTGCTGCTGCTGACCTCCGGCGACCTCGGCTCCACTCTCCAGCTCAGCTGTAAGACTATTTACTAATATCAGGTTCTGACACCACTGTGGATTAAGGCCACAGACCTGTGTGGTTGTTCGTATGGCTTCACCAACTTAGGCTTACTATGGCAAACAGCAGGTTCTCTTATATTTTACCAGTGAGAAAATAGCCTAACTGCTGTACGATACTGTTTATTCCTCGTCCTTGACTGAATACATATCATCCGTTTTGACGCCGTCTGCGAGGCTATCCCCGTAGTCTTGTATTGGATTTACATCTTCTGAAGTACTAGTAGATGATGGAACAATTACTTACATATAGAATGGCTATCGGAGGATTCCGCCAAGTGTTGCAGCATCGTCGACCCTAACGCGAGACCAGGCTATTAGAGAGAGAGAGAGAGAGAGAGAGACTATTTTCTATCCGCTAACTGGCATAGTGACATGCCTAATGTCAATCTCTCACTGAGAAGCCCGAACACATGTCCTGCGTTCCTTATATTCCCGCATCGAACATTCTAGAAAACTCTCGTAGCTCGAGAGCCACTCAGCATATATCGGACGTCAGCTTCGAATGTTCCCGAAGCTGCCTGAATGCAAGCGTTCACCTGATACCGCTCGCTCAGCGCTGAATCTGCCTTTGTCAGCGTCTGTCTTGACCATTACCGGTCTCGCGGTTTACACAGCTACCGCCTTCACTCAACCTTTATTTCCACAATTTATTCCTTTATTGATTTTAATTGTTATCCATTAAATTTGCCCAATACACACCCATGATTATTAGATTTTCCTCCCCCTTCACATATTGGATTAGTTGTTCAATTTTGTCATATATTTTCTCTATTTCTTCATCATCCTCCTGTGATGTTGGCATATACACTTTAAAAGCTACAAAAATGAAATAACCTATGGAATTATTTAATTTTACTACTCTTTCATTTCATACCAAAATCAACTTTTTTACTAATTTTTAACTGGGTTAACAAAAATTGTGAATTCAAATAATTGATATTTCCTAAAGTATTTATCCTGTGGCTCTGAGAATTGCTTTAAATGATTCTACGTCAACTCTTCAATAAGATATCATCACTATTTAATAGCTTTTTCATCAATTTACAATTTCACCCTCTCCTTCTTATAATTTGTATTCTAACCAAGCTTTTGGTGGTAACCACCATAGAGTAATGTATTTTAACTACTTCTTTTTCAAAATCCAATTGAAGTGTGATGCCCAGAAAAAATTCCTATTTCATTTAAACTTAGTACCCTTGATGAAAGTTTTGTCTCCCAAAACCAATTGACATATCCAATTTTCAAAATTGTCTCATTAAATCCTTTAAATTTCAGCTACCTTTCTCAAAATTTAATATGATGTGTAAGCCATAATCATACTTCTTTTCAGCTATAAAGTGTTTTCCTATCTTCAAAATTCTAGAATTTTAAATGTGTTTACTGTGTCATTCAGATTTCATACAAACTTGACTTTAAAGTAACAAAATTTCTTCAGGAACAATTCCTAGCTGTGAAGTTGCAAACCTCATTTTGCTAGTTAGTGTCTGAAATATCTCTGAAAATACAGGCAATTTTTTTCTTCTATGAAATATTTAGAATCCAAGTATATGAAAACGTTAATACTACGTTCTGATCTTATATAACTGTTTATTCTGAAATATCACTTGAAATACTTGAGAAAATGACTTTAACCCTGATCTGTAATATTATAGAGGTGAACTTAATGTACTATAAACAAATCTGGTAATGAAGTAACAAGATTTCTAGGTTATCTGACAAGAGGAAGTGGCATGAACAAATGTGAATTACTAAAAGTCTGTGAACATTTCAATTATTTCATGCATGTAGATTTAAGTAAATTAGGCAGATGATTCCATGCTGCACATGACCCGCATCTTTATTATTGAAGTAGAGCATACATTAGTCACAAGTTGAGATATTCAGGATTATATATATTCAAAAGTTAATAAACCTTGTAGCGAGGAAAGCGTACTAAAAAGTTTATATTAATAGCTTATAGCAAGAAACAAACATAATTTTTGCTTACATAACATAGCAAAGTTTGGGAAAGCTCAGTGAAGTTTAAAAGTTGTTTTTCAAACATTATATAGTAACTTCAGACACATGGCACAAGGAAGAATTAACGATTTTAGTAATACACATAAATTAAAGGGGGAAAAAACATATTCAGAATACACTATAATTTATTAGAAACAGCTTCCAGTAACTTTTACCAAGAGATATGCAGTATTTTGATCAGAATGAAACAAAATAAAGATTTTTTAAACATGTCTGAACGAGCCAGGTTTCCTTGTTGCATCAGCCGAAGATAGAGTTTACTTTGAAAATTAATAGTACATCAAAGAAAACATGTAGTGATTTCAATATCATTCAACAGGCATTTGAGAACACATAGAATCATTTAGAGTAGGTATCAAAGAGATAAAAAAGTTATTAGCGGAGTCAAATTCGAATTGCTCAAGACTTTTGTGTAAATTGTTAGAAATTAGTAAACATGGAATGTTGAGTATCAAATGAAAAAGAATTCAATTAGAAGTACATTAAAAGTTGTTTGAGCATTGTAGCTATAAAATTTTAGAAATTAGAAGCAGTTTTGTGTAAAACAGAAAACAAATTTTTACAGCCAAAATAGTGAAGATACAAAAATTTTCATAAGGATCAAAATTCACATTTACTTAAAATCCTAGCTACTAATAAGATTTCAGAATGATAGGAGTATTGGGAATCAAAAATGAAAAATTATTGTTTAAGATCGGTGCAGGGATACATAGTTTTCACACCAGTTGACATTTGGACATGGAGGAATTTTTATAGAAGATAGTGAGTCTATATGTACGGCTGACAGGGACTATATAGTGTCTTTTGTTGGTTATCATTGGAGCAGGAAGGTTGTCGGTTTGCACTGTGCTTGGCACGAAATTGTTCGAGTGCCACGTGGTATTGCATGCACAGGGGTAGCCATCTTGAGATTTTAGGAATACAATAGAACAAATTTCAGATAATTTCAATGTGACTTTTAAATTTTTACAGTGGGGTTTGGTATAGTCTGATTGCTTTTCATAACTTGCAGTCAACGAACTTGGAGAAGATTTTCCGATAACCTATCAATTGTTCAGACTTGTACCATTTTCATTGAGAATATATTGAAACTCTGAACTTCAACTTAGCTGCCGTGACTTTTATTAATATGTGAACCTTACCTTTCCTAAATTGGGGTTTAATCAAGTTAGGTGGCAGCCGAAAGAATTTTAGAACAATTGAATATCCAATGGCATAAGAGTAACATGGTTGGTGTTAAGGTGATTAACTGTTTCTTATAACCATGTGAGCAGTTAAGATCCTTACAGACTGTTTTAAATTTTCAGCATTAGCATAACACTAAGAAGTTGCTTACCCCAGTCAGGGCTGGCATTAGGGGGGGTTAAGCGGAGCAAAAGTACCCGGGGCCTGGGCCACCAAAGAGGGGCCCACCGGCCTGTGTGCCTAAATAAATATAAATCAACACAAATTTTAAAATCTGCACCAATAATTTTGAACACTTTTGTATCAAAATTTTCTGAATTTATGAAAAAAAAAAGTGTAAAGTAAAAATATTTTGGGGGGCCTAAGATCGCTTATCCGGGACCAGTGAATCCTAGTGCCCGCCCTGACCCTAGTAGAGAAAGAATGTATGTTGTTATTAAGCAATCCATCCAGTAACTATGCACTGGACTAATATCCATTTTCTGTATCATTGTTATTATGGCTATTTGATAT
The DNA here is from genome assembly GCA_031002005.1 of Vandiemenella viatica. Lineage (NCBI taxonomy): Eukaryota > Metazoa > Arthropoda > Insecta > Orthoptera > Morabidae > Vandiemenella > Vandiemenella viatica. The sequence continues at coordinate 378,638,529 of CM061921.1, forward strand.
CTTTTATTTTGGAAAGAAGATAATTAAGATAACCATACTAATTATGTTCACTTTCCTTTATTTCTGAAAGGGATATTTTCATTATGATAGAATACGATTTTAATGACTATATACAAAAATGTTTCTTAAATCATTATATATGTAAAAATGTCATGTCATTCCATTAAATTTCAATACTCTCAGTATTTAACTCACAACAATGCCAGATAATTCAAATAAACTGCAAAAATCTTTAACTATTTTGCTCATATTCAATATTAGAATAAGGAAGGTTATGGAAAGTAAACCTGTCACCTATCACATATGAAGCCTGTAGGGCCGTGGCAAATACCCGAAGACTTAAACGATTATAATATTTCCGTAGAAAACATAATTTATGTATGAGGATTGGACACATGGCAAGCCGATACACTGAGACCAGCCATATGACTGAAGCCAGAGATGAATACAGTACGTGAGTTGAACTATTCTGCTATGATCCAGCAGTCACTAGCATTCAACTGTATTCTGTGCCCACGATAATACTTTGCGACTACAGTAGAGTGTGACGACCAGCATGATGATGAGACCAGGATACAGCAGTTCAAACCTTCATCTCAAATGCACCTACTTCCTTAAAACCATCCCTCCTTCTTCTCCAGGAGTTCTTTATGTCTAGCTTATCCCCGCCATATTCCAACATCCGCTGAAACAACCTCAGCTCCGTGAAAACCCGAGCCATTAGAGAACTACCCAGGAACGAGATAAAAGGCAGAAAAGAACTCAGCTATCACAGACATGGCCTATAATAACTCTGAGACAGCTCTCCAATACAAGCACCTATCATCCACACTTGACTATCTGACTATTTGCATTTGCCAGGAAAGTAGCATTTTCCTTGGCCTCTGGAGAACTTTAAAATCCACTTTCCACCTCATAATTAGTGAATACCCTCTAAATAATTTTTTTTTAAGATATACAAGTCTGGCAAACCCTTGCAGCTTAGAGTTTTAGCATATGGTTCACCACAGCTGTGGTGGATCAACATATTAAAATTTTCATGTAGCACCTCAATTCCTAGATCACCCCACATTTCCTCAAGCTTTTGTCAACAGTTCACGATACTTTATATTGAGACAACTTTTCTTGTCTCCATCAATGGTACGTCCTTGTATACTAACATCCCCCTCTGTCAGATCCAAAGTTCTCCCCACAGAGCTACCCCATAATATTCGGTCAAAAAAAAAAAAAACTGCTTCTCCTTCAACACCTAAGTATATAATTAGTTACACTGCACTGTCCTTTGTACCTGAATGATTGCATCTTGTGCCAACCTACTCCTGGGCTGTATGGAAGAACAGTTCCTTAATAATATCTCACTCGACTCAGTTCAACTGGTTCAGATACACAGATGATAAAATTATGATCTGGGCCCATAGTGGAAACCAGATAGTACATTGAATTGAATTGAATTGTGATGGAGCACATGCTCTGATGGCAACTTCCCTAGCAACCTAAATACCACTTTCTTTTTTAAATATTATAGTGTGGGGGGTTGCTAGTCCCCCATCGGGCACCTTCCCAGGTGGCGGATCGGGGAATGTCTAGCAGATATGGGTGATACCGGGGAAAAGAAATACCCGGGGTGGACCAAAACTAGCACCAGCATTAACAAGGCAAGCAGCCTGCCAAGTCGCTCCTGGGATAAGGAGACATCCATTACCAAGAGCCAATATGAAATTATGAAAAGAAGTTTTGAGGTAAAGGAAGTGTATGCATGGGTGGACATAGGATTACCTGCATAAGGTTTGCTGACGACATAGTTTTGCTGGCAGAAATATCAAGATACTCAGAAGAATGTTAGAGACTTTAGACAAAAGGTGTGAGGAATTTGGGATGAGAATCAATAGGACCAAAACTAAATGTATGATGGTGGGAAAGAGTAGGATAGAAATGATGATAATGCTGCATGGAGAAATAATTGAACAAGTCAAATATCTAGGGAGTATTGTGAGTGGTGATATGAGCTGCAAGAAGGAGGTAAAAACTAGAATAGCAATGGCAAAGGAAGCTTTCAATAGAAAGAAAAATTTACTATGTGGAAGGCTGGACAAAACCTTGAGGAAAAAATTAGCTAAATGTTTTGTATGGAGCATAGGACTGTATGGAGCAGAAACATGGATGCTACGCAAAGGAGATCTAAACAGGTTGGAAGCTTTTGAAATGTGGGTATGGAGGAGGATGGAGAAAATAAATTGGGAGGACAAAGTAAGGAATGAGGAAGTGCTGAAACGAATAGGAGAGAAAAGGTCACTCATAAAAACAATAAGAAACAGAAAAAAGAACTGGATTGGGCATGTGCTGAGCAACGAATGTTTGCTTAAGACTGCTCTGGAGGGGAGTGTAAACGGAGAGAAGAGAAGAGGTCGGCGAAGGATGAAAATGATGGATGATATAATGATAAACGGGAGATATATAGAAACTAAAAGAATGGCGGAACAGAGGGAGGCGTGGAGGGCTGTCACCGTGCGTGGACCTGCTGTATAGCAGAGAACCCTTGTTGATGATGATGATGTGTGTTCAATTCCTCCACCCATCTACTTTTGCCACTAACTAATTTTAACCTTAAATTACTTCAATATATTTAGTAAATTATTAATCAGTTTGCTTGGTAACTTAGTACATATCCTTGACACCCTTAATGACAAATTCCCCTCCCCCCCCCCAATCCCCATATGCATGAAATCAAGTGCCAACTCGTGCCCGTGGTTGTCATTTCTTTTCCATGCACTACTCCTGATTCTTTGACCAAATTCCCTCCAATCCTCATCACTAACATACACTTCCAGCACTCTCATCACCCTCTTCCTATCTTCCAATGACTCCTAGTCCAGCTCTTTCATCAAATCAGTTACTGCAGCAGTTTGCACAAACAAATCTAGCTGCTCTCCTTTGCACATCCTATAACTCCTGTATTTGATAACCAAAATGTGGGTCCTAAACTACACAACCATATTCAAGCAATGGCCAGACCCAAGTTTTGTAACCAATTTCCTCACTTCTCTGGTACATTCTCCCATCACTTACTCCAGTAAATGATGACTTTTGTAACATTTTCTGACCACCTGCCTAACGTGTCATGCTCAGTTTAGTTTATTATCAAATTTTAAACCAAGATATTTACACTTAAAGCCTTCAATAAGTAATCTGTCCCCACGTTACAATCATAAACAACCTTTTTTTTTATCTGTGTATCTTCATTCCATGTTGACCTACTCAGGTCACCCTACAGCTGTTCATATTCTCCTATTTTTATCTGTTATGTATCATTATTTTATCTGGAAACAACTTAAATTCAGACCGATCCATTAACACAGTCATTCATTAGTATGATGAACAGAAATGGTCACAATACACTACACTGTGGCACACCCATATTCACTTGTACCTCTCTTAATACTCTTTTCCCTCAGTAACACTTCACTTTCTGCCTTTTAAGAATTCCTCTACCCAGCAGAGCCACTTTTTCATCCACTCTAACAGCTAACAACTTTTTAATGCTATTCTTTTACTCACTTTGCCAAATGCCTTAGAAAGAATTAGTTCTACACTTTCTCCCTTGTCTAATTCATCTGAAATATCTTGTATATAGCCCACTATCTGAGATTCACATCAATACTATTCCCTAAAGACATGTTGTCAATTTGCAAACCAGTTTCTTTCTTCACAGATATTTCTGATGTAGCTGCATATTGCTCTCTGAATCATTTTGCCTATCAAACTGACCAGCCTGTAATTTTCAACCCCATTTGTGGCCCCTCCTTTATAAAATGGCACTACTATCACTCTCTTACTGTGTTCATTTTATATGATGTATATAAAGCTTTGCTGCTGAATATACATAAAAAACTATCACTGCTAAAAATTTAGAGTGAGAAATCATACACCCTTCCCAACTTACCAACTTACATTCCACTCTTTATTGGCCTGCAGTATGACAGTAACTTGGCTTTCTGGTGTGATGTATTCCAGTTTCAAATTATACATTGTTTTAAAACATTTTATTACTCTTTGTCTTTATGTATCAATGCCACCTTCAATTCTATCGTGGACAGGATTCTCTTTGACTGATTTCTTCATATGCTTGTCCAGTCTTATTGCTGCAGTTTTATTTCTCTGAAACTTCTTCATAGTGGCCTTAATTCCTCTAATGTCCCTTTCTTTCATGAAGCAGGTTTCTGAATCATATGTAAGTCCCATAAATATACCTTTGCACTTCTGTGGCACCTCCATGTTCCATATAAGCTGCCTGAAATTTCTGTAGAATACTTGAGCTCTTCTGCAACTTTCATTTATTTTTCTCCCAACACTCCCATTCTCTTTTAGCACAATTGCCAATTACTTGAATCCTTGTTCAACCATCAATTTCTGACCTTTGCATTTGACATCCTGATTTTCTCTCTCCTTCTTCTGAGCTGTAATTACTATAGTCCCTAAAGGGCATTTATTCCCAGAGTAGCAAAGTTATCAGAGCCTTATTTTTCTGTTTGTGCTTTAACTGATCCCAATTGGGTAAAAAAATAATATGTAGGTGTTTGCAACTAAATATAAGAGGGCTTACAGAGTGAAAGAGTGCATTTTTCAAAACTGGATTTATTTTTCTATTTTACCTTCTTTAGTTCAATACACTGTCTCCAACAATTCTCCAATCAATGGATTCCATCCCTGAAGTGCAATTCAGCAATTTTGCTGTAGTCATTGCTGTAGTCATAATGACTACAGCAAAATATAAGTTAACTTAATCCACAACCCAAATATTGGCCGAATCCTCCCAAAGGAGGCATACTAAGCCATTGTGTCAAAAGAATGACAGCCAGTTCATTTCCTCTGGGACCTACAGTTTAATGTGGAATCCAAATACTGAACATCCAGGTGTAGCTCATATAATCAAACACAACTATTAACTCTTTATTGGAAGGGCCTGCTTTCATTGAAATTTCAGAGTGGCAGCATATAGAGTATGCCAGATCAATTTTACAATCTCTGCTTCAAATTTTTGCCTATTTTTCCTATTTTGTTACATACTAGAGAGAAATGAAGAAGAGGAATTAAAAAAAAAAACAGACTTTTTCAGCATAAATAGAATAAACAAGCGCCTCCTGCAAAATGGCTCTAATTTTGAGTTGTATCTAGTTGTGAGTTGGTTATTGTGTATACAAACGTCAGGCAGTTTTCATTGAAAGATTGAAAAACTGCACTAACTGCAGCTAACTCATCAGTTGTTCTGTGTGTATCCCTTGTGTCTTTGTGGACGAATCAGTTGGCGATGTAAATGTTTCTGAATTTTTAGACACACATGATCCACTGCAAACTTTCAGATCTGGTGCCGTCCTTTACCCACACCTCATCAAGATTGATTTTGGACATTTGTTTGTTACTAGTATCTATAAAATACCTAAATGGCCAATACTTCTGCTAGACTGGTATCACTCATGATTCCCTTAGAGATTCTTTTGGGGACATCCACAACCCTGTTGAAGGTCAAAGTATACTTTATGAAAGCATCAATTATATTACTGTTTATAACTTTCTGTGAAGCAGAAATTTGACCAGTTACATCATCACAGTTTATGGAAAATGGAAGGATGGTTTTCAACAAAATTTTAAGAGGCATTCTTGTAAATTTGCTCATAACAGGATTTTTCTGAGATACACATATTTCACTTACTTCTTTCAAAACCTTCACTCTTACTATTTTCTATTTGTAAATTGTTTTTACAAAAGCATCATAACTGCTGACAACAACTCCAACATCAGCAGAATCATCATGTGCCTGAGAAACATGAGATAATGAGGATGATCGAGGAAGTTTGAGAAAATCTCCGTCAATTTTTGTGTCAGATTCATGATAAGAATATTCAGTGATATCTGGTTCATTGATATTAGATGCACTATTGACAGCTTTGAGTGCTTCTTAATCCAAAAGTTTTTATAAATCCTGGCGATAGTATTCAGGAGACACATACTCCTTTCTTGACATAAATGGAGAGGTGGCATACTGAGTTCACCAGTGTAGCATGCTGACTAGAAAAGGTTAGTGAAGGAAAGTCAGAAGCCAGACTGTAAGGATTGCCTAGGTGCATTGTTGTTGGGAATTCTTACTAGGAGGGTAGAGGAGGTGTGAGGGCTTAGGAAGGTGTAATCTGTTATTCACAGTCAGAAATTACTCAATGGCGTACTCTGTATGCCAGCCCCTACAATTGAGGGTTAAAAATACTAGGCCCCATCAACATTTGAACCCAGGAACAGAACCCAAACATTTGAAAGCAATGGTCTTAAGCACTGAGTTACCAAAGTAACAATAGAGAAATATCATTACAAAATTTATATTTCAAGGTCATGTAAAGAATGAAATTGTAAGATAAAGGTATAATCCAGTGCAAAGAAAGACTGCCTTTAAAATGAGTTTGAATGTATTCCATCAAGAAGAAAGGAAAATGGAAGTCCAGAAACAAGCTGGATAAATAAGGGATGTAAGTGGATTCATGGAAAAAGGAAAGAAGATTAGTATCTGGTATGTATTAAAACTAATAATAATAATGATAATAGATGAGTTATCACAACCATTAATTTTATATAGTGGGTAAAAATTCATATATGAAGGCTGTGTAAAGACATATGAACAAATGTTTTTAAATAGAAGATAAAGCCTCCGCGACCTTGTGGTTTTCTGTAATATGCAAGTAATCTACATAAAATGGTGGGTTCATCTGGAATGTAAATGCAGTGTTTTATTAGATTATTCTGGTGGATGAATGAAGGTTCAACAATCTGGGAATTCATATTTTATTACTAAGGGAAATTATGCATGAAGATTGATCTATGTTATAATTCCTTGGGAATGGAATTTTAAATCATCAAGTTTGTCCTGAGGCTCACAAAATATGAGAGCCAATCAATTATAAATGAGCTTCTGAAATAGGCTTGTGATACCTGAATGCTCATTTATATGGCAACAGTGGGTAGATCAAATTAGTATGTTAGCACAATAAATACTATAAGCTAGCTTGTTTATTTACTTTCATGATGTGTGAGCAATAGTTTCATGAGTCCATTGTGCTTCTCATTAGTTTCTAGAACATAAAACTTTTAAAACAAAAGAAATTTTGTGCAGTTTGAGTTCACAGTTTGGAGGTGTTATGCTTTTGAAGACTGAACTGTACAAATGGCAAAAGTTATTCTGTTAATGTCAGTCAGTAGCTTCTGATTCATGGATATTATCCCAGGATAGCCAGTTTTGAAAATTGAAGACCATATTCACAAATGTGGATGAATATACTACAAAATAGTTCAACAGCTGAAGTAAGGTATGAAAATGTGCAGAAAGTTATTAGAACAGAGTTACGTTTATGGAAAATTACTGCAAGATGGTTTGCAAAAATGTTTAATACAAGACTCTTAGATATAAATTTTCTCACAAACTTTTGGTGTCATTTGTAGCAGAAGATGAATAATTTTATATGTGTGTTCTCATATATGCATACCACTATACTCCTGAAATACAGAAGTAATTAAATAGAGGAATCACTCCAGTGAAGGCAGAAATCAGTTTGATGGCTAGTAAGGTTCTCTTATTAATTTAAAGGTGATGTACACTTTAATTATCTCATTGAATGATGAAACTTAAAGGTTATACAACTGCGAACTCTTAGTCTATGTTTGGGAGGGCTGTCAGTCTAAAAGATGTGACATTCCATCCGGCAACAAACTGCTTCTGTCTATTAGCACCAGACCTCACACTGCTGTTGCTACACCGGTAAATCCAGATGAACTACATTCAAAAGCTTTGGATGATCCACTTTATAATCCAGATTTATCATCATGTGACTATAATTTGTTCCTCCACCTCCCTCCCCCCCTTTCAAAACAAAGATTTAGGTGAAAATAAATTTCTTAATGATACAGGTAACAGACTTTTGTCAGCATTTTTATTAGGTAAGAATTTAAAAAAATATAGTCTGTGAGAGAAAAAAGTATAAACATTGATAGGGGTAAGCAGAAATGTAGTTATGAATTTGTTATATATTAACCCACAACAAATTCCATTTCATATTTGTTCGACCCTCACACATTGCTTAGTCATGATAGAGATTCCTCAGCCACTTCTATACCCAATGAATTACCTCTGTAGTAACCTTTTGTCAGCATTCTAGGACTATTACATAATGATTTAAAATTTGTTAAGTTGGCCAATATTTGATCCATAGACATCCAACCAGCCCAAATAACATCTGAGCTGTACAGTCATTCATTATGTTGTTAAGATATATACAAATTTATTAGCTGTACAACTCTTCAGATTTTTTGAAGTATAATTAAAGAAATTATTTCAAGCATATTCACACTGTTGAATTTCCAGTAACTTAAACAATAATTACAAAAAATTTGAACAGCCAGGACTTTATAAGTTCTCATGGAAAACATAACAATCAAGATATTTAGTAGAAGCTATTCAATAAGTGATAAAATCCCTATGACTTTTCAGATTTGTATAATTGTTTCTCATGCACCCAATAGTTTTATGTAGGCAAACTAGCAAAGAAAACATAGGTTGATTCTATCATTATACTTGTTAGATTATGAGATATATAGTTGACAGATTAAGAGTTTTTTATCCCTTCATGGTCCAATTTAATAAAAATTACTGTGATTTGTTCAATATATACTGCAACCCTAGTACCAATGGAAACTTAACATGGAGGGAAAGGATGCATATTTGTGGGATAGGACATAATTTCATTTGTTATGTGTGCATAATAATGATTTCTCGAGATCATTAAAAATGAACCTACAGTTGTTCCAAGGTGAAACACTCAGTACATGTTAATGAGAGAGATGTAAGTGATAATGATGGCCTGTATTATGATTTACTACGTATATCAAGTGAACTTGTAATTACCTTGCAAAAGCCCAAGTGCAGACCCAGGACGTGGAATGGGATCAACTCCCAAAGCAATTTTTCGAAGATTAGTTTCACTGGAACTGGGTCTGGCCAACATCAGATTTGAAGTTCTTGGCAGTAAACCATCAAGAGAAGTTTGGCGTAGAGGTGAAAATGATCTGGCAGATTAAAATACTTATGTTTGGCACTATAAATGAAACTGGTTTATAGTATGAGTGCATATCAGAAATATTATGACTTGCATAGAAGTTAAATATGAATTTTGTTTCTTCTAATTAGAAACAAATGAATTTGACTTGTGTTAGCTGAATTATTTCATTAAATATTATTTATAATTTTGTTTAACAATCTTTACATCTTAAGGGTAGTAGATATATTTTGAACACAGTTATCATACAGACACATTGTTAGGAGATATTGACTCATTATAAGATTGGAAACTCTCCATTTTTAAAATGTTTTATATTAAATTATTGAACTCATTAAGATCAATCAACATTTCATTCCCCTAGGCATAAAGTATACTTCTCAAAGTCAAACAATGATAATATTTTGTCTAAAACAAATGAAGATCTACAAGTTCAGAGTATAACATTTAAACTAAATGATACTTGAATGATGTGAAAGGAAACAATTGGCACGTAACTGTCACAATAGTTTCTTCTAAGATGTAGCTGACAAACCTGAAGCGATCCTGCAATGTTTGTGATTTACTGCGTTCGCGTTTCTTGGTTGAGGGAAGAGGTGCAGCTTCCTGGTCAGAGGGTATAGGTGGTAGCTTTCGTCGCATACGCAAAGATTTTTGAGAGTCAGTCTCACTGAGAGTATCAGAAGAATCACCACCACCACCATCCCTTGGGCCACGAGGAGTTCCCACAGGTGTACTTTGGGGTGTTCCCAGTGGTGTAACTATCAAAAACAGATGTGTGTTGTAGGACATGTCGTTCAAGAAAATGAAATAAAGTAACCTTAATTAATTCTTGAAACTGAAATACTTAGGTACTGTAGTTTTTTGAACAAAACATTAGTTTTAATGTAAGAAAATATCTTCCCTAGAACATAAATACTTTTATTTCATGAAATGTTATGAAATAATAGTAAAATACTTAAACAACCTAAACTTTCCCAAACAAGAAAGCATGTATTAAGAATACACAATGGCTAAACACCAACCTTTTACTCAAAGAACATTTTGAATCAAAACGAGTGTGATAATGCCATATTTTAAGATGTTTCTCATAAACAAACTGCCCTAACTTTTTTGTTTTAAATTGGATTTTCAAACATGAATCACAACAAAGGAATTATTGGAAACAAAAAAAATTTGGGTGTTTTCAAATTGAATTTTCACAATGAAATAGATGTTCATGCCATGCAGTATTTTTTTTTTGCTTTCTTTTGACTGGTTTGATGCAATCCTCCATCCTTTCCTATCTTGTGCTAACCTCTTCATCTCTACATATTGCTTACAACCCACATACTCAATTATCTGCTTCATATATTCTAAATTCTGTCTTCCTTTACAGTTCTTACCTTCGACCATTCCCTCCACCAGCAAATTAACCAATCCAGCATGTCTCAAAATATGACCTACCAGGCTGTCTCTGCTTTCTGTAATCTTCTTCCACAAACTTCTTTCCTCCCCCATCATTTCCAAAAACTCATTCATTTTGTACTTTGTCTGTCCATTTAATTTTAAGCATTCTTCTGTAACACCACATTTCAAATGCTTCAATTTTCTTTCTTTCTGGTATTCCTAAAGTCCATGTTTCATTACCATAAAGTGCTGTGCTCCACACATAGAGTCATAAAAAGTTCTTTCTAATTCCTACATCAATTTTTGAAACTAAAAAAATTTATCTTTTTCATGAAGGCTCTTTTTACTAGAGCTACTCTTCTTTTAACATCATTCCTGCTTTGGCCATCAGTTTTAATTTTGCTTGCCAAATAACAGAATTCACTTACTTCTCCAATTGCATTAGATACTATTTTTATATTTAATCTGCTCATATTTGTATCATTTCTGCTACATTTCATCACTTTAGTCTTGCTTTGATTTATATTCATTTCAAAATCTTCCTTCAGTATTTTGTTATGACATTCAGTAATTTCTCAATATCCTCAGCCATTTCTGTTAACAAGACAATGTCATCAACAAATCATAGTATAATGATTTTTTCTCCCTGAACACTTATACCACATGGAAATTTTTCTTTTACTTTCATTATTGCTTCTTCTACATACAAGTTGAACATTAACAGGGAGAGACTAAAACCTTATCTCATGCCCTTGTTAACTGATGCTTGTCTCTCATGATTCTCTACTTTTATTACAGCCACTTGATTCTTATATAGTTTATAAAGTATTCTTCTATCTCGATACTTTAGACCTGACTTCTTTAAAATTTTGAACATCTTGTCTCACCTAACATTATCAAAAGCTTTTTCTAAATCAACAATTGCAATAAAATTATCTTTATTTTTAATGATCCACCCTTTAAGTATTAATCTTAAAGCCAGAATTGCTTCCCTTGTACCGTGATTTTTCCTAAACCCAAACTGATCTTCACCTACTGTGTCTTCTACTACCCTTTCCATTCTTCTGTATATGTTATTCTGATCAGTAATTTTTGAAGCATGTGATGTTAGACTAATGGTGCGATAATTCTCACATTTGTCGGCTTGTACAGTATACAAGAATGATAAATATCAGAAAAAAGGTGTATCCTCATACTAAGAATTGATGAAGAAACAATTCTAAGCACCATTGTGAGTGGCTGACGCATTAGCAAAATTGATTGTTAATTCAGTAATTTCTTCAATTATATCAGTGACTTCAGAAAATGCCAGAGTTGCAGTAAATTGTAGGCATAAGACCAAAGGTAATACCAGAAATGATAACATATACAACAACAGCACCAATCAGCGTATGGATAGCACCCATTCACCCAGAGAAATGTCATAACTTGATACAGTTCTCTTGAATAATTGTTCTGCTTAAAGAAGTACTCAAAACTAGACAGTCCAGTTCAACTCAGCCAGCAAAATGAGTGATAGATTTTTGAGTAACCACTCCTAAGTGCCAATACAAAGTGAATTACGTATGGTATACCACTGAATGATGAGACCAGTTGTCACTAATACCTTTAAACTGATATATATTTAAGAAATTGAGTGGATAATAAAGTCATATTTTTGAAGAAAACTGTTTGTTTCATTTATGAACACTAATCTCATGGGTGTATTCAAATATTGGGATAATCACTGACTTTTGTAGAGAGAAAATGGATGATGCAGTATTATTATAAGTAATAGGTAATTTATTTAGGTTTCTTTGAAATGTATGCTGAAATTTTTTATAAATACCTCATGTTATGGCAAACACTGACTGACTAGTCATACATGACAAAATTAACCAGAACTAGAAAATGAAGTGAAATCTTTTAGCAAAAGTCCCACAAATTTTAATTTCATTTGTCAAGTGTTCTGTTGTAAATGGAATATCAATTTTTGAATTTATGAATATGGATGTTAAATAGAAAACTACAGAATGTAATCTTAAATTTTAAGGTATTACAGTTTTTTCTGGTGTGTGTGTGAATGTGTTTATGAAAAGCTTAACGACAGCCAGCATGTGTCTGACAACATTATAAATTATATATTATTATTCTCGTGTCAAAAACATCAAAATACACAGTTAAATACATTTTGTAAATCAACAACTTTAAACACACTTGGCCCAGTACTTCGTAACCTCAATCGCATTGTGTGTTGCTTGAAAAAACAGGTCTTCGTTGTTGCAGGATGATAGCACATAGGGCACTCGAGCATATGGTTCATAGTTTGGTCTTCTCCGCATTCGCATTTAATACTGGTAGTATCAGTATAACCCCATCTCATTAGGTTTTCCTCGGACCTGCCCACTCCTGTTCGCAATCGATTTAAAGACCGCCAGACGTTCCAGTCTTCTTCATGACCAGGTGGCAAGCGCTCTGCAACTGTCAGTGGCCCCGAGATGTTGGGAACCCTCATGTTCCATAACTGTACTCTTGCCTTTTCAGGTGACCCAATTAGTTCCCATGATGTTCTGAGGAAGCTTTTCCTGGATTTGAGTCTCTGGGCTGGTGGTATATGGCCGTGCAGTGGATGAGTGCTTTCCTGTTCTACTTTGGTCCTCTCCTTGTTTGCAGCCACTTCTCTCCGGATACTGGGTGGTGCAATGCCCGAAAGCTGGTAAAGCCTATCAACTGGGGTAGGCTTTAAGCAACCTGTCACTAGCCTACAGGTGTTATTGAGGGCTACATCCACCTGTTTGGTATGATATGATGAGTACCAAACTGGGCATGCATATTCTGCAACAGAATAACAAAAGGCCATTGCCGATGTACGTATAGTTTGTGGTTGACTGCCCTACTGTGATCCAACTAATTTGTGCAGTAAGTTATTTCTTGTAGAGATCTTCATTTTGCAATTCATGCAGTGCTTCTTATATGTGAGGGTTCTATCGAGTGTCACTCCCAGATATTTTGGGGTGTTACATGTCTGCAGTTCGATACCTGACCACATTACTTTTAACTTACGCTGAGCTTTCCTATTTTTTAGGTGAAAGGCACACACTTCAGTTTTTGAAGGGTTAGGTCTTAAGTGGTTTCCTTATAATAGCTTGATAGGTCTTCAAGAGCAGCAGACAAATTTCTTTCTACAACTTCAAGTTTTGTGCTCTGTGAGGCTAGAGCTAGGTCATCAGTGTACACGAAGCTCCTGGTAGCTGTATGTTATGGCTGATCGTTTGTATAAATGTTGAAAAGTATTGGGGCCAGTACACTACCTTGAGGTAGGCCATTCTTTTGTACCCTCCATCGACTGCGCTGTCCTTGAAAATCTACGAAAAACCTACGATTCTGAAGAAGAGTAGCGATGAGTTTGGTTAATCCGGTGGCCTTTGTCAGACTGTACACCTTGTCAAGTAATAGTTGGTGGTTAACAGTATCTTATGCTGCTGACAGGTCCACAAAGACCACGCCCGTGGCTTTACGGGTCTCAAATCCATCCTCTATAAACTGTGTTAGGTTCAGTAGTTGCCCAGTACAACTTTTGCCAGGACGAAAGCCAGCTTGTTGTGGAATAAGTTTTGGATCAACCACAGGCTGGATACGATTCAGAATTAATCGTTCAAATATTTTGTAGAGATGACACAAGGGTGCTATAGGTCTAAAATCTTTAGGATTGTTTCCTTCTTTTCCAGGTTTCAGCAGTGCAATGACTCTCATCTTCCACCACACCTTCGGAATTTGATATGAGCTCATACATTTGTTAAAAAGCTGTAGAACTCATTCTTTGGTTTTATATCCGAAGTTCTTAATTTGTTCTGATCGTATGTCATCGAGGCCTGCCGACTTTCCTGTTTTGCACTCATGAATAACCTTTTCCAACTCTGACATACTAAAGGGCTCAGTGAGGTTGTTCATATCTTCCTGACTGTTTCTGTTCGTTTTTCTTTGTTTTTTAGATTGTCCACTTTTATGAGTCTCCTTCCCGTTCATGAGTAGCTGATGTGCAATTTGGTTTGCGTTTATATTGGAATGTCCAGTGGTCTTCGATGCATCATTGTTGAGGTGTTTTAGAAGTCACCATGCCTTGTGACTATCTCTTTTCAGGTCCAGCTCTTCTAATGTTTTGATCCAGTGGTCTCTTTTTGCTGCACTTAGAGATGAGATAAGTTGATTACCAGCTTCTATTCTCTTTTTGCCAAATGGATCATCTTGGAAAAGTGATTTATAGACCATGAACTGGGCAGCTAGATCTGAGGTGACACCCAGAATATATGATGATCGGCAACCACGGGGAATGAATCTTCTGGAGCATTTTTTCACAGCTGCAGTGAATGTGTCATATGATTCTGGTGTTGGTTCAATAGTAGACACAGCCGCATCCAATATTTCTGTGAACATAGACCAGTTAGCTCTCTTGAAGTTATACCTCCTGCAGAATGGAACTCTCTGGGGTCTTACTGTCGCAAACACTTTACACATTATTGGCCTGTGCTGCGTGTTTGGTATTGGGCTACAGACAGACTTCACACATTGCTGGCTGATGTGATTACTGCTGAATATTAGATCAGGGTTGTAGCCCCGTCTCCATCTCCCACTGTTGAAAGATGCTGGCAGTTTGGGATCATGTACGATAGTTAGTTGATTTACATCTGCCCATTCTTCTACTGCAATGCCATTCTCGTCATTGAAGTCGTAGCCCCAAGCAGTACAATGAGAATTAAAATCTCCGATAACAATCTGCAGATGTTGATTATGGAAATTAAACGGTGGTTTGACAGTGAATTTACTGCTGGGTGGTTTATATAAAGATGAGATTGTGCAGTTTTTAAGCTCAATGGTTAGGACTTTGATGTCGTTCTCCTCTGTGAAGGCCGTGGACAGGATCTGAACATCTGGTCGGACAAAGATGGCACTTCCGTATTTATGGTGAGGTCTCTCAACCGCATGGATCATTCCATTTATTTTAGGTTGGCGCATTTCAGTACTTCTATGTGTCTCCTGTACACATAAAATGTGGCATTTGTGTTGATTGCATAGGTATTTTAGCAATTCTTCCTTGGCTGATGACATGCCTTCAATGTTGATGGAGACAATCTTTAACTGTGGCCCTGACAAGGGCTCGCTTATTGATGTTTCTGGTGTGAATATAAAGAAGCATATATTGAGATTCTTCAATGTATTCTACCTGCCTAATGATTATGATTTAAACTGTATATTTGAAAATAAATATTAACATAAAAGTATTGCACACATAATATACTACAGAAGAGTCAAGTCAGATTCAATTGTTGAATAATTACTTTTCTATTTCTTTGTAAATAAAACTCATCAGAATCATTCCTGAGACATTAATCAATATTATCCTTAGATGCAGAAATGTATACAAAAAAGAGCAATATCTTACAGCACCACTGCATTTTTTTAAAACTATGCTACAGATTTAGAAGTAATGAAAAGTAAACACTAAATCATCCATGTGAGTGTGGAGTGCAAAATTTGTATGTAACTCCCAAACTATTTGTATCACTGGAAAAGAAGGGAAAAGATGGCAGATAAAAAGAATTATTTGAGAAAAAACTAAATCGGAGACTACAAAATGTGAAAAAAAACCCCAGGAGATTAACATTATGAACAAAACAAAACATGAATTTTCATATTAAGTATTTAATCAAATCAGAGACTGGTAATTCATAAAAGGCACACAACAGATTGTTGATCATACTATTGTTGCAGTTCTATCATGACATCCTGATAGTGATAATGGTCAGTCAAGTGTTCCTGCTGGAGGCCTGTGGCATTTTGCTTGTCCTGCCACCCTGTTGTTTCAGCACTGATATTAAGGCAAGTAATACAAACAATTAATGGGTGATACTGGCAGTGAGAGAGGACTTTCTTCCTGTTGCTAGTCCCTTTGTGAGCTGATGGTTACTGGTATGTTCCATATAAGATTCTTGACAACAATTGCTATGGAGATTGTATGTGAGATTATTATAATATCATTAGGTCTCAAAAGATTTCTTGACAGAACTTCTTAATGGCTTCTGAGTATAGTATCCTACAATTTAATGTGGATTCTGAACCACAGATAATCTCAATATCTTCACATTAATAAAGCAAAACATTCCAGAGGTGAAGTTTTAAGGTCGGTAAAAATTTCCGGCAAGAACAGTATTTGAACCATGGAACTCCCATACCTGAGGCACACACCTTAACCAGATGATCCAGCAGACTACTGTAGTTATAAAATAATTCTAGTTATTTGCAATGCAAATAAGTACTGTGCACATATAAAACAGTTTCCATTTTGGTTGGGAAATATATATTTACAGAAGCAACATAGCAAATAAAGCATTTGTCTCATGTAATTTAAGTCATCTTATTATATATCACCATAAAAGAATCAAAACTGGCCAATTATTGCAAGTATGCTTCAAGCTTATTTATCAGTTGAACTCCAAGACACATTGCTTGATTAAAGTCACAAAAAATTGAGAAAAATCTCAGAATATTAACACATAATTGAAAAAACTCAAACCAGGTTATAAAATAACAAAACAAAAAAAGCACGATATCCATTATTACTTGTATGAAAGGGGAAAAAGTATTTCTGGAAGAGAAGCAATAGTGATCATTTTTTTGGCATTTATATTAACAAAATATCTCAAATGTATCAAAACATTAAGAATCTCAATCACTTCATAAACTGTTGATTAATCAGTTATGGCTATTTACTATCCCATTTCATTATTAACAGCCCTGTCCAAAATATGAGAAAATAATAAATAAAGTAGATTGTATTTGTCAAAGTAATAAGAATAGATCAGTAACTCTCATTTTGTTCTGAGAATGAGTTTCTTAACAGTTTTAGTTTCACTGAAAATATTTTAGAAACAAATATTAATTGTAAGTGTAAAGACTTCCATTACTTATCTGTGGCTTTTGATTGCCTGATGCATAATATTCTCATTCATATGCAGAAATATGGGAGAGTACAAGGCGTATATTGGTGATGAGGCATGGCATTGGTGTAACAATTGAAAGTAATGCATGGAAGGGAAAAGATGACCATGACCACAAGCTGGCACTCGATTTCAGGCACAACGGTATAGGAAGATTATTTTATTTAGGTAAGGGTGTCAGGGATTGGAACAAGTTACCAAGAGAAATTATGAATAATTTGCCAAAAATGTTGAAAGAATTTAAAGTTAAAATCTGAAAAGGGTAAATATAGGTGGATGCAGAAAAGGGGGAAGATGGGAGTTTAGGGAAATTGCCACCGGAGCATGCGCTTCATTGCAATTTAATTTAATATTACGGATCAGTGACTAAACTGAAAACAACTGGCAACATTCAAAGGCTGTCATTCTACACCAGCAGATAAGAATTATTCTGAATGTGGGATTAATAAATGCTGCATTCCTACATTCAATACTAGGACCAATGCTATTGGTCATACACATTAAGTATTACCACTTGTATACCGAAATGTTACTTTGTCTTCTCTGCAGATGATAGAAGCATAGGAGAGAAAAATCTTCCTAATTACTCTTCAGAACAAGAGTCAAAACCACCATATTTTATCAGATTAAAAAATGGTTTATTAATAATTTTTGGTTAAATTCAATTCACGCACACTCATATATAAAACATTTTAATCAATGTATTCAAGAATTTGACCTTTGAAGTGAACAGAATTTAAAATGAAACATATATGTTACTGATTCACCAAAATTTCTACTACTGAAACTTATCTTCTATTACAAGAAATGTATTACAGTGAATGTTTATCACATGCACGAGTTTATGAGTGGTTTAAATGTTTCCAAGATGGCCAAGAAAATGCTGAAGATGGTTCATACTCAGGTTGTCATTCCACGTCAAAACTGGATGAAAATATTGAAAAAGTGAGTAGTCTTTTTCGATCTGACTGTCAGTTAACTATTCATGTGATTGCTGAAACTATAGGAATTAACAAAGAATGTGTAAGGCAAAAACAATTTTAAAATGGATCAAGTGTGTGCAAAAATTGTGCCCAAAATTCTCAAGATTGAACAAATAGGAGCTCGCAAAAATATTTGTACCTACACTTTGAATGCAACTGAAAAATAATCTGAACTTCTTGGAAAAAGTGATAAGATGTGATGAATCTTGTATTTCACTTATGATTTTGAAACTAAGCACCAATCCATGGAATGAAGGGCCTAACTTCACTGAGAGCTAAAAAACTCAAATGAGCAAATCAAGATTCAAAGAAATGGTGATTGTTTTTCTTCCCCTTGATGTTCATGGGATTGTGTACTTTCACTGGGTTCCAGAAGGTCAAATTATTAATCAACACTACTACCTTGTGGTTGTTTCTCAAGTGACTCGATGAGACACATGGTGGTTTTTATGAAAGAATAAAGAATAAAATGATATTTTACAATTTTAGCAGGTGCCATATTAATCAAATATTCCACTTACTTTTGCGGGATTTGTTCTGCTTTGATCAATGTAAAACATTAATAAGAACAGTGTGAATCCTTCAAAAGTAGAGGTATATTTGAAGGACTAAACAACCTGAATTTTGGATTCTCCATCAAGAAAACACCCTGGCTCATTCTGCTTTATCTTTAAAGATGTTTCTAGTGAAGTACAACATCGCAGTGTTTGACCATCCACCCTATTCACCTGACCTTGCAATATGTGACTTTTATCTGTTTTCCTAGGTCAAATCTGCATTAAAATGAACAATATTTCAATCCATTGAAACTATGAAATAAAAGCGTCATGCATCATGAACGAGCACACAAGAAAAGAATTCCAGCACTATTTCGCACAATGGAAAAATTCACATGGAAAGTGATAGGAATGGAGGAGGGGTATATATTGAATGTGATAATATCTAGGTATGTGTAAATTTGAAACAATGTTTTTTTACAGCAATTATCTCATTATTTCATAGCCATACCTTCCATTAGAATTAATGGCAACAGGTGAACGGTTTACACCCCCGATATCTCAACTCCCTCTGAAGACGGGAACTAGCTTACTGATATATCTTTGATAACAGGCATTGGCCTGGATTCAAATTCTGATAAGAGCACTCCAGTTGACCCTGCACCTATTAGTATTCACACAGATATATAATTATCAAATTTAATATTATCCCCTTACTTGAAATTTATATCACATTATGATCATTATTTTGTGATTTTTCCCTGCCTTCAGTGATAATATTTTCCCCTAATTTGTGAAACAATATTTTCTCACCTTCCTTCTCTACCACCCATGCCACATGCCACCCCCCCCCTTTTGGCTTTGTTCTCTCTTGGTTCCCCATTCATGTGGCAAGTGTTAGTATGGTCACATCAGATCCCCTCGCTATGTGTCTCATCTAGTCACTTGACTTAGATCCACCACCAACATAATGTGAATAGTATTACAGTAAGAGCACAAGATTTGAATTTTAAATAAAACATGGTTTTCTGCATGTATCAAATGTCAATTTAATTTATTTCACTAACAAACTCCAAAACAACATAAACTAAAAAGGTAATTAATGAAGTTATCAAAAATGTAACTTTTAAGTTAACCTAAAAAACAATTAACGTTCTTCTTAACTTCCATTAAATTGAACTTCCTTCGTTCATTTGAATTGTAATCTATGGCACACTGGTACATTCAGTGAGTGAATTAGTGAATGAATTAGGTAAGGCAATTTAAGTGTGATGTATATATAACTGTGATGCTAGGCATGGTGTGGATGTGAGTAGTAATGCCAAAGACGTAGAGTGTTCGTATTTTACATCTGCAAACTGGCACTCACTACTCATTTCAAATTCAATCGGTGATTGATTTTGATATTTTTTAACCCAATTTTTTTACTATGAGGAATACAATGCAACTTTTTAGTTTGTGTTGGTTTGGAATTTGTTAGTAAAATAAATTTAATTGACATTCATTACATGATTATATCATGGAAACTGAAGATCTATATACTGTTTGTGAAAGCAGCATCACTATCGATAGCAATGAGAAGTTTAAAAATTATTGGCCACATTTATGAGATTACGTTTCTTTAAATCAAGATTGGGAGAACAGTTGATTTATGAATTCAAACTGTGTTTGCCTAAACTTCCTACAGTCAAGACTCATGTTTCTAGCCTTAATAATCTTAAACAACACATTAAGAGGATGCATACATCAAATTATTTACAGTTTGATGAAAAAAGTAAAAACAGGATCAGAACTTTGGAAAAGGAAAAATAATTCAAATCCATCTTGAAGTACTGTGGATTCTTCTGCTGTAGATTTTTCTTTAACTCCGATTGCACTGTGGTTACTGCCAGTGGCATATCTCTGGCTAATGTGGACCAATGCATTGTAAACGTTTTCAATGCTAACATGATTTTACTACATCTTGTAGAATCCAATGCATTTGAGAAGCTGATTAAAATGTTGGATCCCAGTAAGAACTCAATTATCAGAGGGACATTGGGTAAATGCATTGTTGATTAAAAAATGTGGCACTTTAACAATTATCAAAGTTAACTTTTTAAGTAGCATATTAATGATTAATGAAGTTAACTTTGGATTAACTGTGCCCAACTATGGTTTTCTGTAACAAAGTATTGAAGTATTTACTGATTTATAATGTACCCATTTAAAAATTATGTATTGAACAACACATCCAATTAATGGCTGCCAAAGTTCTAAACCTGAACCTTCAGAAAACCTGCACAGCAAAATGGCCATAGGATTTAAATTGCAAGATTGTGACAGCCAACTGTGGTCACCGAAATAGGAGATGTCATGACCAGGAAAAGACTCATGCAAGACTACCAATGTTGCATGGGTGGTATAGCAGGTGGAATCATCCTGCAGAACCCAAATGTCTTCAAGAGATATATATTCCAATTGAGACATAATGAACTGAGGTAAGATAACATTTGCCTTTTATCATTTTTAAAGAAATATGGCCCAACAAAACTTCTAGTCTGTTATGCACAATAAACATGCTAGGGATGAAGTTGTTTCTCATGAATCATTTGTGAATTTTCTGAACTCCAGATGTGACAATTTTGTATATTAACAAGGCCATCAGAATGAAAATGTGCTTCATCAATGAAGAAGATTTTTATTTACAAAATCGGTATTCACTTCTTGTTGTTCAATTATCCAGTTGGTAAACTCTCTTTTCTGTGTATGGTCTGTTGGCATAATTTCTTGTTTCAATTGGATTTTGTAAGCATAGAGACACAAATCTTCAGAATACGGTGAAGAGTGGCTGATGAAATGTCCAGTTCTAGTGCACAATGACAAATCAAGGCCATGGACTCCCAGGAACACTATCACAAACTGCTGAAATGTCTTCTTCTGAATCACCACTACAAGCAGATATTGTGCATTTTACAGCAATAACTGAACAAGTAATTTCAAATGTTTTTGTTATTATTTTCATGGTTGATGAATTAGGAACATTTTCTAATTAAAATTTAATGCATTTTATGAAATGTTACAACCAAAATTTCACCATTTTGATTGTAAAGTTCAATATTAAGAATGCATTGTTGTATTGTGTAGTGCTCTTTCTTTAATCGATCCTATCTATTTCCTATCAACCTGTCACAATTATTGACCTACTGAATTGTAACAAAGAAAATCAAAATAGTTCGAATCTTGTGCTCTTGTCGAAACAACCATTATTGGGTGTGAGTATTTTAGGTTCATTTCAATCATTTATGGTAAGAGTTCAGTCCTGTTTCTCGTTTCCAATGTCTTAAAGCATTTTTCGCCTTTATTATCATTACAAATAAAATATATATAATACATTGGGTTTCCTTGTAGGGTCTGATTGAAGGTTAAGGCAAGGTGGATGCTTGGTGTCAACAATATATTCCCATTTATAGGGTTGAGAGGGAATGATAGTTTCAGGAAATTTGGCAGCTGCACTGTAAAACAGTTGCTGAGGATTTTTGAGTAGGGAGGTCAGACAATGGCTTGCATTGGATGGCAATTGTTGTTAATTGAAACACTTTGCCTGTGGACACTCATTCTGATAGCCAGTTGGTTAGTGGTGACACCTATATGTTTAACAGGTGCAGAGCAGGGAGGTGAGTTGGTATACGAGGGTTGGAACTTAAATAGTGGCAACTATTTATTCACAACCGATACAAAAGCGTTACATGTTTGCACCTGTTACTGTCCTTCAAAGTAGTCACCAGCGTTGTGTAGAACCTATTGCCAGCGATGTGGAAGGCGTAGTATACCATTAGCAGAGCCTGTTCTGTTGATGGTGCGAATGGAGCGGTCTACCACCTGTCGAATATCTGGAACAGTTCTGAAGCGAATGCCACAAAGTGGTACCTTCATCTTTGGAATCATATCAAAGTCAAGGACTTAAGTCCAGGGAGTATGGTGGATGGTACAGTACTTCCCAGTCCCATCGACCGAACAGAGCAGCCACATCCTGCGCTGTATGCGCCTGAGCATTGTTGTGCAAAATGACGGGTGGGTTGTGCAGAAAGTATTGCCACTTCTTTTGCAAAGCTGGTCGCAGGTTATGCTCCAAAAATGAACAGTAATACTGTGCATTGACAGTCTGCTGTGGAGGAACATAATACGTTAGGATAACACTATCACAGTCGTACACGAGAATCACCATAACTTTCACCATACTGGGGATCTGACGCACTTTCGACTTTCGCGGCGACCCATAATGACGCCATTCGTTGGATTGGCATTTCAGTTTTGGCTCATACAATGTGGCCCATGTCTCATCCAGTGTTATGATATGGTGTAAGAAAGCCTCTCCTACATGCTCATAGCACTCCAAGTGTTTCTGAGCAGCATTATAACGCATCTGTTTATGCATTTCCATCAATTCATGCGGAACCCATCATGATGCAATTTTTTGCATGCCCAGGCGTTCCTTCAGGATGCAAAGCACAGTCGTATGTAATAATCTGGTTTCGTAGGCGAGCTCACAAATCGTCTGGCGTCGATCATTGTCCACTAACGCTACAATAGTATGCACTTCTTCTTCAGACATGCTAGGACGACCTTCCCGATGCATGTCTGCACAGTTTGCTGACCTTCATTGATGGCTTTTACCCAACGTGCCACTGTTATGTACGGCAATGTCGATTCCCCACACGCCTCTTGAAAACCTTGATGACACTGTCGTGCTGAATGACCTCTGGCACATTCAATCTTGATCAAAGTCCATTGTTCCTGTTTCGAAAACATAGTGACACCGTTATGTTAGATCGCTCGCTCACAAGTGACTGCGTTTCCCTCGATTGTGCGCATGCCGGGGACGTAGGACGGGCGAGTCCATTTGGTAGGAGGTAATGTAGGTATGTCAACTACGTGTGCTATCAGTGAAAATAGTAGATTCCATTGCATAGTGTCTCCACAGCAGTGTTGCCACTATTTAAGTTCCAACCCTTGTATGATGTGTGTTCAGTGCAAGTGACATTAAAAAGTATGTTGACAGTTTTTCCCATGGTCGGGCTGCAATAGATCACAGTAGCTGGATGCATGCTGCTAGTGTTGAAACGATTTCTAATATACTGGAAGAATGCCTGTGGACATTTTGAATACTTAGGTCAATATCCTTATCCGCTTTACTAATGTTGGGTTTTCTTCTCCATCTAGTGCAGCTAACAAATGAAAAAACTTTGTTATGGCATATGCATTTCAGTTTATTAGACCGAAACGCATATGCCATAACAAAGTTTTTTCATTTGTTAGCTGCACTAGATGGAGAAGAAAACCCAACATCCCTGTGGACGTTTAGTAGAATCATTAGGTGAGTACTTGTGTATCAACATGTCCTTGAGGTAGGGTCGTTTGCTGAGCACTTGAGATAGTCTGTTGGAGGTATTCATTGGAGACAGAATATAGGAGCACATGCCCACACCCAACCTTCTTGTCATATGGCTCAACTATTTATATGAAAAAGGTTTCATACTAAAAGGTTATAAATTTGTTCATCTTTTTGTGCCTGGTGTTTCTCTTGTTTCCTTGGAATGTGGTAAATGATGGCTCTACTTTTCCTGTACATCCTCATTTTAATGGCCTAACAGCATTTAGCTTCTTATTATTATTAAAAACTGTTTAGTTATTATCAATGGTAAATCCATCAATGGTGTAGAGGTTGCATAAAAGCGCATTATCTGTTATTGAATGAAACTCTATTTCCTAATATATGTAACTATTGATGTTTAGAATATAAAATGTATCTAAACCTTGCTCATTTGTATTTAAGTATATTTTAATGAAGCAAAATTGCTGTAGAATAATTGTACGTATTGTTTTTACAATGCTGTTGTAACAATGTTTCTTACCATTTGCCTGTTGGTGGCTGCAGGAGACTCAGTCGCCTTACCTTTAATAAGTTTTCAAGATTCCTAATTGTCACTAAAGCTATCTATATGTACTATGGCCCACTTCTCTTATCATTTTTATTACATATTTCTGAACTTTAAAAACCTCATCAGCTTGAGTTAAATTGTTTTAAAAGATATTCTGAACAATTCAACTTTTACATTAGCTGAAAAATAGGATTGTTCTTATCTCCTAAGACAGAGACCTGCATAAGGGGCAAATCTGGTATATTGAGTTACAAATGGTGTATGACCTATGTAAATAATAACTTGTTTAATATTTTATCTTGAAGGATAACACAATTAACAATATCTTATTCAGATTATTTTATCCAGATGAACCGAGACCAAATTATCTGGAATCACTCTGTTCCTCTTATTTTTCTCTCTCAAGAAGTTGAAAGTTTAACCTTGCAATAAGTCTGCCTATTATAACATAATCTTTATCTAATGTGTATGTTAACACACATTCCAACAGTGAAATATTTGAGTTAAGATATAAAGTTTTTAAAGGCAACTACTTATTACTTGCTCCATTCAAAATTTTACAAATAAATGTGAAATATAGTTTACACTTTTAAACCAATATTCTGCACCACAATATGGGAATTGATTAGAATACCTTTATTTCGAATAATTTTAAATGGTTTTCTTTATAACAGAAACTGTATGGTTTGTGCCAACTTATGCATCACTCATTGTAGAGCAGTTCTAGAATTACCGGGTCAGTGAATAAAACATGTATTATACAATGGCACTATTCAATCATAGAGAACATCTCTTCATTATCCTATTTGAAATCACAATAACCAGTAGACTATCTGGAGAATCTGGAGAGGATATGTAAATAAATACCAAGAAAAAGTAAACGTATTAGGCAAACAGCTGGAAAAATAAATATTTTATATGACTGTGCAATAGAACAGTCAAAGGCATTTAATATAAATATTTTGGCTTATTGTTTGATAATAAATCCAGTTGAGTAGGACACATACAGTAGGTAATACAGAAAGATTTTGAAGCCCTGTGTTTATAGGAAAGGACGATGTAGCATAATACGACAGAAATGTGGGAAATGAGATACAAAACTTAGACTTGGTACTTGGATGAGTGTGTTGGTATATGTATGAAATACAAGAGTTGGATGAAGCTCAAATGAGAGCAGCTAGATTCATTATCGGTGATAGTCATGGACCAATAACTAATATAATAATGTTTACACATTAGGAGTTACTGTGAGAAGCTATGAATGAAGTGGTGGATGAGTACATGGCATACCCTGGCTATGAGAGATATGTAAAAACGTTGGAACACAAGTATTAAAAAATTTCAATGCTAGTTGCAACACCCACGGTCTGAAATATTAACAATTAATCGATAAATATAAAAAATATAAGGCCCTTTCAAAATAATTATTGAAGAAACTGTTGTAAGATGATGCCTCAATCTAGCATGAGTAATGGAACCATATTGCTGACAATGTGCTTGTTAGATATAATAACCATATAACTTGGTTCAGATGTTGCTTACTTCTATGAAACATTTGTGCAATACTAAATAACATGAAGTGATTTGAATGCTGGGTGGTTGAGAAAGGGATGGTGGCATCTTCAGCAGGAAAGAGGGGGGGAATTATGAAAGCAGACCTGTATCAAAATAAATAATAATGAATAAATTATTTTAATATATAAATAAAAATAAACAGATTTTACAGATTGAATTACAGGATGAATGAATATAGTTAATAACATTTCATTATCACCTATACACAGTGGCGGATCCAGGATTTTATTTTGGGATTTTGGTTTTGGGGGGTTGGGCTTGACTCAGGCAAGGCTATGCTTTATAGGAGGGGGGGGTGGACGACAGAAATTTCATTTCAACTTTTATTTCAGATTTCCGCCCTTCTAAGATCAGTAATTACCATCCCCTCCCCTGGATCTGCCATTGCCACTGCCACTGCCTATACACTATGTCCTCTTTAGAGTCTTTAATGGGTTGAAGGATGAACCAGACAGAATGAGTCTGGATCATCATTTTCTTACTCCCTTGGAGCTGTTGAATTGATAGGCTGGTGATCAACTTATCGCAATTAAACATTACAGACACAGCTCATGAGCAGCATTCAATCTCTCTATAACGTTCTTACAGCAGTTCAAAAGAATCTGATTTCTTTCCAACCTTTGATACATGAAGTCTTTGCAAGATAATTTTCTTCAGTTATTCTGAAGGCATTATGAGTGTGTGTAAAGGATTCAGTCATGTGACTTGTGGGGAGCTGAGTGCTTAATAGAGGGCTCTGGTCTGTCATCATCCATTCTAATTTCCATTTCCAGAATATCTTCATTAGATAGCTCTTATAAATGAAACTAAAAGAGTTCATCAGTATTTTCTCAACTACATTCTCCAGTACAGTGTTGATAAAATGACATTTAGTACTGGTATCAAAATTACAAGCAGAACCCTGGCTAAAGTTTCTTCAGAACTCCCTTTATGCATGGTTTCTAATATTCTACTCATACCCTTTCTGTATTTTCAGTGATCATTTTTATGTCCTATTTCTTCTCGAGGCCTTTGACAGAAGTTTTATCTTCAGCATTAGCTTTTCCTAACTGCAAATGTTTCTCCAGAGATAATACTTTCGTACTTTCAAATAATGATAGTGTGAAATCAATTTTTTGTCAATTCATTTTTGATGATTTATAATGCTGGTGGCAATTTGAAGTTTCTTTACTTTGTGAGTTGAACAAATAAGAAAATTCTGTTGGAAGAAGCTACACACAATATTTTTTTTCTTAACCATTCATGTACTTGACAACCATTCTTCTTTATGTACTTGTGTGTGTAGTTCAATTTCAAATCCTGTAATCCACATGATGACCAAGTTCTAATGTCATTAAGATCTAAATGCTGGCAAAATGAAAAGCTCTATTCTATGTTGATTCAAAGGTCAATTTGTACATTTTGAAAACTTTTTCATTGGTAAATGTAAGAAACAGTTGCTTTCATACCTGCAGCTGCATGCAGAGCACGGGTTGGCTGCTGGCTGGAGACAAGGTGGGCACCCATGGAGAAACGACCTGTAGGTTGTGTTTGCATTTGAGGCA
This sequence comes from Vandiemenella viatica, assembly GCA_031002005.1. NCBI lineage: Eukaryota > Metazoa > Arthropoda > Insecta > Orthoptera > Morabidae > Vandiemenella > Vandiemenella viatica. Next base: position 378,666,501 of record CM061921.1, read on the forward strand.
TGTTTCCGATGACTGGTTGGCTGCTTGCCAGGTGACCAGCTAGTACAGACTGAGATCCTACAAGAATCTGAGACTGAGTTAAATCTTTCCTCTGTAGCTGCAATAGAAAATATTTAAATTATCATTAATGAAAGAGTGAAACTGAAAATCAAATGATAGGTCACAGAAAATGTATTACTTAAATTTAAATCATTGGAATTTCAGTTTCTTACAAAAAGAAAATGGATATTTTTTTCATCATTGACACTAAACAAACTTAAATGTGTTAACTCAACTAGAAAAGAGTTTATCTATAATTTCAAGTCCTGTACATTATAGCAGATAACACAAGTACAGATAAAGATACACCAAGCTCCACCAAAATTAACTTTTTTTTTTAATTACCATAATGTGTAATTATTACTTTCTACCTGTATGCTAAAATCCCACAAAATACCTGCATTTCTCATTATCTTTTCTTCTCTGTAAATGGATTCAGCTGTCTCACAAATTAGCACAAAAGCCAAATATAATAATTATTAGCATCCATAATGTTTTCCTTTCCTTGAACTACACTGGTAATAGTATAGACTCACAGAAAGCACTGCCACAATATTTGGGATTTAAAATATTGATCAAAGAATTTAGTGCTTGAAATTTTGTAAAACTCATAAAAGGTATATTTTAATCTTAATTTTTTTAGTTATGCCTGTGTTGCATTGTTTTTATTGTAATTCATCTAATCTAATAAAATACTGTGGTACTTTTAAAGATATGTCTGGTAATAATAACTATGTAATTTGATGGCTGATTCTTCATTGCCAATCTATGCTATTATAAATCTGTAAGCAAACTGTGTGTGTCTGAAGGTTTGAAATGGTATAAAGCAAAAACTACTGCCACAATTTGGATAGTGTTTCCAAACTTGTATATCTAATAGTCCAGATTAAAGTCTGCAGATATAGCTTATAGCTTTTATGTACCGAGGAAAGGAGCAAGAAATTAAAATCACTTCGCGATAGAAGAAATATGTGCCATGGATTACTCTGTATTTCATATGAGCACTATTTTTAATAAACACTCAAAAAGATTATGTTATGACTGTGCCTGGATTATGTTTTATTTTTTCACTTCAGTTAATTAGTTCTTTGTTTAGTAAGCCAAGGTAAACAAAATAAGTGAATAAAATGCAATAAAAATCTTAAAATTCATAGTTCATAGAAAATTGTTTTCAACAATTTGCATTTTATCAATACCAAAGAACCTCCTGCTTTCTAGCTGGTACTGTCAGATGTACTCATTGTTTTTTACAGATATCAAATACACCACTTTTCTGAGATCAAAGCAACTTTTATAACACATTCAGTGATGTGTTCCGTTAAAAAGCACATAAACTTTGAACTTCTTATATGCTATTGAATTAATGATGGATACAATATAGAACCAAGTGACTAGGAATTATAAGACCTTATAGCATACCATATAAATTATAAAACTAAATCCATCATGCCTTACGCTTTAACGAAGCATTTGAGTAACATTTTGGTCCTGGCTGCATTTCAACCTAACCACAATCTCTGATAATATTGCCGTTTGAAAATCATAGCTTCTGACACATGTGCATTAATACATTAACTGTATCATGATAGAAACTTAACCCACTGGAACTACTTGCATTTGGATGAAATGATGATATCAGCAGTATGGCATCAATGAGAGCAAAGGAAATTAAAAATAATTCTTAATGAACTTATATGATACAGCATAATTTCAGTTTTAAACCATGCAAATTTCTATTTCAAAGCAGAATTCATTGATTGAATAAACATACCATCAAAATAAAACCAAAATGCAAAAAGCAAATTATTTTAATTTTTTAGAGGATAAATAAGCATACTATTGTTTTTTTTTTATTATTTTTTTTTTTACTATAAACCGTAAAGAAATTTTTATGATTGCAATATTTACTACCATTACTGTGATTATTATTAAAGAAGTCTCTTATACTATATCACACTTTCAAGCAAACAAATTATGAGTAACTGCTAATCATCTATAAATCTGGCTATGTACAAGGAAGATTTGTCAGTGAAAATTTTTCGGTTGATAACTAAAATATATTGGACTTGCCACTTGTTGTCTTATTTGTTGTAGTTGCTGCTGTTGCTGATCAGTGGAATGGGGCAGTGAACGACGAATCTTTTTCAGGTGTTGAGCTTGGTGCTGTAATTGCATATGCTGCTGATACATTTGCTGCTGTTGTGGTGTTAAGTGTTGAGGGAAAAGGGCTCCTGATATCTCTCCAAATTCTCCCAAAATTTGTTGTTGTTGTCGAAATAACTGCTGTTGCTGTTGATGCTGTTGCTGCTGCTGCTGCTGCTGCTGCTGAGCAGTCATCTGTGTTCTCTGTTGTTGCTGAACTTGAGACACAGACTGCATCTGCTCTTGGAGTTGAGTGGAAGAGATCTTTTGATTTGTTGACTGTGTGTATTGCATTCCAGATTGTTGTAGATTCTGACCAGCAGTATTGGGCTTATCATCAGATGGAGATGGACGTGGAGATGTGCCTCCTAGACCTGAAAATCATATTCTCATACTAAGACCAAAAATGATGTTGATAAAATAAGGAATATTTAAACAGATAATACGCAGAATAATTATTCAAGTATAAATATTTAAAGTTATATTATAATAAAACTTTATTTCATTTCATACATTGAATGTTATGAGGTGTTACATGGTGTTCTTCTTTGATATGTTTTAAAGTTTTTTGTTCATTTTGCTTAATAACGTTGAAGCATGTATACTAGTTATTAATTACAAATGTCATTCTGATATATATATGTATTTGCAGATCCTGAATATACAGTGTTTAACTCTTAATTCATATTACAAATACCCAGAATTATGTGGTACTACCTACTATTGTGTGGGGTACCATTCTGCATGGTGAAGTGCAGCAACCGAATGTGTCATTGGTTTAATAGTTATTGGAAGTCCCCTGAAGAAATATACAGCCAAGCTCTTGTACAGCCACCCAAAATTGTGAAAGTGTTGCTGGTTCACGATTTTGATCATGTCCCAGAGATGTTCAATCTACATGGCTGAAACAATTGCTAGAATGGTCCAGAATGTTCCTTAAACCAATTGTGAATGATTTTGGACCAGTGATATACATTGTCATCCTGCAAAAGTCAGTGATTGTTTGGGAACATGAAGGCCATGAATGGCTGCAAATGGTCTTGGAATTAATAATCATTTACAGTCAGTGATCAGCTTAGTTTGACCAGAGGTCCCAGTCCATGCAATGTAAATGCAGTCCATACCAGGATGGAGCTATCTCTAGCTTGCACAATGCCTCTCTTACAACTTGTGTCCATGGCCTCATGGGCTCTGCTCCACACTTAAATACTAAAATCAACTAGAATTGTGACATACCTGACTGTGCAATTATTTTCCAGTCATTTATGGTCCAAATGATATGTTTATGAGCTCAGGAGAGGCAATGCAGTTAATAGAGTCTTGTTAGCAGAGGCACTTGTGTGAGTATTCTGTTGTCACATTCCATCAATATCAAATTTCTCTGCACTGTCCACATATATGTCAGACATTGAGATTACTGTTCTTTGAAGCAGAGTTCCCTGTCTGTCGACACTAACACCTTGACACAGATATGGCTGGTCTCATTCATTAAGTAAACATGGTTGTCCAGTGTGTTGTGCATGGTGGGAGGTAATGCCAGAATTTATATATACATGGCATACCCTTGACAAAGTGGATCAAGGAATGTTAAGTTCACAAAAAATAACTGAAATGGAATGACCCATGTGTCCAGTGCCAAAAGCCATTCTGCATTCAGAATTTGTTAATTCATAAGTGTGCCCATAATCACATAAGAAAACCTTTCAGATGACTCACAAGAGTACAAATAAAAGCCCTGACACTGAACAGAAATTTATATACTTCTTCTGTAATGCTACTACCAACTATATCTTATGGCACATCAGTGTAATCAATTGGTAAATAAAAATTTATTCTAGGTATACAGTATGGAAGAAGGATGCTGTGGTAATATACCTGACAATGTATTTGGGTGTAACATTATAGATGGGCTCGAGTCAGGTAGAGAATATGTGAGTAAAATATTGTAATTCCTTAGCAATCTCTAGTTCATCTGATAAATGTTCTACAAAAGGACAGCAGAAAATTAAAGATGATACTTATATATTGATACCATAATTGCTTTGAAATAAAATTTCTGCCAAAAACATTAGAGAGATAGACTTGCCATGCAATGAATCTAAAGAAATATGACATGGAAGTTAGCTCAATACACTTGACCCAGCAACACTCCAACTTCTTTAACCCGTCTGAAAAATACGTTTCCTGGAGATCTGCAAAGTACACTGATTACACTGATGTGCCTAACCACTTCATTCGGCTCAAATTTCTGCCCGGCAAGTGTCTTCTTCAAGTTTGGAAACAAAATGAAGTCGCACGGGGCCAAATCTGGAGAATATTGTGGATGAGGCAGCAGTTCGTAACCCAATTTGGCCAAGGTGACGGCGGAGGTGTGAGCAGGTGCGTTGTCATTGTGGAAGAGCACTTTTTTCTTCGCCAAATTGGGCCGTTTTTTCTGCTATTCGGCGTCGAATCGGCCCAATAATTTGGCATAGTAGAGCCCTGTGATCGTTTTGCCCTTCTCCAGGTATTCGGTGTAGATCACACCTTGCGAATCTCAGAAAATGGTGGCAATTACCTTTCCGGCTGATGGGACAGTCTTCGTCTTTTTGGAAGCACGTTCGCCGGGTAAAGTCACCTGTTTTACTGCTCCTTGGTCTCTGGTGTGTACCAGTGGATCCATGTTTCATTTGTGGTCTTGTAACGACGCAGAAACTACTGCTGTGAAGTGGTCTCACGGTTGTGCTTGTTGTCCGGAATGAGTAAACGCGGCACCCATCGCACCGACAGCTTTCTCATGCCCAAAATTTCAAGCAAGATATGACCCACATGGTCTTTTGAGATACCTACTCTCCCAGCAATCTCACGCACCTTCAATCGATGGTCTGCCAATGCGAGATTGTGGATTATTGTCACGTTATCTTCCATGGTAACCGCTTTCGGGGCACCTGGGCATGGCTCATCAACTGACGTGCGACCATGTTGAAACTCGTTAATCCAATTTTTGACAGTAGCCATCAAAGGAGAAGAGTCACCGTACACAGCATCCAAGTGCTCTTTGATTCCGCTGCGCAATTTTCCTACCAAAAACAAGAACGGAATCACCGACCGATATTGCTCTTTTTCCATTTTTCTAAAATCCGCGGACACACCCACTTTCACACACGATCACAACAAAACTATGAGTCCGATTTGGCTGAAATTTTAACATTAGCCATCTAAGATAATGTACTACATGATAATAAATTTCTCTGGTGACAGTGGTGCCATCGGGAAGAGAGGCTAAGTACTTATCGGACCTACCGTGTATACTGGAAATTGAAGATTGCATGTGCTACTGGTGAATTACACGCCAAATACAGGTTAGTGACTATTTAAAAACTTTGGATTTTGGGAAAAGTTAATTTTAATGACTACCATTTTCATTAAAATTACAATAATAATTATGTTGCTTGAAAATGGTGTTAAATTTGAAAGACTTTCCAAACACCAAAATGTGTGATATACAAACAACCTTGACACCTTATTATAATTCCCCCCATGTCCCAACCCGAACCATCCAGGTAACAGCCTGTGTCAGTTCCAACAACTTCAGTAAATGTTTCACCATTAGAGTCTCTCCTGATACCATCAATATATTTGACCTCATCAGATACATTGTAAACATCTCCCAGTCTGAATCGCAAGTAACACACCTTTTTGTGAATCCAAACAAACAGTAAGCCCTTTACAATTTTTCCATGTCTCATCTATTAATTTGTTATAGATTAAATAAAATTTTAGATATCATATTCCCCTTTCATTTAACGAGTAACTTTTTAACATAAATTATTATGTTTTTTCATTCTTACATTCTTTTCAGCCTTCCCATTACCTTAAACACCTGCCCTTACATTGCACACTTTCTGCTACCCATGGTAATTGTTTCCACCCTTCATGGTCACCTACCACCAAGAACAATCTTGTTGCATCTACCAACAACGAACCACATATTCTAATTATGATATGTGCAGCCTGTAGGTACTGTCTCCTAACCTTACTAAGGTCAGTATACTTTCAAAACAGTTTAAAGGGTCCTGAACAAGCTTACAATCAATAGTAGATTGTTTTAGAAGCATTCTCCAGTAGTTTGAGAGTCAGAAAACATGTTAGTAAGGAGAGTTTGTGCTATTTTATTAGTTTTCGAAAGTGCTATAAAAGAAAGTTAAATTTTTTTAGAAACCTTTTGGCCACATTCATTTTCAGAGGTGTAAAACAAGATGACAATTCAAATTAGGTCTAACACTTGCATCTCAGAAAATTATACTAAAGAGATATCGTGAAATTGGTTATCTAGCAAGCACACGGAAAGTATTGTGCAAGAAAATATTATCACTAAATTTTCAAGATAGTTAAGATCATAGCTCAAAAAGTTTGGAATAAAATAATACGCAACATATGAATAGATAGAGTCAATAACTAACAGGAAAGTGTGTGTTTTTTTTTTTAGCCAAAAAATTCAGCATTTATGCGGACATACGGGTCTGAAGGCATAGAAATGACATTCAAATTAAACACATCAAACTGAACACATGGAGTGATTTTTGTAGAGATTCCAACAATATATAAGGGAAATTAAGGATTAAATGAAATGGCTGCTATAAAGCATCATTTTGGAAACAAAGGATTAGCATTAAAGGAAATTGATAACGAGGAAATAATATTACCATCAGATAGAGAATCAAATTTAGCAAAGTTTGAGATCTATTACAGATCGGTAGCACTCATATATTTGGATATAATAGACATCAAAATTTGTAGCTGACTTTGCATTTATAGTCAGAGTAGATTTTCACTATCAAATACATTTGGGATCTAGACATGTTATATGTAATATATTGTGGAAATTTTTATAGAATATTTTGATAGCAGAATCATTTCACTGAATAACCGAAGGAATGATGAGAGATTAAAGCTTTTACAACTTTAGCATGAAATCCACAACACACTCATAACTAAAATGACGTTTAAAATATGCTTCACAACATAAAATTTCAGAATGATCAGAATAAAAATAAGGTTTCCCTTTGTCAAATCATGTGTATGCTGAGTCAGCTGGCCCAATATGAATATAAGGAGCCCAAGCTAGCCTCAAGGAGTAACAGTAATCTTGCAGAAATTGAACTGAGAGGAGAGCATGTTGATCGGTCGTGGAAATTTAGAAAATTTTAGTGGTGCGGGCTCAGTCTTCCTTCGAGATAAACTTTTAACTTTCATCTAGGGGTTAGGAGAAATTGCTCACTGTGAGAGGATGGTTTAACCTGTAATCATTTATTTCAGATAGAAGTCTGATGCTTTTCTGTTAGGCCTACACTGGTACCGAGTTTATGTAAGAACGTTTACAAAATTATAATTTTTAATTTTTCAGGAAGTTTGAAGTTGTATTTTGAGAACATGCTTTTATCCCTTGAGTTAATTATGAGGGATTGGTGATCATTAAATAGAATCTGTAAGGGTTAAGTCATGCTGCTGTATGCTACAACCCCGAGCAATCTTATATGATTTATTTTGCTTTTCTTGTGTTTGTGTTATCACAGCAAACCTATCTCGAACTTCAGTAAGTGATGGGTTGCCTTATCATTGTTTGAAGTTAGATTTCCTAAACATTTTATAATATAAGAGAGTCATGCAGCTGTTTCTTAATGGAAGTATTTTGGAGGTGACTGTTAGAATATTCAAGTTTAATGTATATTCACTGTAAGATTTACAGAAATGATGATATTATACAGGGTATTACGGCCACATGAATAGTGGCCCTGTTGACCACAGGTAACTGTGCAACCTTAGTCACATGTTTCTATTTTCATGAGTAAGGACATAGCACATTTTTTTGAATGTGTTTTTGTTGCTGTAGCTCTCCTCCCCCTAACTTTAGTGAATGATGGGTGTATTTTATCTTTACTTTCCAGATTATTGGCTTTCTTTCAGTTATACTTCTGTCCAATATCACTAACCACTTTTTGAAACAGCAAGTATCTAATGACATCCAAGTTTACTTAAAAATCATAGTATCATTTTTCTATCTAAACCAGTTTATAACCATTGATGGATAAGAAATAGAAGTTTCAAATTATGAATTAATTAATTTTGTAGCTGTTTTTCACAAAAGTAAGCTAGAAAAATGCTAAGAAGTCTGATACTTCCAAATGTTTCCCTAGTTGATTTTTTCAGTTAGAAGGATTTTGTTTTTGATTCCTTTGGACTATCTTAACAAGGTGACATAAGTGTCACTATGTTAGTTATAATGTTTATGGTAAATATTAATTTTCTCATGAATTGTGTGTTTTTGGTTGGAAATAGGAACTGTCACAGCATTGCACTGGATTAATATGGAAGAGAAGCTAACAATATCAACTAGGACAGCTGGTTTGAATCTGAGCCTGCTGATCCTTCCTGTGTCCAGTATGGTGGTATTTTAATGCACGAGATGAGACTGGTGTGTAGCTAAGAGGAGAAAATCACTCCTAATTTAGTGATAAGACCAGTGATAAGACCAGTGATAATACCTATTGTGCAAGTATTAAATAAGTTCTAAACAAGAGTTCCAAATGAGAGGAGGTACAGGGATAAATGTTAATGGAATAGAAACTAAAATAGAGACTTGTTGATACAAGTAGTAAGGTAAAACAGACAATGGTAATGTAATAAAAGTATTTTGATTGGTAATAACTAAGCAATTACAGTTTTTATATTAATAAAGTTACTAGTTGTATAGGAATTACTCAATAAATTGAGCTTTAATATTACATTGGCTTTTACACTACTTTTACCTGCTACAAGATAGTTAAAAATATCCACTTGTGAATCATTTGCTTACAATGACTGAAGCATGAAACTTAAATGTTCCGATTTAAAAAAAAAAAAAAAAAAAAAAAAAAAAAAACACATGCCTGAAAATATGATATAATTAAATCAGCATTTTCCCACAATACTAAAGGATGTAGCTGTAATGATATGTTGTACCATCCAGCTGGTCTCAGATCCTGTTACTGGTGATTATCTTCTGTCCATGAAATGTTTAATTTGAACTCCGTACACTAATTGTAGATTTTGTTTGGAAGTTGTGAAATTTGTGAAGTCGAAACTGGGAACTTTCTATTGTTTGATAAATGTGTGCATGGCTTTGGTCAAGTTTTATATGTAGTGTATTGTTCTGTATGTTGTGTTAAAACCAATGCTTGCCCATTCACTCCTACCCATCAAAAATGAACCTTAGGAGGATGTCAAGTCTTATGTTCCCACACAGTGGATGAATCACCAATACATTCATACTAGGATCCTAGCGGTTTTTGGTACTCAATTTGGTGATAATGAATTGTAATCCATCACCTCTCATACCCTGAAAATCAATTCCTGATGATAAAATTTCAGCATGGCAGACCCCAGATCAGGGCCGGATTAATATAGCGCGAGGCCCATAGCAAATGTGAAGAAGAGACAATTGATTTTTATCGTCTGGGGGAAAATTGTAGAGCTAAAAAAAAAAAAAAAAATGGTCGTCGGCTAGACTAGGCATGAGTCCCCCTAGAAGGAGCAAGGCTAATGCTATATGGTTAATCCGGTACTGCCCCAGATGCCAACATGGTTCTGTAATGACTTGAGCTAATGGGGTGAGGTAAACAGTCACTTACTTGTATTATGAATTACAAATCTGTAGAGGAAAAATGATCTACTGTTCAAAACTCAAGAAACACACACACACACACACACACATATATATATACAATATTTGTTGGAAGCCCCCATCTTAGAAAAAGAGGATACATAGTGAAGTGGCTGGTCAACTGATATTTTATTTTCATGATGAGTATAAAGATAACCAATGTAAACTACCAAATAAGTTTGAATGAGTTTCAAGTTTTATACAAAACTAGCTCATACTCGCAACTTAGTATGCATGGATTAAGAATTTTTTTTTGCTACAACTGAATATAGAATGTTGTTGGTAACGAAGGATTGGTCCCAAACAATACTGCATTGGCATAATATGACAGGAAAGCTATCACTATATCATTCTGCCATCGAACCTGTCTCTTGAAGAGAATCAGTTTCCAACATATTTCTGTCACCATTTGATAAGGTCTCAAAAATTCGTGACTACAACTGTTAATCATACTGGAAAAATTGTCCTGTGCCCTTCATACAGATTTTGTTATCAAATTCGATCAATATTGATATAGCCATTTAGTCGTCAAAACGTAACAAAAAGACAGAAACATACTTCCGTATTTATAGTATTATTACTAAAGTTCACACTCACACACTGACTGTAAACAACCCCTCAGGGATCATTATAATGTAAAAAAGTGTACACCTACAGCATTGCAAGACTACCTATGATTTGCCTGGCATTGCAACCCTAACTTTGTGATATCTACAGTTTAACATTCAATTCGAATAACCGACGGCCCAGGCGTGACTCTTACAATCAAAAACAATTTTTAAAAATATTAGCCTCCACGGAGATTTGAACCAAAGACCACGACCCAAACATTTGTAAACAAGCACTTTAACCACTGAGCTGCCTGACCGCTAAACGGAAAAACAGTACAGAGATGTCCATATCCAACACATCTGTCTATCGCCGTTCAGTAGTATTTCGAAATTATGAGACAATATGTATTATTTATACAGATAATTTTTCAACCAAATGTAGACTATTTTTCTCTTTGTTTCAAAGGATAAGTGTGCAAAGTTTCATCGAGATCGGATGAAAACTGTGGATTTGAATGAAGAACAAACAAACATACATACATTCATCTTTATATATATATAGATTTCAACCAGTTTGGATTTAAAAGACTGATGAAGTACAATATTTTTTAGCATGGATAATTCAGTTTTCCTTTCTTATAGAATAATTATATAAGATTAAATAAATATTGCTGTTTTGTATTATTTTTGAAAGTTAGCCTATTGGTGCCTGAATTTTATATGTAAATGAATAAAATAATATTTAAAATATAAATTTAAGCATAGCACTTGTACCAAGAGCTCTGCTGAAATCAGCAAGCATTCCACTTATAGTGCCTGTAGATGTTTTGGATGTTGCAGGTGCTGGTGTGGCCACATCAGTGGGATGCTGTTGCTGAGGCTGCTGCTGTGGCTGCTGCTGAGATGTTGCCTGCTGTGGGGTCATCTGCCCAAACTGCTGCTGCAGCAGAGCACCCCCACTTTCCTGCAACATAAAGTAAGCCTGCCACCATGTAGCCAGTGGCTGTATAGAACACAGGAACCAAATAATTTGTACTCATTGGTGTGGAAGGTACAGAATTTGCTTCAGGCATCATTTCTTCAGCTCTTACTAATTTCTTAAAAACAAAAATGAAAACAACCTACAACTTTTTTTACATGCACAAAACTGTTAATCCTAGGCTATATTTATTGTTTAATACTTAAATGCACTCTTATAAATAGTATGGTGTTACTGTCTAGTTAAAATAGCTTTACTTCCATTCTTATTCATAAAGAGTTAAATACTTTAAACATTGAGACTTAGAAAAAAAAATTGTTTATTTCCCATGTTTTGCTTCATTTCATAAACTCTTTACACACTTATGAAATCAAATCGAACATTCTAAGAAATTTACTATAATATTAAGAAGCTGAAGCTGGAACTTTTTAAAATTAATTAATTATGATTAAGTGAGTTTTGCCCCAGTGGCAATTTCCCCCAACAACTACTTTGATTCACTTTTTTCATTTTCAGGTAAACTGTACTGCCCCTTCCTTGATAATTTATTCCAGGCTTTGATTCTCTTAGCTGCAAGTGAAAACTTTCCCTGCTTCAATATGCCTGAAATTAATAGCCAGTTTATAGTCATGATCATCTAATTGGTTTTAGATACTACTATAAAATATTTGCATAATATCTGTCTACAACATTGCCTTATACATTCTCAGTACTTTCTTCATCTGCTTCCTGTCTGGCACCCAACCCAACTCATTTTATCATACTAATTACTGCCTATTTTCTGGTATAATGTTTAAAAACAAATCTAGCTTCTTTCTTTGGTGCCTCTTCCACGTCCTCTAACTCACACACATAATGTGGACCCTATATTATTCTATTATATTCAAGGTAGGGTCTAACCAAATTTTGGATACCATTTTCACAACTTCAGTGGTACATCTCTTCATCACCCACTCTAATAGATGTGGAACTTTGAAACCATTCCTATTATATCTCCAATGTGTCCTACCAATCTAAGTTTACTATCAAACGATATGCCAAAATGATTAAAATTTGTGTCTTCAACGAAAAATTTTCCTTGATTATATAATCATAAAAAAATAATTCTTTTCATATCTGCATAAGCTGGTTTCCTTGGTATTTATTTTTACTCCATGTTGGCCAAGTGAACTATATATCCTGTTCAAATGTTTACTGTTTATAGCCCTGCCTCATTTAGATCATATTATATAACATTATTTGATCTGCAAACAACCTATACTATGACTGTAAAAAACACTGTCATTAATTAGAATAATTTATGACAGTCAAACCTATTCAATCTCCTGCCACACATCTATTCTCATTACCACCTGTTTATATAACACATTTCCAACCCTGAGATTATAATTCACATATAAGAGGGCCACAGCTTCGATTTTGAAAGCACCAGAGTACTGGCACACACCAGATATTTCTGGGACAGCATTCTCATGGAAGCTGTTGAAATTCATCTTGCCTCAAACCTCGTGAGCCGAGACGGCAGTTACCAACTGAGTGATGCTTGGACGCCGGTCATTAAAGCGATGTGTCAGCGGCGTTGCCGAGGACAGCACGACATGACATGCCTGACTCAACTGAGCACAAGCTAGGCACTACCAGCACCACCCCCCACCCCAGCGGCTGGGCAGTGCCTATGTCAGCCAATCACAGACACGCTCAACACTCCCGCGCACAGGGCCTCCTGGCAGGCTATAAGAACTGAGCCTTTAAACTGCACCACTTCACAAGAAGATGGCGACAATGAATTTAGTCACCAAAATATCGTGTAACAATGCATTCTTGCATTCTAGTCACCCGAGAGCATTTCATACAGTCTCAACACAGAGAAAGACTTCGTTCTTATATATAATTCCCATTGATTATGAATTCATGAACAAAGCATAACATATTCCAATAACCCCAACATTTTTAGCATTATTCAACACCATTCTACATCATATGACTCAGAGAGATCCAGTGACAAACCATCAACTTGACTTCTTTATCTACGTCATATGAATGTCTGCATATATCTCATCAACTGAGATTCAAATTAATAATCTCTTCTGTACATATGTTGCTCACCTACAACCACTTTATTTCTTCAGAAACAGTTCTGATGTGAGTGGATATCAGTTTCTTCATCAACTTCCCTTCCACATACGTCAAAGAGGTCTATAGTTTTCATATCTATTCTACTATGACATATTTGGAATTATCTGATATGAATTTAGTATCGAGACACAACTAAATAATATTTAAAGGTACTGTATGATGTCATAGCGATCCATATTTAACATATTTGTGGTGATATTATCTATACTAAGGCTGCTCAACACCAGGCGCGGGGGCCACATGAGCAAGTTTGAAAATTCGCTCCTAGGTGAATAACTGTTCCGAAGACCAAGTGATGTAAGCGGTCATGCAATTGGCTCAAACACTGGCAGTGTCATGGTCCCTTTGTGCTTCGGGAACTAATCAGTTCTTAACCCTTTGACTGCTGTAGACGTGTTAACCCGCGTGGCTACTACTGCGCCCAGGTGCTCCAGACGTGTATACACGTGCCGCCTTGCCGCCCTGTCCATGCTCTGCACGTGTTAACAAGCTAGCCTCTTAGCGGCCTGGTCATGAAGCCACATTTCCTCCCAGGGTGGTTAGTTGTTTTCCTCATTCGGCCCTTGAGCGTTGGCAGCTGCGATCTAATTTGTGTTGCTCTTTTCCTTTTAGTTTTCGCTGAGAAAATGCCACACAGTCATTTTTTTTCTTTTTTTTTTAACTGCTTAACGTCTCTTAACAGCGAGGTCTTTAGAGATGGTAAAGAGTGGGTGGCAAGGAATGGGAAGGAATTCGGCTATGGTCTTTTGAAGGAAGCATCCTGGCATTCACCTGGAGTGATTTGGGGAAACCATGGAAAACCCAAATCAGGATGCCTGGACGGGGATTCAAACCATCGTCCTCCCGAATACACCGTCATGTTTGTACCGCGGAAGAAATCATGGAGATTCTTACTAGAAGTGACAGTGAATATGATCTCTTTGATATGGATGACAGTGATAACCCTTCGACAGGATCTCAATGTAATTTTCCTAAGCTGTGTACATCAGCTAGTGGTAAATGACCATTTGTCTCCACAAGATGTGAAAACTTTTCAGAGTTTGAAGCTACAGATGGTGCGAGCTAAATATGTGGAAAAAGAGAATGCTTTAGTGACGCCTTTGACCGCATGTGCTTGATGTTTAAGCTGCAGGACACAACTGTGGATTACATTAACATTCCAGCAGTTTGTCATTTTTCCTGATATTTCTAATGGAATATCATATGATATCTATTGCTGATGAGACCAACTGATACGTGAGAATCAATTCACACTATATTTTCACTATGAAGTAGTTTAAAAAGTTCTTTTTCCACATTCTCGAACACTGCAATTTAATTGCTCACGCTCTTCGCCGAGTAGTAACTGGACGAAAAATGCCAGTTGCAGAATTTCATCAGTTGCATCCATAAATTTAAATTTCGTGAGGTGTTTTTCAGGATTTGCTGACCCCCCCCCCCTGTCTTGTAAGATCAGGTCCGTGAGCCCCCCCCCCCCCTAGAAATCGACCTCGCAACTTTTTGAGACCTTTTTTTTAGGTCTCAACCTTCCAAAGCTGCACTTTTCGAGAAAATACATCGACTTTCACGTCATTTGTAGACCTTTTTTTTTTAACTCTACAGTCCAAAAAATTTCACGTGAGATTTCCGTTGACCCCCTCTCTCCCTTGGTAATATTTCACCGCCCCCCTCCCCCTATTTCACCTCACATAATTTACAGACGCCCCCTTAGAGAAGTTGTTGAAGCAGATGCCACAGAACATAACGAATCTAGCAATGGAAGACGCTCTGATAAAAAATATCATCAAGGATTTACTGGGAGACATTTTACAAATTTCATTCATATTGCAAATTCAAAGAAGAGCATGCCCATGCGTAAATGTGCTGTATGTTCGAAACAGAAAGTGCGTCAAGAAACCAATGCAGAACATGTAATGTATCACTGTGTGTTGTACTATTTTTCAAGGCTTATCACACAAAAGGAATTACTAACCATGGTTAACTGCAGAGTAATAATTATATTATATTTATACGCCTCTAAAACTAAATGAAATACAAAAAAATATATATATATATATTTTTAACTTCGCCAGTGGCGGTCCATAGCCCGGGTCAAAAAGAAGGCTGGAAAATATGTGCAGAATTTGTGAAAGGTATTCAGAAAGGTTCTCTCCAGATAAATTACTATGCTCACAAACTAAAAACATTTCAGTTGCTGTAATATCTATTTAGTATATGAAGTACCGGCATGTTTGCTTACACAGACATTCACTTTTAGAGGAGCTTTAAATTGAAAAACTTTAGATGTTATATTAACAGCATTTATTTTGTATCTGCAGTTTCAAATCACAGAGCGACAGCAGAAGAACGTCAGACACAACGCTCCAGACATATTCAGTACACAGCGGTCCGGTCGAACGCGGCATTCCAGCGCAGGTAAACAGCTTAGGTCTAAACAAAGCAGCACTCAGCGAGGGCTCGGCCGGGCAAACCGTAGCAGTTAAAGGGCTAAACCAGCAAGAGCGCAGGTGTATTTACAGTATTTTTTAATCATCCTCCTTGAAAGTGACCTAAAAGTGTGATTTCAAAGACTGTGCTCCACCAAACATTGGCGATACCTAGTCAGTTCCTATTAAAACATTAAAAAGGTTTACTTGGGCATTCAAAGATATGTCATTCATTATTAGCTAATTTAATTTTTCCATGATTACAAGGTTTTACCTCATGTATTCAGGAAATAAAGTAAAAACATTTCTGTTTGTTAGAGTATGGTTCACATCAAACCAAGTACGCTGAAATTAACAGAGTCCTACCATGTTTTTTATGATGAGTGGGAAAAGAAGAATCATTTCATTCAAAGCAAGGTGCAGAAACACACGTGTTTACTTTGCTGGATTAAAGTGACTGTTGTAAAAAAAATGTAATTTGGAAAGGCATTACAAGCAAAATCAAAATAATTTTGAAAAAGAGTATACTGTTGGTACTGCCACCAGAAATGATTTTTTTAAAGAAGAAGAAACAGGAAATTTTCAGCTGACAGAATATTTTTGTCAAAAGGCACGATGAGCTTGAATCCATGATCAAAACATCTTACAAGGTTTTTTCGCTTTTACAAAAAACTGGAAATCTTTTTCTGATGGAGAAATTGTTAAAGAGGCTTTGACTTTCTTTGCACAAAATTGTGATTGTCAAAACATCAAAGCTAAAGCCAACATTCTTCACTTTCACGACACACTGTAACAAGATGGGTGGAAGAGATGTCAGTAGTCAGATTAAAGAGATCGTAACAAAGTGCAAATACATTTTGTTGGCGTTAGATGAAACATCTGATTTAACGAGTAAATCTCAGTTGGATATTTTTATATAGTGTGCTGATGAACAATCAAATATATTTCAAGATTTATTAGAATTAGCTGTTAGTAAGTACCTCCCATGTAACTAAATAGATGGTGATACTATCTGTGAAATCTTAAGGATTGAGCTCATCGTAGCTAGGACAAAACTTGTGATCAGTTCCTTCTATCGACGACCAGATGCTAACATAACTATTGCCAAGACCTTAAGGAATAATGTAAATAATATAGCTCGTCAATTTCAGAAGCATGCAATAATTCTAGATGGTGACTCAAACTTGCCATTTATCGACTGGACTAATTACGATCATGTTACTGATGGCAGGGATAAAGCAGCTTGCGGAATCATTCTTGATCCTTTTCTCAGATCACAATCTTAAGCAGCTCATAACTGAACCAACATGATGGCTCAATGGTAACAAATTTGTTTTAGATATTTTTGTTACAAATAGGACTGAATTATTCACAGACATTTCTACTACCAGGGGAATAAGTGATCACAAAACTGTACAGTAAAATTAACAACCATGTGCAAGAAGGATGATGCAGTGGACTGATTTAAATAAGTTAGACGAGATAAGGGGACATGTTAAGAATGTGATGCATGAGGCCTTTAATTACTTTTGTTGCAATTCCCTCTATAAGAACCTCACCGAAAACCCAGAGAATTTTGGTCGTATGTAAAAAAAGTTATTTGTAGGAACACCAACAAACCAGTTCTAATACAAGATGGTCAGGAAGTTGACAACAGCCACAACAACGCTACCATATTTAAAACCGATTTTTAAAAATTAATTCACGCAAGAGAACATGGAAAACATTCCCACTTTACCACATTGTGTAGAATTAGAGATGGATCCGGTAGTAATTGATAGCATAGGTATTGTAAAGCAATTATAGCTCTTGAAGTGGGGTAAAGCACCAGGACTCAATGGTATACCAGTAAAAGTATTTTCAGAAAATGCAGAGGAAATAAAACCATTTCTGCCAGATATATATTCCGTAACTATCATCTGACTGGAAAATAGCCCAGGTAATTCCTGGTTTCAAGAAAGGAGATCGGAGTGATCCTAGGAGTTATAAACCCATTTCTCTAAACTCTTTATGCAGCAGAATTATGGAGCATGTCATATGCTGTAACATTTTGAAGTTTCTAGATGAGAATGAATTACTTTTTTTTTTTTGCTGTCATCAGTTTTTTTACTGGTTTGATGCAATCCTCCATACCTTCCTATCCTGTGCTAATCTCTTCATTTCTACATACCCCTTACAACCCACATCCTCAGTTATCTGCTTCATATATTCTAATATCTGACTTCCTCTACAGTTCTTACCTTCGATTGTTCCCTCCACTAACAAATTAACCAATCCAGCATGTCTCAAAATATGACCTACCAGCCTGTCTCTTCTTTCTGTAAGCTTCTTCCACAAACTTCTTTTCTCACCCATCATTTCCAAAACTTGTTCAGTTCTTACTTTGTCAGTCCACTTAATTTTCAGCATTCTTCTGTAGCACCACATTTCAAATGCTTCAATTTTCTTTATTTCCAGTATTTATAAAGTCCAAGTTTTGCTACCATAAAGAGTTTTAAAAAGTTCTTTCTAATTCCTAGATCAATATTTGAAACTAAAAGGTTTCTCTTTTTCATGAAGGCTCTTTTTGCTATTGCTATTATGCTTTTACCATCATTCCTGCTTTGGCCATAGGTTGTAATTTTGCTTCCCAAGTAACAGAACTCACTTACTTCTCCTATTGCCTCTGATCCTATTTTTATATTTAATCTACTAGTACTGGTATTATTTCTGCTACATTTCATCACTTTAGTTTTGCTTTGATTTATATTCAGTCCAAAATCTTCAATCAGTATTTTGTTCATGTCATTCAGTAACTTCTCTATATCCTCAGCCCTCTCTGCTAACAAGACAATGTCATCAGCAAATCATTGGAATTGATGAGATCCCTGCAGAGCTTCTTAAATCCCTAGGAGAGGAAGGAATCGAAAGATTATTCAAGCTGATATCAGAAAGTTATGCAACAGGAGAAATTCCAACTGCCTTATTCGCTTTCTAGTCATTTAGAGCTTTATTAAATTCTGTCCTCAAAACAGGATCTCCTAAGTCATCAATGTCGACCTTCATTTTCCATTACACTATTGTTCAAGTCGTCCCCAACATACAGTTTCTTACACCATCTCAACACGTATTTCAGAAGAAGAGGTTATTTGAACTCAACTGGCCCTATTTTCCCATGACATAATGAAAGTTATCGATACAGGTTCACTAGTTGTTGCAATATTCTGGGATTTTCAGAAAGCTTTTGATTCTGTACCACACAGCTGACTTTTAGCAAAGATTCGAGCATACAGTATATCAGATCATATTTGCGAATGGTTAAGTGATTTTCTAACTGTCCGATCACAGTATGTCATTGTTGATGGGGAAGCCTCGTCTAAGCTAGATGTTATTTCTGTCATTCCTCAAGGAGGTGTAATAGTACCACTTCTTTTCTTAATTTTTATAAACGATCTGGATGGCAACATTAAATGCTGGTTGCAATTGTTTGTTGACAATGCAGTTAAATATAGGGAAACAAGGTGCTCTGATGACTGCTTAGAAATTCAGTATGGTTTGGATGCTATTTCCGAATGGTGCAGTAAATGGCAGCTTACACTTAATAGAGTCCATGTGTGACAAATCAAAACTCTGTCAACCGCCAGGCTAACCACCCTTCGGAGTCTCCCTGCCAACAATACCTGCCATATAATTGTTAATGCCTTATTGATTCCTTAATTTGGAATGTTACTTTTTACTAACCTCCATAATCTCCTTTTATTCAAGCATATAGAGTCTGTGATACTTTTTATTTTGCTCTTTCTTATAATCTTTTAAAATATTCGAACTGTATATCCATTTTACTGGTGACCTACTTCCACAAACCAAAATTTTCTCTGAAATCTCTTTTCAGTTCTAGAATACATGAATCTTACAATTATATATATATATAAAAAAAATTATACATAACCACATGACCACTAGTTTACAGAACCATCCTATATTCACCACAACTACCTCATGATCAATTCAATTATTCCTTTCCATATTCCACATAGTTATCACCAGGCTTTGTTGGGAAAACATCCAATACATTTTCCCCCATAAGATTTGTTCTATCACTTGCATATAGCCTCAATCCTTCACTAATGTGTATGCAGACAATAGCTGTCTTGTATTATTAAACCTATTTTCCTACCAGTCCATGCATGTATTTTTTTTAAGTACCCATTTTATGGACATAACATACCTATAATGACAATCATGTTCCAACTTCTGAACTAAAATGTGTATTAAGGGTCTTCCCATGGGTCATATTCTTTCTATTCATTCTTTCACTACAGCAAACAGGGAAGACTTATTCTAACCATTTTTTCTTTTGCATTCCCCAGAACACTACCACACTTGTAGCTCACATCTATCATGAATACCCCTTTTACAACTACCCTGCATCTGTAGTTTATGCTATAAACTTTCAGGAAAACCTATCTCTCCAGTACTCATTCCAGCAACAAAGACACAATTTGTTTAACTACCTGTGATTAGTGCATCTCCATTAAGTTACCAGATTCTTTAACTTTATTTTTCTACTCCTATAGTCAATTAATAGCAATCTGATTAAAAAGTCATGCTCAGTCAATAACTGGTCATTGTAATGATATGCAATATAAAATTATAAATTACAAGGAAAGGGAAAATGACTCATCATTCATCAAAGTTGAAGGCTGTGACGAGTGAAAAACATATATGATGAACACAAGAATACACAATATTTCGGTTTTACTACTTATTCATGCTGTAGGAAATGAGTTGTATTAAACTTCGGCATGTGCAGATCTCCTGAACCACATGACTCGATACCTACAGCATGAATAAGGTGCAAAACCGAAATATTGTGTATTCATATATATAGTATTCATATATATAGTTTTCACTCATCACAGCCTTCAACTTTGGTGAGTGATGAGTCATTTTCCGATTGTGATATATCCTCAATTTTGTCAATATATTACAAAATTCAGTTAAAAGGCTGCAAGCATATAGCAAATGAAGAGCAGAACATTTTCAAAGTAATTTTCTAGTGGGTTAAAAAATTTAAGACACATTTCAAAGTATAGTTAGATCGGAGTTACATAGAGGTATGAAAGAATGATAGTAAATGAATTAAGATACTGGGATAAAAGTATCGAGTCTTAGTTTAGAAGTAGAAAACATGGTCTCAAACGAAATTTAGAGGAAATATGACGAGTTTTAAGGTACTTTTTCAATAAAGGAAAAAATAGTAAGTCGAGAATAAAATAAGTACTCAAAAGAAAAATATGTCAGATTAAAGGTCTTCTTGAGGAAAGATGATGACAGCAGTTTGAGATCATTGAGTTGAGTGGAAGTATTTTAAAAGTAATTTCAAAGCGAAAGCTGTTAACGCATCGTAGCCAAATATACAGTCTAGAGTGGCAGAAATAAATGTCAAGAAAAACTAGACAAAATATCTGGGAGGCACCCTATTTTTATGAAAGCGCAATTTATTTACGTAAGTTTGGCAGAAAGTTTTATCAAAACAATGCACTCTCAATATAAGATATTTAATTTAAAAGTAATTATTTTGCATTCCATTATGGCCGCTAGAAGGGGTGAAAACTTTTGGGAGACGATAACTTTATAATGAAAGGTTTTTAGAAGCTAGTGAGATACACCAAACTAATAGTCAAAATATGTAGAATTTCTGAAGATTAGAACTAACATGCTAGAACAAATAGTTGGGACACTAGATTTAGAAAATAGGTTTATTGAACTTAGAAAACTAATAACAAAAATAGGAGAGCAGATACGAAAAATTTTATAAGGATAGAAAATGCTTAGAATGATGAACTCTACGTTATTACAAAGTTTCATGAAAATCGGAAAAACTTAGGGGGGAAGCCTTTGTAACCCAACGCCAGTGTGAGAGAGACAGCAGCCAGGATTAGACAGAGAGGGTGGGAAATCCCACTGCTTGGTGTCACAAAAAACGCCCAGCCTATTTAAGAGGGTGGCCTGCCAGAGGCGTTCTTCAGTATTTCAGCAGATTTGTTAGCGAGAAGAGAAGGCGTGGGTGTAAGTCGCGCCATGTGCCGGGCTGGAACGAAGTGATCGGGGCAGTATCGAAATGTAGAGTATTCCTCCACAAATAACTAACATCAACACCGGGTTGAAGTGATGTCACGTTTTCAATGTTTTTAAACTTTTGATCAATATGGGGTTCATCGGAAGCTGCTTACGTTGTGTGTAAATGTTTTAACCTGCAATCATTTCATTTTTGGAAAGAAGTCTGATGCCTGTTTATTACGATGGTACCGAGTTTATAATAGAACTTTTGCACAATATATCATTTTTAATTTATCAGTAAGTCTACTGAGTTTTAATTCATGAACATACCTTTATCTCTTGTGGTTTCCTATTTTATTATTTAAACAAGCGATTGGTGACCAAGGAAAAGAACCACTCGGTACCACGGTTATAGCTCAAAGTACTACTGTATGCATACCCCAGCAAACAGCACATCTTTGACACCATTCCTTGTAATTTATAGTGTCTATAGCCATTTCTTTTTTCCTTAATTTTATTGCAAAATAAAATTACTACTACTTACATTAATTAAACACTTACTAGGGTTCCCAAAAGGGAAAAAAAGAAAATGGGGAATTCTCATTGTGATTATGTGTTATTTTTTATCTAGTTGTGTATTTCATAAGAAAGGGATCCAAAAGATATTAACAATTCTCTGTAACCCAACTCCAACCTTGTTTTCAAATTTTCTGACTACTACACAACTGAAAAAATTCAAGATAATGGCACTTAATAAGATCTTTTGAAGAAAACTCCTTTGGTTAAAACACATTAAAAAGTTTCTTCATATACAGGCCTATATTACCACATTATTCTGTTACTAACAAACTTAGTTTTGCAACCCATAAAATAAGTCTAGAGTTTAAGCAATGAAGATTATTTATTTAAAGAAAATTCACCAATAGAATAAATAGTAGTCATTTAAGATATATACATATATATATGTATAACTGAAAAGAAACAAAATTGCTACACATCTAATATTTCATGTGTTCATCACCTTAAGCAATTTAATTTTAAATTTGTGGTAAAAGTAATAGAAAATATCAATATCTTATGATCTTTATTTGGAGACACAGTATTCATTCATTACATATAATTTGCAGTTGATTGTGACAGCTGTACAGGCAGAGAGATATGAAGGCCTGTCACATTTGAGAAGATGCTCATGGAATAATTCATGAAAAGTTTTGTTTATTATAAATTTGACTTAGATATATGGGTATCACAGATGTATGAATGAAACTATGATAAAGTTTCCCAAGAACTTTTTGAATCTGAATAGTAAGAATTCATGAAGACATCCTCCATGCATTACAATTCATGAAGGAACAATTAGATAATGTATTTAGGATATTTATTAGCAAAGTTGCAGTATATAACTACTATATTTAGTTATTATTTATTGTTCTATATTCACAATAGTTTTTATAATGCTAGCGAATGTACCGAAGTTAAGGAAGACAAGAAACCCATGAAACTGAAAAACTTTTTCTGTGAAACAATTCATTTTCAGAACAAACTGATTGTTGATATTGTTTATGCATTATAAAATTACTTAGTTGCTTGTTTTTTTTTTTTTTTTTTTGCATAAATTCTTCATGTTTCTTAATGAATGTTGCGCAATATATCATTCAAATATTATCAACAGCCTGTATATCATGTAATGCGAATGTATCGCTGTGTGTTCATACAAAAGGCTGAGCAGGACAGCAACATATTCATCATATAAATGCTATGGATCCCTACGGTATGCATGCCCAATATGCACATTGCTTTTTTTATTTATATAGGTAGACTACTCTAAACTTAAAGTTCATAAAGGGTAAAAATAGCAGAAAAATGAGTGTGTAGGGAAATTTTACCTGAAGCGTGTACTCCACCACAATTAAATTAAATTAAAACTAATTCTTAAACAATATACATGAAGAACAGTTTACTTCATGTACAGTTTGATTTCTATTGAGTTATATATTAGGATAAGTTAAATTATATATTTTGAAGATATTTTACAAAAAATTCAGATCCGTGGTAATCAATTAATTTCTGCAGGACTACACCCTTACACCCTTTGATAACTGTAGTATTTCAGCACATGACAAAATTAATGGTAAAGATTTTGCCGACTTTATTTCATTAAATAAACACTTTCACCTAACAGCTCTCATTGTCACAATGATATTAATACAAATGAAATACCTTCTGTATGGCATACACACATATGAAGTCATATCAAAAAATAATGCAAATTTTTTCATTTAGTTTGTTTTCAAAATTTTCAAATATTATTTTTTATTTTTATGTAAACATGTTCCTAAAAAAACATTGCAATTGGCAACCATTTTGAATGTTGATTTTCGAAAGTCCAAGAGATTAAGCATGTTTCAGTGTGATCAGCGATTTTTTACTTTCTAAAAAAACTGGCTCAAAGAATTTGTATAAATTTTTGCTTCAAAAATGGGAATAAGTGCAGTCCCACATTCAAAATATTTACAGTAGCTTTTGGCGAACCTACTATAAGTAAAACAAGAGTTGTACAGTTATTTCAAAGAGGGTAGTGAGTATGTTGAAGATGACGACTGCCCTGGATGCCCTAACACATCATCGACTGACGACAACATCGAATGAGTGAAAAAATGATTCTGGAAAATTTCCGTATCACTGTTAGAGTGGTTGCTGATGATGTCAGAATATCATTTTGCTCATGTAAAGCAATTTTTTATGATGTTTTGGGCATGAAACCAGTGGCAGCAAACTTTGTTTGAAAATTACCAAATTTCGACCAAAAACAAAATCGTGTTCACATTGTTCAGGAGTTTCCGAATGAAGTTAATCCAGAGCTTCTTAAAATGGTCATAATGGGTGACAAAACATGAGTGTATGGGTATGGCAATGAAAGGAAGGCCCAATTGTCCCAACAGAAGCTGCCTAAAGAGCCAAGACTTAAAAAAAATTGACAAGTTCGATCAAATGTGAAGAATCTCCTAACATTTTCTTTGATTTCAATGGCGCTGTGCATCATGAGATCCTGCCAAATGTTCATACTGTTATTAATAAATAATACTTAGAAGTTGTGCACCATTTGTGTGAAGCAACACATTGAAAATGCCCAGAATTGTGCCAAACCACTCATATAAATTGCATCATGATAACGCTCCAGATCACAACTCACTGATAATTCATGTTTTTTTTGGTAAAAATCTGAACTTTTGTTTTGTGTCAGTCACTGTACATGTCAGATATAGCCCACTGTAACTTCTTTCAATTCCTGAGAATGAATAGAACCATAAAAATACAATAGTTTGTCACAACTGACAAGATGAAAACAGATTTGCCGCAGGTGCTGAATGCTATACCAAAAAGTGAATGCCCGAAGTGCTTCGAAGATTGGAAAAAGTGCTGGCATAAGTGTATTTTATCAGAGGTTGATTTTCTTGAAAGGTACAAAATTGATCCCGATTAAAAACTTTTTAATCAGGCTTTGTATCCTGAGACATTGCAAACCTATAGTAAATTATGAATATAAGTCAGGGCCGGCGTTAGGGGGGGGGAGGGGGGGTAAGCGGGTCAAAAGTACCCGGGCCCCGCCGGCTGATGGGGGGCCTGATCACCGACTATAGGGGCCCTCAGGCCATGAAGCCAAGAATACGCCCATGGTGCCTAGCCATTTTGTACAGCTAAAAAAAAAGGTCGGCCACTTTACCCCGGGCCCGAAATTCCTAGTGCTGGCCCTGATATAAGTTATTAGAATAATTTCATTAAAGCAATATTTACATGTTATTAGTTACATATTTTAAGAAGCATTAAAATATTGTGTTATTTTCTCAATATTAATTTTTTTGTTTGCTCATCATGTACATTTCTTTAATGAAATTTTATTCCACTTTTTGATCACTGTATTTGTAGTGGTTGTTTTATGTTACAAACACCTTGGTAGCATAACTAAAAAAGAAGTTCATCTGTGAACATTACAGCTTACTCATAGTCAAGTAGGTCACATTATGAGTGGTGTTACTGTTTTCTATTTCCATTACCAGTTTTATAATAATTTCATTAGTGTACACCTCATAATTATCATTAGAAGTGTTGTAACATCAAATTTAGCTAACAATTGTTGATGAACCTACTTCTCCAGTGTTAACAACATTGAACATATGTAAATTGAATGTTATAATATTATCTAGCATTTATCTGTTAACATGTGCTATGCAAGAAATGTGCTAGTACGCCAAACTTATACTTTTGTGTTAAAAGGCATTACTGATTTTCCAAAATCATAAGATAAAGACAAACTGGTGATATTTATTGGTGCAAAATTTTACAGCTTTAAATTACAGAAAAAAAGAAAAAATACTGCCAGAAAAAGTGAATGTGAAATATGTCTACAAAACTTATACACAGAAATATACATACAACTTATTTTTTATGAATATGACTTATATCTCAAATGAAATTTCCCTTGACACCTTTTTTCGAATTACATTATATTTTTTACCTTAAATTCTTTCACTCTGAGAGGTATGTTGTTCAGCACCCCCTCAAAATTTACCCCCAGTCCCTAAACCCCTCATCTATTATTGAAAACTTTCCCTCTTCTTACTCCTGAATCAGTTGCTAGTTTATGATCATTGTTATTTTTTCCCTTCCACATACAATTTCTAGTTTTCACCTAGTGCCAATCCAGGTCACATTGAAGAGATATGGTCTGTGAACACCTAACACTTTCTTCACCACCTAATGTGATGCATAACCCTGTAAATTTATCATATGAGTAACTGACAGTATTCTACTGTAATTCCATAAAATCTAGTTGCCCTTCTTTGGACCATGAGTGTAATTGATAACCATAATGTGGATCCCATATTATACTACCATACTTATTCAAGAGCTTGATCAAGGTTATGTATCCTAGTTCTCTAATTTCCTAGTGCATTCTTTCATCATTCTCTCCAATAGATGCTATACTCTGAAACCTCTCCCTAACATCTGACAAGTGTAACCTTACCAACCAAATTTACTATCAGGTTATATGCCAAGATATTTTGCCTATGCCAAGTAATTCTCCCTCTGTAAGCAAACTTTTTTTTTCTTATTGGTTTACCTAATAAGCGGAGTCTTCTTGGCATTTGTTTAAATTCAATGTGAATCTTCCAGGTAGATATCCTGTCTGTATTCCTCTGCAGCTTAGTTTAATCCTATTGCACATCATCATGTCAACTACAAAAATCCATACTTCTGCCTTCATATTAACAACACAGTCATCCATTGTGGTAATAAACAACAAATATCTAAATACACTATACCATGGAACTCTTGTTCTTTCTTCCACTTCTTTCACTGTGACATTTCATATCTGTAGCTTTTTCTTCCCACTTCTTAAGAATTCCTCCACAGAGCAAGTTCATAGTGGATTTAACCTTATGCACCATTATTCTACAGTTCACTGGGTGAGAGCCAGTGTCACCTTAAATTCTTATTCTCTCTCCACTATTTCATTTGAAATGGTTTGTATATAGCCCACTAACTTAGATTCACATGAATAATCTCTGCTAAACCTATGCGGATGATTTACAGCTACTTTATATTATCACAGTTGGTTGGATATCAAGTTCTCCATTACCTCACCTACCACACAGGTCAAACTATTCATTCTATAATTTTGAATCTTATTTGCCTCCTCTCATATATAAACGAATCCCACCATGGCACATTTCCAACCCTCCGGTACATAACCGGGTTCCAGCCTCAATCCCAATATTAATTCAATGTTGTATCACCCTACCTTTAAAATATCTGTTATAATATTATCCTTATCAGTACCTCAATAGAATATTCTCAGGACCAGCTTGATATTTCCTAGTTTGCTAACTTATACTCAAATACTCATTCTTTTATATTCCTGTTCCTATTATTGCATCACAGTACCAAAGTCTCACCAAGCCATTAGTTTAGGATTTCTCCCTGTCTAAACCTGGTTTTTTGAAGTACCCATTTATTATGACCATCCTCCCTTTCCACTAAGTTGTAACGCCCTAGCTGGTTAGTGCGGGTTATAACTTAATAGCTTTGGCTGAACTGTGACCGTAATGTTGCCTGAGGAAAATAGTTTGCTAATTAAATAACACAGTCACCATATAATTGGATAACCTCAATTAGAAAAGTTTGTTCACTTCCATTTCAAATATATTTAAAGTTCACTATATTCTTCATAAAATTTTTACAAGTTCACTAAACAAACTATTGGCATCAAAAATTCTTCTCCAAATTAAATGTTGCAGCTACAGATAAATGAATAAAGTCAGGTGAGATCAAACAAACCCTAACTGATAACAATTACATGAGAATTTTGCAACTATTGCACACGCCTACTAAAATTTCTAAGATGGCTGTCAAAATGGAGATACTTCCGGGTATTGGCTTGTCACCTACTCCTGCATATTGTGACAAAACATTGGCCCACCTGATGTGGTGACTGCCCAAGTGATTACAATGAACTGACTGCCTTACCCCACCGCTGGAAGCTGTTTTATTGCTGCAGTCTGGGAAACCAGAAATTTCTAGATTCTCATGGAATCGCTGACTTTCTTGGAAACAGTATTACTTCTGATGAACTTGAAATTTTGACAGTATGTAAACCCCCATTCTGAATGTTAAAATTGATCAAAGTGAAAGTTTCTGTATCTTTGATACTTTGGCTGTAAAAATTTATTTTTGTGACGAATATTGAATTGTCTCTCCCATCTAGATTATTTGAGTTACTGAGCTGAAACAAGTTTTCAAATGATTTACTCCTCCTCCTCTTTCTTTTGACAAATAGATCTGCCCATTTACAACCTTCTAACTGGGTGAAATGAAAAGTCACTACTAAATGTATAACTTAGAAAATCTATATTTCATAAACTATTGAACTTACAGCTCTGAAATATGTTTTAAAAGATTCTACGTATCATTTTCAATAACATAGTGACCCTCTTTACTTGCTAAAATTACTCTCTAGTACTATTTCCTCCTTCCCTTTCAAATTTCAACTCTTACAATCCAGCCACTTCTGGCAACCATTTAATTGGATTTACTATAAATTTACTTTTTTCCATTCTAGCAAAAATGCTGCATGAATATTAATGACAATTCGTGTTTTGTGCTTAGAAAAAATTCCTCTTAACTTTAATTATACTGCCCTCTTGGAATTTAAATGTACTTAGAAGCAAATGTTTACCAAAATATTAATTTCCTACACAAATATTACTTAAAATTTTACTATTCTCCTCAAACCTTCACATAACGTGCACTAAAAATTTACAAACCTTTTGAGGTATTAATCATTCTTGTATCTAGAAAACTGTGGCTTCAGG
The DNA here is from genome assembly GCA_031002005.1 of Vandiemenella viatica. Classification (NCBI taxonomy): domain Eukaryota; kingdom Metazoa; phylum Arthropoda; class Insecta; order Orthoptera; family Morabidae; genus Vandiemenella; species Vandiemenella viatica. The sequence continues at coordinate 378,695,870 of CM061921.1, forward strand.
ATTTCTTTTTTTTCAGTTTTCTACTACTTACAAATTTAGGCCACCTTTGATTTTAACATGCCAATATATCTTCAGACAAAATTTCTGCTTTCTAAGGTACATATCTCATTTTACTCTTCATGGCCTAAAGTAACTCTGCAAATGAATGCAATGTTTTCTATCACTAAATAGGACACACTGCATTATGTGGTAATATTTACCTTACGTCTGACTTAATATCACTGTTTACTTTATAATATCCCTTGAATTACTTAAAAAAATGACTTTTAACATGATATGCAATGGAAATGGAGTTAGCTCGACACTCTTTAAACAAATTTTGGTTATGAAACGACAAAATTTAGGTTATGTTACAAAGTTTTTATTGTTAGGGCTTCATGGCTCATTGATATCATTGTAGTTAGAGCCCAGGGCCGGCGTTAGGGAAGGGTAAGCGGGGAAAAAGTACCCGGTCCCGGTCCCCCAAATCGGGCCCTCCAGCGAGGGTGCCTAGCTAAATAGAAACCAAACAGAAAAAATCTTTTCTAAAAAGGTGTTAATTGATTTTTTGGATTAAAGTTTTCTGCCTGTATCCAAAAAATCAGAGTTTAAAGTAAAAAAAAAATCGGAGGGGGGGGGGGGGAACCGAGAAAACTTACCCAGGGCCCAAGAATCCTAGCGCCGGCCCTGTTAGAGCCAGGGAAAGATTGGAAACAAGGAATGGCAAAGTAAGTTTTTATGGCCTTATGAAGGAACTGTCCTAGCTTTCATCTGGATTGATTACAGGTAAACCATGGAAAACTGAAAATTTAATTGCTGGATTGGGGATCAGACTCGTTTCCTCTTGAATGTCAGGGCTGAGCATTAATAGTTCACCTACCAGGCTCATTGTTTGCAACAAGGTAGTGAACTCTACGATAAATAAACCTTTAAATAAATAAATAAACCTATAATTCACTAGAAGTAGTGTAAGGTCTGCTGTGTTACAATCAGCACCCTGAACATAAGCAGTAAAATAATGTGGAACACTTCAGTATATATGACATGTTCTCAGGTGACTAGCTGAGTTAAAGAGGTGTTATAAATACACAATATTTCGGCGATCTCATTTGTTGTCACTATCTTCTGGTGAAGTGATGCCAAGAGCATGAGATCCTGTTGAGCCAACCCAGACTCCTGCTGCTATTGGTCCGCTCCAGAACCCATCATAGCTGGGGTCCTGTCTTGTTGCAACTTGATTCGATGCCCTGATGAAGCCATGACAAGATTGCTCATTGCAAGGAAATATTCGATGCCCCTGTTGGCATCATCTGTAGCAGATGGGCTGAAAGTCATCAGAAGACAAAGCCATTGCTATAAGTTGCTCATCCATCCATCTGCTGTGTCGAATCATATCCGTTGTGGACCTGACTTGTATTGAGCCAAGACTACTGCTGCCACGCTGTGATTGGATGGCTTTGGAACCAGTTGTAGCTGGGGTCCTATCTTGTCACAACTCATCGCGTTCGTTTGAAGGAAAAGTCTGAAGACAAAGCCTTCACCATAAGCATACTCACTGAAGCAGTAGAAATTCGTCTTGCATCAAATCTCTTCAAACACAACTGCATGTACCAGCTGAATAAAGCGTGAACACCACTCATCGATACTACTCGTCTACAGTGCTGCCGAGATTCACATGACATGATGCGTCCAGGTCAACGGAGCGCTCGTTGGTAGTAGGAGCGAGCAATTGTTGCTTATGCATTACTGACCAACTTATGGCGAAGGCTTTGTTTTCCGACTTTTCCTTCGAATGAAGGCGATGAGTTGTGACAAGATAGGACCCCCGCTATGACTGGTTTGAAAGCCATCCAATCACAGTGTGGCAACAGAAGTCTTGGCTCAACACAAGTAAGGCCCACAACAGATATGATTCAACACAGTGGATGGATGGATGAGTAACTTATGGCAATGGCTTTGTCTTCTGATGACTTTTGACCCATCTGCTACAGATGATGCCAACATGGGCATCGAATATTTCCTTCAAACGGGGAATCATGCTGTGGCTCCATCAGGGCATCGAATCAAGTTGCAACGAGACAAGATCCCGGCTACGATGGGTTCTGTAGCCGACCAATCACAGCGTAGTAGCGGGAGTCTGGGTTGGCTCAACAGCATCACACAGTCCCATCTGTACTTCACCAGAAGATGGTGACAATGAATTGAGATCACTGAAATATTGTCTTATACTACAACTATTTTAACTTGCCTAGTCGCCCAAGAACATTTCATATATTCTCAACGCCAAGAGAAACTGTGTTCTTATGCATTTCAGCATATCTACTAATGGAAACATGCTCTACTTACATAAGCAGAAAAAGAAGAAACTGTAATTGGTACTGGTGTAATAGATTGAAGGAACTGAAAAAACTTCAATTCCATACACTGAGTTCTTGGCTACTTGCAGAATTTTTATAATTAACATCTGATTTCCACCAAGAACAAAGGTGAACTTTTTATCTTCCTGTTCTAGAACTGCATATGGCAGAAGGAAAAATGTGAGATTTTGTTTTGAGAGGTTATATGTCAATTCCCACCTGTGCAGATTTTTATTGGAAGTTTGGTGGGAGGATGGGAGGAGGGCACTGTCTTGTTTACATAGGATCCTGTTTAGTATAACAGATTACCTATAGAAAAGAATAATAATTACACTAAGAAAGAAATTGGTAGCTATGGTAACATTTAGAAAAGGGATAGCAATAAGATCAGATGAGCGTGAAAAAAAGTTTGTGTGTTCGCTTTGAGTTGTAAAAGTTGCTGCTAGCAAAGGACCAGTATATCTTTGGATCTTTACGTATTAGATAATGTGTTAATAAAATGGAAATGAAGTCATAGAAGTTTTACTATTCATTTCAAATATAAAAGACGAAACTAATAAGCATTAAGCTGAAAGTTCATTCATTCACAAGTTCAAAATGATTTTGTATCCCAGCTCCGACACCAAAAGAAGAACATATAAAAATACAACATTAAAAAGGAGTACAATCTTATAAAACACGACACCTGGTGGCTCATCTGTTCACGTTTTAGGATTGGTGGACAGTTTGGAAGGGTTCTAGGTAATTAGAAGAGATAATCAGCCTCTGACCATTCATCCATGCTAGCAGCTGATTTGATTGCATTAGCACAAAGAAAGCAGGACAACATTTCAAAAGAAGATATATAAAATGTGTGCTATGCTAGAGAATGTGGCACCAACAGAAAAGACAATGATTCTCATCTGCTGAATTGTATATAAGGTTAAGTTAGAACAATTGTGGGTGATATACATTTCAGTTTGGAGAATGAATTTATTATAAGAAGTCACAATACTTGATTTGTGGCCTATTCTGTGAACTCATTAATAAAATTCAAACTGCCATCAGAATTCAGTACAGCATGAATGCTGTTGTTACTATTAAAGATGTCTCTTAAACAGTGGTGAGTGTCAAGGTTCAGTGTTCATTAAAATACAGCCTATTAATTTAAATAGGTATATATAGCCTAATTGCCAATAATTGTTGCCACTTTATATATATAAAGACTATAGAGATGAAATATTTTAACAATATAAATTTTTTAGTGTGGTCTAATGGGAGTGGAAGATGAACATGTTTGCTTACTTTACTGATGAATTATAACTAACACTTGGCAAGTGCTGGTCATATAATGATAATTTGTAATATAAATCAATGAATTGTAGTGGGAGTAAAGAAATATAATACTTAATTTGCATTAAAAAATATTAATAGATAACTGGATGAGAAATATTTGTATTTTAAAAATAATATTTCATAGTTTATAAGGTGCAAATATGAAGAAATAGGATCTAATAGGTATGGAAGTGTTTAACATGAACACTAATGGAATTCCAGTAATAATCACACATAATTTTGTTTGAAGAAGAAGTGATCTGGCATGTCTCAAAGGTTAAGGAAATGATGGATGTTCAGTGGAGAATTAATTACTATATGTAGTGTAACATGAAACTGTTCAAACACCAACAATAAAAATACATAAGATTAAATGATATTTTACAACCAATTAATCATTTAAACAGTGAAATAGGATGATGACAAATTTGTGTGAACTATAAAAATTATTTTCTGGGTGGAATAATTTTTAACAAGAGTGCTGTATTATAAATCCCATGATGTCTTTAAGATAAAACTTGATTGCAGTACGAGGGTGGTTTGAAAAGTTCTCGGAATGTATTAGAATTAAGTATCTTACCTCGGTGGAACTGCTTTTATTTTTCAACATAGTTTCCCTTTAGACTAATGCATTTGGTCCAGCGATGTTCCAATGCCTTGATCCCATCTCGAACATGAGATTCCTCCAGGCCTGCAAAATACCTCACCAATTCGGCTGTCAGTTCTTCCCTTGTAGAAAATCTCCGTCCATCGAGGAAATTTTTCAGCTTGGGGAATAGATGAAAGTCTGATGGTGCCAAATCAGGTGAATAAGGTGGATGTGGCAACAATTCGTACCTCAGTTCATGAAGTTTTGCAATGGCAATAACACTTTTGTGCGGTAGAGCGTTGTCCTGATGAAAGATGATGTTTTTCCTTGCCAAACCAGGCCTTGTTTCGCGTATCCTTTCCTGTTATTGGTCTAGGAGGTTTGCATGGTATTGCCCCGTGATTGATTGGCTAGTAGGAAGATAATCTATCAGCAGAATGCCTTTTGCATCCCAGAAAACTGAGGCCATGACCTTTCCGGCCGAACGCACTGCCTTTCCTTTCTTTGGTGGTGGTGAATCAGAATGTTTCCACTGCTTTGACTGCTGTTTTGTCTCTGGGGTATAGTAGTGGACCCAAGTTTCATCTGTAGTCACAAACCGGCGCAAAAAATCTTGTTGGTTGCTCTGAATACGGGCCAGACTTTGTTCGGACATTTCCAATCTGGTGTGTTTATCGTCCAGTGTCAAGAGCCGCGGCACCCATCTTGCGGATAATTTTTTCATACCCAATTCTTCGGTTAAAATATAATATACCCGTTCAGAAGACATCCCTACAGCTTCAGCAATCTCTCGCACTTTCAGTCGACGATCCTCCATGACCATTTTATGCACTTTTGCGACAAATTCTGGGGTAGTAGCTCTTTTTGGCCGTCCACTACGTGGCTCATCATCCAAGCTCTCCCGACCAAATTTAAACTCGCTTGTCCACTTGGCAACAGTTGAAAATGAAGGAGCAGAGTCCCCTAGTGTGTTCTGAAAGTCGGCATGAATTTCCTTTGCTTTCATACCTTTCTTTACAAAGTATTTAATCACTGCTCGAATCTCAGTTTTTTCCATTGTCACAAATCACTATGCGGGAACAACAACAAAGAGTCGTCACTACCACACTCCTGCAGCTAGAGCACTGACGCGCCACGTGTTCACTCACAAAGGATGTGTGATTATTGTGCGGGAACCTCGTTGTTCTAGCACTGACATTTAGCGGTGATTCCGAGAACTTTTCAAACTGCCCTCGTACATTAGTGTTGTTTGTAATGCTTATCATTGTGGAATTGAATTGCAAATAATGAAGGTGCTATTTGCATTGGAGAGTAACCACTGGTTAACAAAGTTGAAGGCTGGTATGGCATTGGAACACACATAAACCCATACATATTTTGAGCATTAAGTCCCTTTGTCAATAGTAGAATGAGGTGGCTGCTGCTTGACGATGGCTAGCAACTAACAGGAGGCTTACCTTGGTGGTTGGTGTCTAATGATAGGGGAAAAATTAACATGGTGGTGTGTGTGGAGAGGGGGTTAAAGAGTATGATCCTGAGTATTGTAAAGTTGGAAACTGTATCACAGAAACACTTTGCGGACCAGCAGACTTAGTTCCTTTCTGCTGAAATTCTAAACAACTTGTATCGTGTTGTGGTGCTTGCATTTATTGCTCATTAATCAATAGGAACGGTGATACTCGAGATGAAGAGGACACCATACTGTGATGCAGCCAAACTCCAGGGATCAAAGACACGACAGAACCTTGTAATCATTTTTGATATTTATCAATTAATTCCCTAGACTGAGAATACTGTCAGCTCGAAGACGAATGACTTTAGGAAATGGCAGTAAATATTATTAAAAGATTTTGAACATAAAAATAAGATAAACTGAAAAGGAACTTGAATAAAATTTGAAATAAACAGAAATTTAAAGGTATAGAACACTTAATTAAAACCATAGCTATGGTGAGCAGTGGTTCATATTGGGTAGAGAAGGTGGGGATGGTGGTAGGTATAGGGGGGAAAAAGTAATATTACTGGCACTATCTTAAGCCCAGTAGTTGCTTGGTACCTAGGTTGTATTGGTAAGTCAATTCCCACCTACTGAGTTCAGGGAAGGTGCTGCTGTTTGCGATGACTCTTTCAAACTATTGTAAACAGCAGAAGTAACTAGTGATCATTGAAAATTTATCTCTGTTCTTTGCAGACATTATCATAAAAAAACTTGTTTTAAAAGAATACAATCACAATTTATATTTCTGTTTCATCAGTTACTAATAATTTCTCAAGTAGCACATTCTTACAGTCCTGAAACTCTTAATTCAATTGCCTCATCTACCCTTTTATAATATGTATATCTAGGAGATATAAGTAGCAGTATCACAAAGCTGTTTTTATCAGGCAAAACTTTCAATTAGTAATATAGTCAATTAAGTTTGTAGTGTGAAAACAGCATTGTGCAAATGATTAGAAGAAGGCCCTTGGGACTATAATCATGATGAGAGTTATCAACTAAAACTTTCAGGCTTGGTAGAGTTATAGGTACTGCACTGTAACTAAATATTTTTCCATTTATACTTTTCAGCAGAGATGCTATAATTTAACATATGTCCATGGAAAAAAAAAAGAGCAAACTTTTTAAAAAAATAATCCTACTATTGGTATCAAGTAGCTATTAACACCTCTGATTCTGGATGGTTTATCAGTTTCATGGCAACTTCCTTTTTGCATCATTATGCAACAACGTGTAAATATTGCAAATGCATGTATTAATTCTGACCTTTTCTTATGTTCTGGCGTTTGGCATGAGCTACTTATTGACACAGTCCTGCCTTTGCAAACAGTTATGTAATTGTAAGAATGGAGACTTTCCCGGCGTATGCTTGAAATGAAGTTTTCACGGGTGTACCACCGGATAGTGTAACACCCGTGAAGACTTCATTTCAGTTATGTAATTGATATCATATAGTGAGTCCCAAAGTGAACATTCAAAGTATGTTTCTACCACACTAGTTCAAAGATTTAGTCAAAAATTGATATGGCTTCACAATTAAATGTAACCTTTGCAGGTTCATTGCCGGTGATGTCCTGCAGTGTACTTCCCCATCATCCTCAGGTCCCGTGCATGGGCTGTAGCCTGAGAATGATGTTGAAAGCTCATCATTTCAGAATCACCTGACAGCAAATATGTGAATCTAACATTTCAATGGCATGCAAAGAAAGCCTCTGTTCACTAACAATTACACTAGTTGTCACTCACTTGGCCACAAAGTGACTACAGTAATTCTGTGGTTGTACTGTAGTTATGGAGTTATGGGTATGCAATTGTTATGCATAGACTGTATTGTATCTGTGAGATATAGCATTATGTTATCGGTGATCCTATCTTGTGTACCATCCGATGTAATATATATTGTTCTGGTTATATTTCTCCCTTTTCTATTTACTTCTTTTCAATATATTAATTCTTTATTCAGTGAAGCACAGAAAAATCTTTATTCTCAAGTCTTAAATTAATTATTTTTACTCTCTTCACTTTATATCAGGAATTATTGGACCACTTTATTCCTTCTGTTTCATTATTATAAATATTAAACTAAATGCAAGGAAAGGCAGATAAAAGAAATATTTGGTATTTGGATTTATGCTTGTATATTTTTATTTTAATAGTTTTAGGACAAATATTTTTTAAAGACTTTGGAAATGTTATATTCTAATATCAAACCTCTTAATATTACTTTGTCTGAAGTTCCTTTTTCCATATTATATAGTGTGTGATATCCTGTTTTCTGGAATTTTTCCTTGTGCTAGACAAACAGTGCATACATATTTATAGACACAAAAGAAAATTTCTTTTGCTCTTTTAGGCAATTCATAAAGAGATTAGTTAATGCTGTTTTGTTGCCTTTCATAGTTTAATATTTGTTTTGACGTTATTGAATAATGGAAACAAAGAAGCTGCCATTGTGCACTAAAAATAAGGCAGGATAGGGAAAAACAACCCATCATTTTCACAGGTGAAGGCAGGAGGGTGAGATGAACAAGTAAAAACACAAAATGCACAATATTGTGGTGAGAAACATTAGTCATGTGAGAGGGGAGACATATGGCAGGGGGAAAGATGTGATCACATTTCCACATAACTTTACTTATGTCAGTACACCTTCAAAAACTGTTTAAAGGGTCCTTAAAACACTTAAAACTAACAGAAAATCATTTTAGAAGGATTTTCCATTAGTTTGAGAGTCATAAAAAATGTCAGTAAGGAGAGTTTGAGCTATTTTATAAGTTTTTGAATGTGCTATAAAGAAAGTTAAATTTTTTAGAAGCCTTTTAGCCACATTCATTTTCAGAGGTGTAAGACAAGATGACAATTCAAATTAGGTCTAACTCTTGCATGTTAGAAAATTATATTAAGGAGATATCGTGAACTTGGTGATCTTGTAAGCTCATGGAAAATATTGCACAAGAAACTTTTTTCACATAATTTTCAAGGTACAGTTAAGATTCATAACTCAAAATGTATGGCATAAAATAATACACAATATATGAAAAGATAGTCAGTAACTAACATGAAAGTATGTTTTTTAGACAAAATAAGAGATTTCACTGACTTTGAAAATCAGCATTTCTGTGTACTTACAGGTCTGAGGGCATGGAAATTACATTCAAATTAAAGAGAAGTTTCCACTGAACACATGGAGTGATTTTCGTAAAGATTCCAACAATATATAAGCCATAAAAGGGAAATGAAGGATTAAATGTAATGGCTGCTATAAAGCATTATTTTGGAAACAAAGGATTAGCATTAAAGGAAGTGGATAATGGGGAAATAATATTAGCATCAGATATAGAATCAAATTTAGCAAAGTTTGAGATATATTACAAATCAGTAGCACTCATATATTTGGAGGTAATCAACATCAAAGTTTTTAGCTGACTTTGCACTAATAGTCAGAGTAGATTTTCACTATCAAATACAGTTGGGATCTAGATATGTTATATGTCAAATGTTGTGGAAATTTTTATAGAATATTTTGATAGCAGAATCATTTCACAGACTGAATAACTGAAGGGATGATGACAGATTAAAGCTTTTACAACTTTAGCACGAAATCCACAACACTTTCATAAATAAAAATGACGTTTAAAATATGCTTCACAACATATCAAAATTTAAGAATGATCAGAATAAAAATAAAATTTTCCTTTGTCAAATCATGTGTATTGCAAGCACCTTATAATTTTGCTAAATTCTAGTTGGCTTAGCTTAAAGCGTAAGGGAGTATGCTTTCATTAAACATAAGGTTTCATTACAAGCATAGGTTATGAGAGGAACGTTTTATAGAAGCTGATACCACAACCTAATTTATTAAATAAACCATTTTAAAAGCAGAAAAGACCCACAACACTTAATATAATCATTAAATAAACTTTGTTTAATAGTAAAGAAACTTTTAACTAACCTGGAATATGGTAATCCATTATTGTCTAACTTGTAAACAATAAATTTTTGCTACGTGACCATTTCACTATTTATGAACACTTTTAAAGGCAGTAAAGTAATTTTAAAATAATAATAATTCAAAAGAAAGTTAACTTAACTAAAATTCCATAGTTCCTGACCGTGTAAGTACATAAATAAAATTTTAAACACTTAAATAAATGCACTCCCACTTTTAACATTTTTTATCATATGTTTCCAATAATTTCCCGAACCAAAAAGTAGATTTTCTGGAAGAACTAAAAATCTAGTTTAACATATTTAAATTTCAGAACATTCCATGTGGTAGAACAGATTTTATATAGGTTTTTAAAATTATTTCGTCATTAAACACACGTGGTTGCACTTCAGATTTATTGGCAAGTAAACTAAGCCACTTCCATAAATAAAATAACTTTCAGAACACATAACTAAATTCAAAGAAAATTCTGATAACTTTGCTTTTTTGATATAAACAACGTAAGAATAGTTATTCAGCATAAACCGAGTTGACTTATGATACATTCTAAACACAATTTTGATAAATTGATAACTTAGCTATTTTGCCACCGATATTCACAAAATTTACATCACTGGAATCAGGAATTAACGTAGAACACTTTGGCACTAATTTTATTGCGATAATTTGTAATCCAGCAGGATTACTAAAAATTGGCTTAAATTCAAACATTGAAATAGCGAAATCCCTTTTACTGTCAGAGAATCATATCAATACGCCATTTAAACTAAATTCATTTTTAAACAAACTAATCATTCAGGAATTCTAACTAAACACTCTTTATGTATCGTGAGGACAAGATTATATACTGTTGAAGTTTGAACACTTTCTATAATCTCAATCATTTTACACTATTTTGGGAAAGTAGGTGAATACCTGATGTCGCGCGGATGGGTTATATAAGCAAGTACCTCGTAAAGGTCGTGGTCTTTATTGTTTGGTCTCTTTCGGTTTCATCTTTAGTCAGTGCTCTGGGAACACAATGTAAGGTAAATCTGCGTAAGTTTGTCGAGATGTGGGTCAGTTTGAAGCCGGAAGCTAGTTGGGCTGGGAACGTGTGTCAGCCATGATGATTTTTTTTGCAACTATCATGAACTTGTAAATTTTCTAAAAAGGGGTTTGGTTGGAATTCTTTCTCTCCACAATCTGCAATTATTCTGGAAATGTTTGTTCGATCGCCTACTCAACTATAGAATGCAAATTTTTAAAAATGTGACTTTTGAAATAAACTTCAGATTTTTATCAAAATGAACTTTTATGATTTCATAGTAAACTGAAACCTTTTCTAAGTTGGTGGTTTAAACAAATTTAGTGGTGACCTGTATGCATCTCAGTTGAGAATCCAGACAGGTAACATGGTCATTTCAAATTATTTAGTCAAATTCAACAGAACTTTCATTTCAAGTGAACCTATACTCCACCCCGGTATCAGGCTTGGCCCCTTACAGTATGTTGAGTCGGCTGGCCCAATATGAATATAAGGAACCCAAGCTATCCTCAAGGAGAAGCAGTAATCCAGCAGAAATTGAACTGAGTGGAGCGCATGGTGATTGGTCATGGAGATGTAGAAAATTTTAGTGGTGCGGGCTCACTCTTCCTTTGAGATAAACTTTTAACTTTCATCTAGGGGTTAGGAGGAAGTTGTTTACTGTGGGAGGATGGTTTAACCTGTAATCATTTATTTCAGATAGAAGTCTGGTGCTTTTCTATTAGGCCTACACTGGTACCAAGTTTATGTAAGAACTTTTGCAAAATATATAATTTTTAATTTTTCAGGAAGTTTGAAGTTTTATTTTGAGAAAATACATTTATCCCTTGAGGTAATTATGAGGGATTGGCATCCATTAAATAGAATCTGTTAGGGTACCAGACATGATCACAGTTAAGGCTAATTTTTTATGCTACAACCCCACTCCAGTAAGATGTTTTACAATATCCCGACCTGCCACATGAATGAAACAAAGGGGGGCACACGGGTTGGTGTGGAAGTGCCAGGGATGGGAGGATAAGGTTGAACAGCAATAAAAGTGGAACCTATGGAGTTCTGAACGGGTGGTGGTGTTAGCAAAAACTCTAACAGTTCTAACTATGAAACTGGTGTTGAGGTTGTTCAAATCATGTAGGTTGAGTTGGTAAATAAGGTGAGTGGTAGCACAAGTAGCATAACCAATAATAGGAGTGGATTCTCCTGTGAATGGATTAGCTGCTTCCTTTATTGGTCTCACCATTCAAAAACTATTCTGCAGGATGAATAGCCACAGGCAAGAAGTTTATACTTCCAACCCAGACCATCCAGTGGCAATTCATGCCAACATACACAATCTGAAGAACCTCAACACCTGTTTCACAGTTAGAGCTGTTAGAGTTTTTGCAAACACCACCACCCCTTCAGAATGCTACAGATGGGAACTAGCCTACCAACATATCCATGACACCAGACACACCCCTATCCTAAGACTACATCAAACCTGTCACTTATTGTCTTTCAATTTATAGTCAGTTATATATATATATATATATATATATATATTTCTATCTTTATTTATTTACCTCTATAACTGATCAACATAAAATTGTAATTTTTAATAACTTTTTAATAATAATTTTTAAGCAGTTGCCGTAGAGTTTATCTTGTTCCACTTTTATCACTATTCAACCTTATCCTCCTACCCCTGGCACTTCCACCACCACCCCATGTGTTCCACTTTTGTTTCATTCATGTGGTGAGTCGGGATGTGATCACATCTTTCCCCCTGCCTCATGTCTAGCCTCTCACAAGTCTAAGGTTTCTCACCGAAATATTGTGCAATGTGTGTTTGTTTTTGTGTGTTTTACGTGTTCATCTCACCCTCATGCCTTCATCTGTGGTAAGTGATGGGTTATTTTTCCCCTCTCCTATCTTATTTTGACATTATTGGCTCAAATTATAAATTTCTTCTGTTTTTCTTCCCATTCACTTATATTTTATAGCCATTTGTAATCTATCATCACTGAAAGGTTTCCTTGCCCTTTGATAAGCCGATGATACTTTCTTGTTTCACATGTGAAGAAATAAATAGATGGCGATCTGAGGAAAAGGCACAAGCAGTAAATTTATGGTTACCAAGTTTAAATATAAGTAGTCTTCACTCATAGTAGAATTTCAAATGGAATTGCATGTGACTCCCTTTTAGAATTTCATTATATGTTTTATGGATGCATAACAAAATAAAATAAATCTTTTTACTTCTTCACCTGTATTTGTATAAATGAATACTGTTCTGATTATACGTTGATCATAACCTGTACAAATTTAGAGTATGAGCAAATAATTGAAAAATTTGGGACGAATACACAAGCTCTTACAAAAAATTGAACATATGTGTTGTTACTTTCCAAAGACAGATTATGTTAAAGAATGATTCAGATTTGCCTGAAATATTCTTTGATTTTTAAAAGAATGATAAAAACATTTTTTTTAACTCTGATTTTTTAACATGTACCAGGTTTTTAAAATAAAGGAAAGAAAAATGTTTTTTAGCTAAGTAATTACCTACTAACAAATTTTGCTCCATAGATTTGTCTACTAATTTATGACTTACCTCCCTGTGCAAGTGTTCTAGGGAAAATGTGTTTATGCCTAGCAAAGAATATGGTAAAGCTGTCATGCATCAGCTAGACGTATGTATAAGCCATGCAGTTAACTTCAATTCACTATTAACTGCACAGGAGGTATGGTGGTTAAACATTGAAACCAAAGATATTAAAGTGCATTACATATATTTGTACATTTATTCTGGATACTCATGCCGTGCTAAGTTTTGATGTAAACATTTTATGTTAGCAAAGTGTTGTTTTGCTTAAAGTTACTCTTAGTGGAAGTCAGAAGTTGTGTTCTACTGCTTTGTGACAATCTTCACCAATGTTGGCTAATTATAACAGGTTTTTATTTATTGCTTTCTAAACTGAACCAATTATGGACATTTTTTTTTTACTTGCTTCATTTTTAAAGACAGGTGTATTCGGTTGATATGCTATGTTCAGCATGATCTGACAGGAATCAATTTCATACTTTCCAATTATAGCAAAAGTAATATTCACTTGTTTTAATTTAATACAACACAACGGATTATAAAGCAACCAGTTAGTGCTAATAATTTGTTAACAAGGAACTAGATTTTTTTTGTAATTGAATAATGTTGTCTTATGCTCTATACATTAGCAATGGACAAAAAAGTGGTGCTCTGTGTATTATTATTAATATTATTATTATTATTATTATTATCATATGCCAAATACCAGTAAATTGGCTTTCGAAGGCTTTCGAACTGCACATGTCTCTTGCATACCCCACTCTGGGTAGCGAGAATTGTTATCATGTAGTTAATATATGAACAAAATAAAAGTAACTGCATTTGAAATAGACTCTACAGACTTTCAAATAATTAATCTCATATTATCCTGTAAGGGGTGAGTCACAAAACTGAAATTGTGAATGCAAAAATACATTTTCAAATAAATTGTATATTTTAAAACTGATCATCTAGCATCTAGGAAGGCAAGACTCATTTGTTGATTTGACCATTGAGCTATCTTGTATTTTACACAGAATCATTTTGCCTGAAATCCATCACCATCTTCTTCAATGACTCAGTGATCTCAAATAGCACCTTGGTTAATTTAAAAGTGTTGTTTGCAGTCAGGAGATCAGCCAAGAGCATGTCAGAATATATTGCCACTAGAGAAACAGATACACCTTCACACACAACTTAATGGTTGAAAAACATATTTTACTTTGTCAGCATCAGAAGTATTTACAAAAAGTCTCTATTCAATACTGAAAAATCATTTGTCTAAAACTTATAAAAATATGTGAAAGTAAATACCGGTAACCTAACTCCTGCATTTTATTAATAAGAATTGTCAACCTAGTTTTTATTCAAATTCTAAGTGCATTAAATAATTACATTCATGCAAAAACATGGTGCATCAAAAAAAAAAAAAAAAAAAAAAAAAAAAAAAAAAAAAAAAAAAAAAAAAAAAAAAAAAAAAAAATTAAGTGTATTTCAAAAATTAAACAACAATAACATGAGTTAGTTTTCCCACACTGAAATTAAATTAGTAAAATTTACTTTGTTATACTAATGCAGGGGTCCCAATTTCTGACAGTCAAAGAAGTTGTTCAATAACACTCCAAAACTGTCAAATGTTCCAAAGCATTTACTTGCTGTTGGTTGTAGCATACTCTCACAAGCTACCATGCCAATCATAATGTCTGCCAGTGAATCTTTTACAGTACCATGTAAAATTAACACATGTATGTTATGGATATTCTCAGATGTAGAACTATATTTATCATTGTCTTTATTTCAATGAAGTACAATTGAATTAGACAGATATAATGTTCTGCAAATGTGCTGCTGTAGGCAGCCTTATAAATGGAGGGGAAATGGTGTAAGATCCAATAGTTATTCATGCTCAGTAACAGAAGACCACAGTATGGGTAAGGAAAATGTTATAAGGACATCAATTATGGAAACTGTTGGGGCCTGATCATTGTGTCAGTCCATTTTGAAAGTCATAAGGGCACTGCAATTTTTATGAGCCACCGTGTTAAAGGTGTACAATTATTGCATCAATTCTAGTAAAACCATCCCTTCCAGTGCTTAATGTCAAATAAGTGTGGCTGAGTTGGATGATCATAAGCTAACTGACATTGTAACAGTGGGTAGATGAGCCCAAGTGCTACATATCACTTAGTAATTTAATGCTGGTGCATTACACCTAAGGCCATGCAACTCAGTACAATCTCCTTGGTCCACTGTCCCACAAGGTACCTCTGCCGACTGCATATCACAAGGCACAAAGATTAACACGGGCATGGGAATATAACTACTAGACCCTCTAAATGTAGAAATTTTTTTGTCTGAACTGATGAGTTGATATTTACACTGGTAAATTTTGATGGTAGGGGACAAACATGGTGCAAACATCATGGAGTGATTCATCCTTCTTGCCCGCAGGATACTTTTGAAGCCAGTAGAGATGGCACTATTATCTACAAATTTCATGGACTGAAATGGGACCCTCGGTTTGTGTGACATTACCCTTTACAGGTAAACATTACCAAGATATCCTTGACTATCATGTGCTCTCATTTGTTCATCCGGAGATCTCTTCATTTAAAAAAACAATGCACCATGCCATCACTCCCAAATTGTATCAAAATGGTTGGATTAACACTCTACAGACATGAACTAGTTTCTGGCCAGCAAGGTCACATGATCTCAATCCCTCCGAACTCATCTGTGTCACCATTGACACAGATGATCAATCCTCTGAACCCTCATTCTAATAGTGAACAGTTGTACTAGATCTCTATGGATTCCCAGTATTTTAATAAGTACATTCTGATACAAATCACAATTATCATTGGGGAAATAGGTGGTGCTCCACATTACTAGACAAGTATTTCTAATTCAATTACTCTTCACTATGTAAGGGAAAGTAATAATTAACAGTAGCTGCTGAAAAATTGTAAAATACCTGAGGAAAAATCAGCACATCAAGCATAATTTGTATTGTGACAGGGATAATAACAATAATTGATCCATCAATATTTTTTGACAGTGTGGTTCATAGATAGAGCACTAGAAATTCGATTATATAAGCATGTGATAACTTCAATTTTTGATAAGTGTGTGGAAGCTAAGCATCAATAATATTACAAAAACAATAGTGTGTACCAGAGCAAAAGCATGCAGCTTGTAATATTAAGGCCGGTGCATCAGGGCATGCAGATTTTGAAAGACTCCTTTTCGATGCCAGAAGGTGGCTACACTCTGGGTCAGGGGGTTACCTGGAACCGCTGCATCAGCTCTTGTTCTGCGCTCTCTAGCGAAGGAGACACATCCAGGATTGGCGACAGGTCAGTCACTGGGGACCAATCAGCAGCCTCAGATCTAGCTGCTCTGGCCTTCTTATTAGCTGGAGTCTGCTGTGGGAGAAAGGATCACCAACTGGCTAGGAGCCGTAGAGATGCCATCATTCTCTTATTTGACAACTGCATGTCAGTAGCAGTGTGCTTGATACCGTTACTCTCACCCATTTCCATACTGGACATAAATAAATGACTAGGAAGAATGGGAAGTGGTCTAACTAAAGCTAAAGCTACTGGGTCTATGTGACATAGCAGTTCAAATAGAGCTTTTATCTCAAAAAAAAGAAAGGCTACACAGTAGATCCATTAATCATAATTATGTGTACAAGCTGTACAGAATGCACACACACTTAAAATTGTGTACTACTGATAGCAGGAAATAGTTAAATTTGAAATTATCAAACATAATATTATTCTATTATGCTAATGGTATTATCTAGTGTTGTGCTTTCAGGTTGTGATCTGAGTAGAAAGGGAGTATGAAGCATGCAACCACAATAAATAATAGTTTATCAAACCTGTATATCGCTTAGTTTTGGCTTCATTTTGGACTGCTGTAATATCTGCATCTGTTTTTGAAACTGGTCCTGATGATCATGCTGTTGTTGGGTTTGCTGCTGCTGAAGTAGCTGCTGCTGTGGTTGTACCAGCTGCTGTTGTTGCTGTACCAGTTGCTGATGTTGCAAAATTTGTTGCTGTTGCTGCTGCTGTTGTAACTGTTGTTGTGAGGGTTGTTGCACTTGTATTAGTTTCTGTTGTACTTGTTGATGTACTTGTTGTTGCTGATGTAACTGTTGTTGCTGCTGTAATTGCTGTTGCTGCTGTAATTGTTGTTGTTGTTGCAGTTGTTGTTGCTGAATCTGCTGTTGTTGTAATTGTTGCTGCTGCAGTTGTTGTTGTTGTAAGTGTTGCTGCTGTAATTGCTGCTGTTGCAGTTGTTGCTGTTGCAACTGCTGTTGTTGAATCTGCTGCTGCTGTATCTGCTGTTGCTGTATCTGCTGTTGTTGCATTTGTTGTTGTTGAAGTTTCTGCTGTTGCACGAGTTGCTGTTGCTGCTGAATTTTTTGTTGCTGCAACTGTTGTTGTTGCTGCTGCAGATGCTGTTGTTGAGGTATTTGGCGCTGCATATGCTGTGATTGTTGCTGCTGCAATTGTTGTTGCTGTAATTGTTGTTGCTGTAATTGTTGTTGCTGTAGTTGTTGCTGCTGCAATTGTTGTTGTTGGAGTTGTTGTTGAACTGGTTGTTGCTGTTGTTGCATTTGCTGTTGATGTATCAACTGCTGTTGTTGCTGGACACCATTTTTTATGTATTCTGTTACTGAAAATTCTGATCGAGTTTCATTCATCTGAAATCAAGACAAATGTGCTTTTTAGAACTTGAATGTTAAAAACAGTGATACACATTTATTTATTAAATAAGATGTTTTGAGTAACTAATATCAGAAGTATGCAGAGCATATAAGATAATGTTTCTGCAGATTTAAGCTAGCTGGGAAGAAACAAGGAAATATAAATATGAAAAGGATATTATAGTAAAGGCAATATTATTCAGTATTGCTTATCGTTAAGGGTCATTTTGTGTATCCTTCAGCTAAGGAGGGAAAGAAGTTACCATTTCCTCATGTCTCATACACCCCAATCAGTTTCAATAGCTAGTACAGAGCTTGACCTAAGTGTATACAGGAAATTCCTTTCAGGATTCTCAAAGGTTTTTTCGTAAAAGTCATATATCATAGAGTAATAAAACATGTTATACACTATAATATCCTCACTAATTCATGATTTGGGTTCCAAAAAGGATCATCGATAGAAATGGCTATATATTCATTTTTAAATAACACATTTGAAGAACTCAATTATAAAATGAGCCTTCTAGGACTATTTTGTGATCCTGTAAAAGCATTTGACTGTGTAAATAATGAATTATTTTTGAAAAATAAATGAAATGCTTAGGTAGGTAAATGGTTTAAATCATACATGGAAAGTCGAATGCAAAAAGTTTCCATTTTTATTCTAAAATCAGTAAAGATGCTTCATCAGACTGGGAGAAAATAAAACATAGAATTCAGCAAGGATCTGTCCTAGGACCCCTTTTTTTGTTATACATCAATGACCTTCCTGGAAACTTAGCCGACAAAGTTAAAGAGTATTTTATTTGCAGATGACACTAACCTGACTGAGAGAAAAACACCAAAAAGTAATCTAGAATTTATATGTAAATGAAGTACTTAGTCAAGTAGCAAATTGGTTATGGCAAAATCATTAAAATTAAATTTTGAAAATAAAACACTTTATATTAAGCTTAAAACAAAAAATTATCCACAGCTGGATTTACATATAAACTATAAAAATAACACAATCTTAGAAACAAACAGTATAAAATTCCTTGATATTAAAATAGATGAGTAACTCTGTTGGCATGAACATATCACTTCACTACTAAGGAAAATAAGTAGTGCCACCTTTGCAATATGAAACCCTTCTCTGACAGCAGAACTAGAATTAACGAGACAGGTGTACTCCTCATATTTTCATTAGTGATTTTATATGGCATAATTTTTGGGGGAAACTCTTCACAAAGCAAAAAGGTTTTCATAGTACAGAAAAGAGTTATTATGATGTTGAGTGGGGTAAAACCAAAATCTTCTTGTAGACTTTAAAAAACTCAATATCCTTCCAATGATTTCTCAGTATATATATTCTCTCATGTGCTTTGTCTTAGATCATTATAACCTGTTTACATCTAATTTACAGGAACACAATTTCAATACAACAAAAAGAAATAACTTGCACAAAACACAAACACCTCTCTCATTAGTACAAGGAGGAGTTAATTATTTTGGGAAAAATCTGTTTAATTATTTTTTTATTTATTGTTTATTTATCAATCTTGTTTTATGGATCCCTGCTGAGGAAGGACCTCTGGGATGTGAAACATCTCATGGTTAATACACATACATATAATATGTGTCATATATCATATAATATATATATCATATATAGTTAAAACAAGTATATGTTCCAAAGACAAATAAACAGAATAACAATAAATTTTAATTTTTACAACTGAATTTTGCAAAAGTCATATTGAATACTATTAATTAATTTGTTCAAATTCTTGAATGGAGTAGAAGGAGTTGCCAATAAGATAAGCTCTCAGTTTTTCTTTAAATATATCTTTATTATCTGCAAAATGCTTTACACTCTTGGGAAGTTTATTAAACAGATGTATACCAGAATAATTAACTATTCTTTGTACTAATGACAGAGATGTTTGTGTTTTGTGCATGTTATTTCTGTTTCTTGCTTTGAAATTGTGTACCTGTGAATTAGAAGTAATCAGGTTAAAATGATCTACGACAAAGCACATGAGAGAATATATATACTGAGAAGTCACTGTAAGAAAATTGAGATTTTTAAAAAGTTGTCCTTTTCTGTGCTATGAAAACTTTTTTTACTTTGTGCAGAGTTTCTCCAAAAAATTATGCCATATGACATCACTGAATGAAAATATGAGGAGTACACCTGTTTATTTAATTCTAGATCTGCTGGTAAAGAAAGTGTTCGTATTGCAAAGTTAGCACTACTTAACTCCTTCAGTAGTGAACTAATATGTTAATGTCAACAGAGTTTCTCATCTATTTTAATACCAAGGAATTTTATACTCTTTGTTTCTAATATCGTGTTATTTATATAGCTTACTTGTAAATATGGCTGTGCATAATTTTTTGATTTCAACCTAATATAATGTGTTTTTCAAAATTTAATTTTAATAGTAGTAGTAATATAAATCATATACATGTACTTTATACATAATGATATGAGACACGTCAATTATAAATTATGATTTACATTAAATTATTTACATTACATTATTTTCATTAAATTAATCCATACAATTCAAATATTCTTCTACAGAGTAAAATGAGTGGTATTGAAGGTATGACATCAACAATTTCTAAAAAATTCCCTTTTCTGATGTTGCTTTTACATTATGCAGTAATTTATTAAAAAGCTTAATCCCTATGTGAAATGTTCCCATTTGATAAATTTTTGTTTTTGTATGCATAATATGCAAATCTGATTGTTTCCTTGTGAAATGATCATGTACCTCATTATTTATTTTAAGAGATGCATCTTTACGTATGACATTATTTCTAAAAAAAACATAATGGTTTCAAAGATGTAAAGTTTGGTAGTGGGAGAGTATTCATATATTTAAATAAGGGTCTACAAGATTTCCATTATTTGTGATTATTCTTATTGCTCTCTTCTGAATTTTGAAAGTACTTAGTGCATCTGATGATAAACCCCAGAATATAATTCCATACTTTATTTGTGAGTGAAAATGGGCAAATTATGCATTTTTCAAAGTTTGTTTACTAGTGGTTAATTTTAAGATACGTAATGCATAACAGATTTGATTTAATTTAGAGTTCAAATATTGAATGTGTCAATTCCATTTTAGATCAGTTTGTATCCATAAACCCAGAAATTTTGAATCTAATTTGTTTTCTAAAGTCTGAGTGTTCAAAATAATATTTGGGTTGGCAGAGTTCCTGTTTTGAGCAGTATGGAAATTTACTGCAATGGTTTTTTCACAATTTATTATTAAATGATTGTTTTTGGACCA
Organism: Vandiemenella viatica; assembly: GCA_031002005.1. Taxonomy (NCBI): domain Eukaryota; kingdom Metazoa; phylum Arthropoda; class Insecta; order Orthoptera; family Morabidae; genus Vandiemenella; species Vandiemenella viatica. The sequence continues at coordinate 378,717,147 of CM061921.1, forward strand.
TTCAGATAGCTGTTTAGTGGTTTATTAATACTTTGCTGAAGAACTTCTTCGGTTTCACCTTTCATTATAAGTGTTGTGTCATCTGCAAACAGGATATTATCATGTGACCCAACATTTTCATTAATGTCTTGATATACAAAAGAAACGGGGGGGGGGGGGGGGGGGGTCCAAGAACCAAACCCTGTGGAATACCATGTTTAATACTTCTAATGCCTGATACATGCTCTCTGATTATTTCACTTTGAGTGTCCTTACATTTTAAGGTGACAACCTGTTTCCTTCCATCAAGGTATTACTTGAACCATTAGTATGCTATACCCTGATACCATAATGATAAAGCTTAGACAAGAGGATTTTATGATCTACCACATCAAAAGCTTTAGACAAATCAAGAAATATGACAGTTACTTTTCCTTTTTTATCAATTATTTTTAATATTCTGTTAATGCAAGCATAAATAGCTGTCTGGGTTGATTCCCCTGATCTAAATCCATGTTGTGAATCAGATAATATATTATTCTTGTTAATGAAGCGTATTAACTTTTTATTCATAATTTTCTCTAGTACTTTTGAGATAGCAGATGGGATGGTAATAGGCCGATCATTATCTAGTTTATCTGTTACACCCTTCTTATGTATCGGAATAACTTTTGCTATCTTTAGTATTTCTGGGAAAGTACCAGTTTGTAATGAACTATTACATAGATGTGTTAGTGGTCGAATTATGTATCTAGCACATTTATTTAGGATTTTATCAGGAATTCCATCAATTCCTGCACAGAATTTATTCTTTAGTTCTTTTAAGGCAATGGCAATTTCTTCCTCTTGAACATTATCAATAAAAAGTGATCCACCACATGTTCTTATCTTATTATCCCCTGTTTTTGTATTATATTTAAATTTTTTAAATAGTTCTTCAGGAATACCAGTAAAATAATCATTGAAAAGATTTGTTACCATAGTTGGGTCACTAATTACATCGTTACTACATTTTAATGAAATATTTTGGTCTAATTTTTTAGTTTTACCTGTTTCCTTTCTTATCACATCCCACATATCTTTGTTTCTGTTAGTGGAGTTATAAATAAATCTATCATTTTGCAATTTTTTGGCTTGTTTTATAATTTTGTTTAATATAGCCAAGTTTTTTTTATAGTAGGCCTCAAATTCATGTGTAGTGTGGTTCTGTTTATATTCTTTGTGAAGCAGTCTCTTTTTTTTACATGAATTTTTTATTCGTGCTGCTATCCAGGTATTATGTGATACACTGTTCTTAATAATTTTTGTTTTTAGAGGAAATGCTATATAAAAATAATATTTTAATAGCTTATTAAACATATTGAATTTATCATTTAAATCATCTAATTGAAAAATATCTGCCCATGATTCCTTACTTAATTAATAATTGAAGTTTGCAATGTTTTCTTCACTAAATGGACTGGTTTTATTTTCTTTGTGGCATTGTGTATATTTTTTTTCTTTTACATACATAGTTAGTATCTGAGCTAAGTGATCGCTGAAACCTGGGTTGTATACTTCAACTAAGAAACTTTGTTTATCTTTGTTTATCTTTGTTTATGAAAATTTGATAAAGGATTGTCTTACTGAATTCTGTGACTCTTGTTGGATTATTTACTGTGTGATGTAAACCATATGAATAAAGGAGTGGGGGTTAACAAGTCTCTATTTTTGTTGCTTTTTAGATAGTCCACATTGAAATCGCCACATATTATTAAATCAAGATTTTGCTTGCTAATATTGGTTATATCTTTGTATGAATAAGTAAATATTTCTATTTGGAGATCTGTACACACAAAAAAATATTTTTTTAAAATTTGGGTAGTTTAACTGCTGTGAATTCAAAGTCCTTTTCTGAAATCAAGTGATTATTATGTAACAAAGGTTCATAATCTATATTGTTTCTGAGAAAAATGCATACTCCCCCTTTTTGGTTATAAGATCTACAATAATTATTAGCCAAGATATAATTTGAAATATTAACATATCCAATCTGATCATTCTTAAGCCAGTGCTCTGTAATACACAAAACTGAAATTTCTCTGATTTGATTACTAACTAGTATCTCTAAAAAATCAATTTTATTTGAAATGGACTGAACATTCTGATGATATATCTTTAGTTTATTTTCATTATGTGTTGGAGCATCATTTTCTCTCATGTTTCTGGTACTATTATAACAATTGTCTTTTTGTACAGAATTCTTGTCATGCTTTTTGCCAAACCTTTGACAAAGGTCTGGCTTCTTTTACAAGTTTCCCTGGTTCTGACTTCTTAATTCCTGATCATTCTGATGCCAATGTAATTGCATTGATTCTATCTTTTTACTAAATATCAAATTTACAATTTTTGTGATTTTGGAACTTACATAATCTTTACCTAGCAAATTTAAGTATAAGCCATGTCGTGTATGCAAATACCTATTTAAATTACTTATGTCTACTATGTGAAAATTTTGAAAATGTTTACATAATTCGGAAATTTTGAAAATTATAGAATCTATTTCTAAATTTACACATGATTTTTCCATTAAATCGTGTCTGAGAGGAATATTTACAAGCACTACTTTAATGAATTTGCCTATAAACCAATTTGCCTACTGTCACCAAGTACTTCACTTACATTAAATTCTAGCTTGCTGTTTGGTGTTTTTCTCACAGTCAGATTAGTGTCATCTTCAAGTAAAAGTCTTAACTTTGTCAGATAAGTTTCCAGGAAGGATCATTGATGTACAACAAGAAGAGGAGGGATCCTAGGACAGAAACCATGTGGAATTCCATGTTTTATTTTCTTCCCAGTCTGATGAAGCATCTTTACTTATTTTTAGGATCAAAAATGGAACATTTTGGATTCGACTTTCCAATGTACGATTTTAAACCATTTACCTGCGGTTCTATAAATACTATAGTATTCCATTTTCTTCAAAGTAATTCATGATTTACACAGTCAAGTGCTTTTGCAAGATCACAAAATTTTCCTACAGGGCTCATTTTATTATTCAGTTCCACAAATGTGCTATTTAAAAATAAATATATAGCCATCTCTATAGATGTTCCTTTTTCGGAACCCAAATTGTGATTTAGTGTGGATATTATTTTGTTTAACATGTTTTATTACTCTAAAGTACATGACTTTTTCAAAAATCTTTGAGAATCCTGAAAATAATGAAATAGGACAATAGTTATCCACACATGTTGCTTCTCCCTTTTTTAAACAATGGTTTAAACAACTGGCATATTTTAATCTATTTGGGAAACATGCCTTGCATTAAGGATTCATTACAAATGTGGGAAACCATCGTGTCATTTTCCAGGAGTAGTTTCAAAACACAATTGAAAATGTAAATCGGAATGCCGAACGTGGATTTGAACACACATCCTTTAGCCCGAGTGTTACAGCCCACCCACCAAGTGTGGTTTAACAGATACTGCTTGAAACTGGTAATGTAAACCACACAATTGGTGTTACAAGTATACTTCCTCATTTATTATTTCTCGTATACACATTTCTATACAATCTGAACATCTTTTCAGTAATTTGTTTGAAATATTGTCATAGATGGATGAATTTTTAGGTTTTAATTGTTTCATGTGTTTATTTATTTCTGAGACTGTTACTGGTGGCAATTGCATTTCTAAAAATTAATTTGGGAAAGCAGTCTGAAGAAGCCTTAGGGTACTATGTGGGGATTGCTTCTCTATTTCTAATTTCTCTACAACTGAAGTAAAATGTTTGTTAAATATTTCACAAACTTCCACTACTTCACTATACACAGATACATTTTTTCAATTTTTATGTCTTTAGAGTGATTTACAGATTTTCCTGTTTCAGTTTTTACTATATTCCATATCATTTTCTTCTTATTGCCGGAATTCTCTATTTTCTCTGATATATACCAGTTCTTTGTCTTTCTTATTACATCTCTTAGTATTTTAGAATAAAGTTTATAATGAGTTTTCAGTATATAGTTATCTGATTCTCTTACTTTTAAGTACAGGTCCCTTTTTGCTTAACAAGATACTCTAATACCCTTTGTTATCCATCCCTTACCCAGTTCATTATTTGGAGTATTGACAACATTCCTTTTTTTGAAACTTCCTTCGAAAAGTGTTAGAAATATATTGAGAAAGGAATCAAATTTTTCACTAACACCCTGTGCATGGTACACTTCTGACCATTGTTCATTATTTAAGGAATCTATAAAATGTTTTATATTGTTTTCATTATATTTCATCTTTATACCCAACTTTTCTTTATCTGTTTAAAAGTGTTTCTGGACTTGATACAAAACAGTTGGGCATGATGTTCTGAGGTACCATTCATTACTGGAAGTATGTCGTAATTACTGTACTGAGAAATATACATAAAAAAATTATCAATTGTAGTTCTGCTATTATTTTGTATTCCAGTAGGGAAATTTACAATTGCTGTTAAGTTAAAAGACAACATAAAGGCTTCCATATCTAGTCTCTCATTGCTATGATTGAGAAAGTCAACATTAAAATCTTCACATAAAACTATTTGTTTGTTATTTTTGAAACATAGTAGCAAAGACTCTAACTGAGATAAAAAAAAAGGTCTAAAATTTCCGGAGGGGGCACTGTAAAATGCTATTACTATAAGCTCTTCCTTACCATATTCTAGTGTATTAACACAGCGTTCAAAGTATTGTTCTATACAATACTTACCTACATCTACACTGTTGCATTGATATTATTTTTTTTTGAAATGGCAACTCCCCCTTTCTCCATTTTACATCTACAGAAATGAGAACTTAGTTTATAATTTGGGATGGACAGCTGAGATATTCCTGTGTCAGACAAATAATGCTCCGATATGCACAAAACATCTACATTGCAATTTCTGGAATTTTTAATCTCTTCTAGGCATAAGGTAATGTCATAAGTTTTACTAAATATTCCCCTTATATTTTGATGGAGAATAGTGGCCTGAACACTTTGATTAATTGAATTTAAATTGTTTATATTATTAGTACATACTGGTATGTCAGATGGAATTTCTAATTTCAATAAGTTTTGATCAGGAGAGGTGTTAATTTCTTTTAGACATCTTAATACATTTATTTTATTTACCCTAAAAAAGGCCATGACTTCACACCACTTATAACAGGAATACCTTTTTCACTCACCTGGCATCCCCTGATCTCATCAGTTATAAGAAGCGAAAGCTTCCTTTTACCTCTGAAATTCAGATGGAGTCCATGGCTAGTATAACTGTCCCTACGAATGCAGGTCACAACTATCAAACCAATGTGTGAATTTGCTGGCTGCCAGAGAACCCTTTCCAACGATGCATTTGTACGCCTGATGTTATGCCACATCCAGGGTTTATCATAATGCTCAAGCAAACCCACGAATCACACATTCGTCTGACGCGTGTTCCTGGAAATGTGAGCAAAGTCTTTCTCAATTGAATAATTGAGGTCCTTATCAATACTATTTCCTGGTCCCCTTACAATTACAATACAATCCTCCTTTGAGAAATCTTTCCCTAAGTCTTCCACATTTGCTACAACACTTCCAAGATCTGCATTTGGTTTGAAAATACAACAGACTTCATAATCTGGCCCCAAGTCAGACTGAACCATCTCACTGATTCCCCTCCTATGAATGCTTACAAGTAGCAGTAACTTCCTACAATTAGATATCCCCTGAAAAGTTCTCCCTTTTACTTTACATGATCCCAGATCGTTCAGTCAAACTTGACGGTTCTCAAAATCAATATCTTGATCCTCCAATGGCAGAAACACATTGGATGTCTCCAGCTGGAAACCATTAGACAGACAGCGTCTCCTACCTCTCCTGCCAGAGCTGACTTCCCTCCACTCATTGTTCTGCCTAAGCCTAAGAACTGAGTTTTCTGCCTTCAGGGCCTTTAAATCTCTCTCTGCAGATGTCAGCTCTGACTGGAGCTTCAGAATTCGCTGCTCCTGATAATTAATTCTGCAGGAGTGACAGTGCCAGGCAATGCTGACACAAGAGTCACTGTTAGTAACATCTCTGCAGCCCCAGTGAAACCAGCGCCAGTAGTCCCAGCACATCACTCTTTCTCTTATTTCCACACTTAGTATCCATTATGATACTTTCAGGAAAACTTAATAATGTAGGTGAATATAGACTTTAAAACATTTACTTTTTAAACTACTTTAAAACACTTAAGAACTTAGGAGAAAAAATCTTTTAAAACATTTACTTTTAATTAAATGCCTATGTTTTAGTTCCCAAAGAAAAGTAAAAGTAGGATTCTGAGAAAAATGCTAAACAAATATTACATAGATCACTCGAAACTTTTCCAAAATGTGAATTAAAACACTTATCAACTACAACACTTACAACAAAAACAAACAAATGATATCAAAAGAACTTTTTAAACAATTACACTGAAAGACAACCTAGAACTGTGATTCTGACCTTTCCTCAAATGTAAACAAATAAAATTTGTTTACCCTGTACTGATTTTCTATTTAAAAAATGGTTCACTGTCACTTAATAGCTTCACAATTTACTGCAAAACGAAAACTAATGCAGTCAAAACAAACTTACTATGAAATTCTGTTATGCTAAAATATATGTTAAAATGAGACACCTTCTTCCTAAAATGTTCCAGGCCTCCATATTACCAAATGAATCATCATCATCAACAAAATTAATATCATGGTTCCCATACATGTAAGAGATTTACTATATACAGCCTGCCTCCAACACCTTCCCCCATCTGACCTATTGAGGCAACTATCTGTCATAAGTTAAGTTATCTGTGAAAAACCTGATTTCATTTAGCTTTTAAATTGTTTGGTGTCTTGCAAAGGGCTAACTGTAGTTGCATTAAAAAATGAGAAGGTTAGTGATATTCACCTAGAGTTCTGGCTGCTTATGATTTCATTCCTTGCTTCAGCATTCTTGATACAAATTCCCATTTATCAATAGTCACTATGAAATTGAGCAGTTGGAGCTAGCTAAACAATACAAATTCGGCACACCTCCAAATTTTCCAGATCCCAAACTGAGACAGTCACCATTGTCTTTCTTCTGCTCACCTCCTATCCCCTGCTTCTGAATATAATAATAATAATAATAATAATAATAATTTTTATTGCCAATATGCTTGTGATTACAAGTTTCTAGCAAAGTCAATACAATAGGTACATTCATACATAAATTTTTACAATTGATCAAGTTTGTATAGGGCCTTATTACATAGATAAGATCTTATTCCAATTTTGTATTTATTCCCAGTTAGTAACTTTAGATGAGCTGGAAGCTTATTGTATAGGCTAGCTCCCATTTGATATGCACTCTTATCTGCTGCCTTAGAGTTATGTCTTTGATATGTAAATCTAACTTAGTACGAGTGTTTATATTTATGAATTTCACTGTTTGTGTGGTTAAATTGGGGATTACCTTGAATCAATAGTAATACCCTATATAATATAGTGAAAAATACAGTTAGAATATTTTCCTGTTTAAATATTTCTCTACAAGATTCTTTTCTGTCTAACTTGTATATTATTCTAATGCATCTTTTCTGCAACAGTAACAACCGATTCATATACATATGACAACAGGATCCCCAGACTTCAATACCATACATGATATGTGGAAAGATTGTTCCATAATATGCAATTTTCAGAATACTGCTATCTAAGACTTTTGATAAATGATTTATTAGGAAAATGCCCTTACTCACTTTTTTGCAAACAAGTCTACATGTGCCTTCCATGTTAGGAACTTGTCAACATATATTCCTAGGAATTTGTATTCTGTTATTTCATAGACACTTCCTTCACTAGTGTTTAATCTTAGTTTATTGTCTATTTCATGAGTTCTTAATTCAAACTTTATTAAACATGTTTTATTTTTATTGCAGATTAATCCATTTGCAACCGAAGTAATTTGATAGCTCATTTGAGGTCTCATTAGCAGTTGTCTCTAATATAAAATCATTACTATCCCAACAAATTGCTGTAGTGTCATCTGCATATGTTATTATTTTGCTTTTATTTGGTATGACATATCATTATGTACAGAACAAATAATAAAGCGACCAAGTACAGATCCCTGAGGAACACCACGTTTAACTACACCCATTTTTGATTTTACTTTACTTACTGATTCACCATTTCTAGAATAGACTTCTGTGTATTGAGGTCTATTTTGGAGGTAGGTTGATAGTAGTTTATTAGCTAAACCCTAATACCATAATTTTCCTAGTTTGGCGAAGTAGTAGGTGGTTATCAACAATATCAAATGCTTTGAGAGGTCTAGAAATAATCCAGCCACTTTGTTTTTTTTCATCTAATTTTTCTAAAACCTCATATATAAACTGAGTTACAGCAGTAGTAGTGGATAAACCCTTCTGGAAACCATACTGGCAGGGATTAATGATGCTATTTTCTAATATGAAGTTATTTAATCTCACTAGGATAACCTTTTCAAATAGTTTGCTCAGAACTGAGGTCAGAGTGATAGGTCTGTAGTTTCCAATATCTCTCTTGTTGCCTTTTTAAAGACAGGTCTAACTATGCTGATTTTCAGACAATTTGAAATTCTCCCTTTGCTATGGATTCATTTATCAGGAATGTCAATGGCTTTAGGAGGGCTTCCCTTACATTGTTTCAATACAAATGTATTATGCTGTCCCACCCACTAGAATTCTTATTTCTTAATTATTTATAATACAACTTAATTCTTTTTTCCGTGTGTTTCATACAAAAATATTGATTTATTGATGGAGTAATTAATTCTATTATCTGCATTTACTTTATTGCTACTTTTGGCTTCTCCTACATTTAGAAAGAAGTTCATTAAACATGTTGCTAATGTTACTGGGATCTTTTTCTATTTTTTCATTTGTATTTAATTCTATGTTTTCCATTTCCTGCTTGTCCTTTCTCACATCGTTTATTAGACCCCATGTGGTTTTCCCAATGTTATTGAATCAATGATTTTTTTCTCGTAAATTCCCGCTTTCAAATTCTGCAGTTCACATTGAAACATTTTCTTATAATATTTATACATATTTTTGTAGTAAGCAAAACCTGTTGACTGATTCAAATGGTACATATCTTTCATTTTTTCTTGTATTGCTATAATGTTTGCTGGTAGTTTAATTTTGGTTTTATGGTTTATCTGTGTTTTCTTAGTTACAATTGGACAAAAGTGGTTAAACGATTTATTAAAAATTTTGTAAAAAGCCTCCCATTTACTATCTACACTCTCAGCAGTAAATATATCTATCCAAGACTGATTTGCCAGGTGTTTGTTAAGTTCTTTGGTGTTTTCATCTGTTATTTTTCTGAATTCCTTTTTTTCATATATTGCACTTTTTGTTGTGAAACTTAGCACATCAATGTATTGAGCCTGATGGTCAGACAAATAACTGTTTATTACATTAGGTAGAATATATTTATCATTCAGATTGGTAGCAATATGGTCAATAGTTCTTGAATTATTGCAAGTAATTCTTGTTGGGGAGAAAAATGGTGTCTCTAATATTGTAGATATTTAGGAGATCAGTAAGCTTATGTAATCTATATCATCTTTGTCAACATTATATTGAAATCTCCTGCTAAAACAATATCTGTACTACATCTAACAGTGTTCTGTAGTAGCAGATCCATCTGTTCAATAAAATCATTTACTTTGGAACTAGGTGATCTATATATACCAATAATAATTAGTTTACTATAGCCCTTTGATATAGTTATCCCTGCAGTCTCAAATGGACATTTCACAGCAAAATTTATCAACACCTTTCAATTTGTTTGCTTTCAGCCCATTTTTGCATATATTACAACTCCTCCACCCTTGTGATCTGCCCTATTGAAGAAGTCTATTAGTTTGTAATTTCTAATCTTGCAAAATTTGATATTTTCTTTATTTAGACCATGCTCAGTGATTATAGTATATCTGCACTGACACTATTCATAAAATTTTCCAGCAATTCAAGTTTATTAGATATATATTGTATATTTAAATGTAAAATTCTAAGGCCATGCTTACTACTTACAGTATCAGAACATTGGTTTATTTGATTGGCTGTTTTGGTTTTACTGTCAACATTTTCACTGTGATGTTGTCTACTGCCATTCAGCACTTGTTGCACATACTGCCGTTGTTTGTCCAGTATAAAAAATCATCTGATTTCTTCAGTGATGAGACGATTTTCCTGTTACTCCTTCGGTTGATTGCAGGTTCTTGACTTCTACTCCTTTGGCTGGTAGCAGTTTCTTGACTTCTAATCCTTTGGCTGGTTGCAGGTTCTTGAGTTCTTGTTGGGGTGCACTGTTTTCCTTTATTAGCCTTAACTTCACTTTTAGTATTTTGATGATCTGTTGTTTGATCTTCTTTTCCTTGATGGGCTCCAACAGTATACCTCAGAGGTATGCATGCACAGTTTCTACTGGATTCTGTAGTTCTCTTTATTACATTCCCAATGTTTTCAGCGATTTTCGTTTTACCTAGATAATTCCTGTGTAGGCCATGTTTTGTGAAGTGGCCTCTGTCTGTTGAATTCAGTTCAATAAAGTATGCATTTTGAAATGCTTTGCATATTTTCTTAAACTTTCTGTTCGTTGCTGATATCTCTGTATTTACACAGGACCATTCAGCCAGATCATGCCTATGAGGTATACTGCCGATATAAAACTTGATATCAGGTCTTGTAATTAGAACTTCTTTAAGTTTTCTGGTAGCATTTCTGGCTTCATTGCGATAAACATCGTTTGCGCCACCCAGTACTACATATATGCTGCCAGATGCCATACAGTCTGTATTTAGCACTTCACTGAGATTTGCTCCTGGCTTTACTAGTCCTGATACAGTAAATTTCTTTTCATTATTCAAGATAGAAGCCAATCCCTTCCCGTGGCTGTCAGACAAAACACAAACTTTCTGTTTCTTCAGCGTAGATTTTCCATGATATTTGTTACTGTATTTAGGTTTTGCTCCTATGCAGTTTGCGTCATTTATTTTCTTATAGTCTTGCGTTGGAAGTTTTTCTTCGAATTTGAGCACATCAAATCTGTTACTCGTTGACAAAGTTATATTTCCACTGTTTTTTGTAGCACGATAATACTTCCTAGGCTTAATAAAATCACCACTTTGGTTAGTATTTTCACATTTATTGTCAGCTCTGACTTGGTTGAGCATCATTCCTAAATTATCAACATACTTTTGAGCAACAATCAGTTCTTGTTCTATACAAACTAATACATTTTCACTTACGCCGGCGTTATATTTACTCACTGCTGTTTTGAGGTTATCACATGTGGATAGTCCACATTCACATGACGAATTTAACACTTTTAGTTTGTCTAGGCATGTAATGTGTACCCATACATGCATGACTGAGCACAAACGGATTCCGTTTCTTATAGTTTCTTGACACGAAACACATTTTACATTAAGTAAATTTACATTTTCCGTAGAGCGGTTTATTATCACTTCTATACGCGACGCCATCTTACTATGGCTTCTCCATTAGTACTCCATTAGTAATATATCATATACAACCCCATTCTATTTTCTTGCCACTTTCTGTCATAACAAGGATAATTGGCTTATCAAAGCTTATTAAATTGAATTTGGCAGCTTCAGTTTGGAGAAACAATTTTCAGTTATGTATTTTACATGTTGCCATTTATGTTAAGAACATAGATTTGATTTATCTCTTACACATTTATTGCACAATTTTTTAATTTGTTGACCCATACTCCTCTCCTTCGTTTTGTTATCCCTGATTTAAATATCCACCCAACAAATTAAATACATCATTGCAGTTTACTGGCAGTGTGCACTAAACAATTTCCCACTCCACATTGTGTTCTTATTATGACTGATGGTCTATATCCAAATAATTTTGTGTATCTTTATTTGTCTATGTTTCTCTGTTATTACATCACCCTACTGTATTTGTCATATTTGTAATGTATTATTTTCATTTAAAATAAATCCCAAGAAGATGAAAGTAGCCATAAAGAGTCTCATTCGGTGAATCTCCTGGTGATAAAAGCAAACTTGAAGATGATAATCAATATGTTGGAGTAGTTAGTTAAAAACAAAAACAAAAATTGTCTAACAAAAATTTTACACTAAAGAATACCAATAATTATGCAAACCCACTATTTTGTGTAATGAACACAACAAAATATATTTGCTGTAGAAAACTAATATCACACAAAATGGCTGAAATCAATTCATATAAATTGTATGGTGAAATGGTTTCTGACTGTAATACTGGAATGAAACACTAGTTTTGTGTTTTTTGTTCACCAGTGGCAGTGTGATGTTTTTAATATGAGACTAATTGTGTAATTTATTTAATTGTGAATTACATACTTGCTATAATTTGATAAATATCCTAAATGTTTGGACTTGTATCCCTGTCGTCAGTCTCTACTGGTTTAATGCAGTCCTCCGTCTCTTTCTATCTTGAGCTTTATCTCAGCATACCCCTTAAAACCTAATTCTCTGACTTCATCTAGAATATTTTCTGCAATGGTTCGCTCAACTAACATTTTAACCAATCCCACATATCTTAAAATGTGACTCACCATACTATCTCTTCTTTCTGTTAGCCTCTTCCACAAACTTTTTTCTTTGCCTATCATTTCAAAAAATTTCATTTCATACTTTATCCATCCACTTAATTTTGAACATTATTCTGTAGCACCACATTTCAAATGTCTCTAGTTCACTACTTTCTGGTACTCCTAAAGTCCATGCTTCACTATCAAAAATTGCTGTGATCAATACATACAGTTTTAGAAAATTCTTTGAGTCCTTGTTCAATATTTGAAACTAAAACATTTTTTAAAAGAAGGCTTTATTCTGTTTTCATAAAGATAATAAGTTTATATTGAACTTACTTGATTACTGTTACGGTCAATATCCATAGAAACTAAACTGTTTCTGGCAGGTATTCCATTGGAAGCTAGAGTTCCTGGTCTGCAAATAAAGAAAAATGAAATCACTAACAAGATGAAGAAAACAATAACAGCAGTTGTAATTGGAGGCTTCTGTAGATAGGTACAATTATTTCTAGGCTATCTGGGTGACACCACATGCTAGTGTAAAATGCCAACACTTTGTCTGACTTAATTTTTTCTTCCAGGGAAGAATTATACCACAATGCTTGAGAAAGACAATCTCCATCTGAAATATTTGATTATCTTGAACATTTAATGTTCTTGAACAGTCAGCTTACCTGCTAATCTGGATGTTGTATGGAATATCTTTAGGTAGCTTTATAGGGTGAGAGGTGTGATCTATTTCCTTGGTATCAAAGAACACCACACACCATGATTTCTGAGATCACTGTCCCTGTTGATGTTATTCTGATGTTTAACAATCTCTAGTGCTTCCTTGAGCCACCAGTAACACAAACCCAGCAGCCTCTAACCAAACCATACCTGATTGTATAAAATGGCTGCCTTATACTACATTAAATGTGTCACAGAAACAGTTTGGAAAAAAATTGAGTTCAGATTCAAACCAGTCTACAAGGTGTATAGCTATATTAGCACCATTTCCGTTAATGTAAAAGATTGACAATCACCTCTGCAAACTGCAGGGTTTATGAGATTCCTTGAAGCTTTGGAATTTTCTAGTTTATAGAGTCTGTCCCCACTGAAGACAACAGACTCTGAGATCATATTTGCCACTGCAAATCAGATTATATGATAAGTCAACCATTGTTTAACTTGTGTCATCGACATTGAAAATATTACACACTTAATGGCCTAATAACATCAAAAACTGTAATCCAAGCTCCAGGATGAATGGCACTTTTTGCTACAAAAGAAACAGATCATGCTCCAATCTCCCAATCAGTCAGACTAGCTTAATATTCCAAAATGCTACATATTCCAGACAGGGATTGCGTTTATTACAGTATACAGTCCAGTAGCACCATAGTTCTTCCCTAAATAAAGGCTGAATTATGTCAACTAAATTGGTGGCATTTTGACACTAGGATGCAGCATCATCCAGGCTGACCAGAAACAAACAGCAGGTGTGTTTGTTCAGATATTAGCAAAAATGAATAAAATGTTGATAAAACTTTGATTGAATAAATAACAACAACAAATGGATCTGTTCACAATTGAGATTTAATCTCTCAACATTATTCTTACATAGTTTGATCACAGGAAATTTATTCATTTGCTTTATTTCATGACAGCAATAATGAGTATGTACTGTTTATGGTACTAACTTAAGAATGTCACATTGTTTAGCAACATCTTCAGAGAACCAGTATCCAGATTAAAGTCATTCATTCATTAATGATATTATTAGATGTTATCTCCATGTCATTCTCATGTCACTAGGAACAGTATTAATATTGGCTTCCATATGTGACCTAATCAAAACAGTGGTCTTAGATTTTTGTGTCTTAATGCAGTTCTATCAATAGACAATATTTTAAATGTGACAGAAATATATAATGTTCTCAAATAAAGGTTACAATATTATCAATCTGGATTATTATTTAACAATCCTGGCAATTAAGGATCCATTGTGATGATGTATTATCACCTGTATGGGCTGCTCTGTATCACATGTTAAAACAGTTCTCTGAATATGGAAAATGTGTGGCTAAGTGGATGACTGAGAATCATGATGTAACTCTAAGTGTATAACAGACGCTTATGCATAGTCTTAAGGGATCACAAATAAATCAAATGATTGTTGTAGAAAAGCCTCTCGGGATTCTATCACGTCAAAGTTAAGTCGACTGGCGACGTTTCAAGAGCCAGCACTGCTCCCATTGTCAAGCACAAATTAACTTTCTGAAGTCTGCCACACAGTAGTCTATGATATGGGGCTACCAACCAGGAGCAGGGGAAGGTTCATGTGGAGGTGCATTCTAACTAAGCACAGCCTACTTAGTGACGTCATGATTTGATCGCTATTATGCCCCACAGGTAACGAGCGATGGTTAGATGAAACAACACGCCTTTGCCATGCAATTAATTTTTGGGACAGTGTCACAAAGGAGGTGATAGGAATTAGGTTTAATAATAATGTTATCAATCGGGATCAGGGACTCAGCTTAAGCTAAACATGAAAGACGGTAATTAGATTATTGCAAGGCACATGGGATCAAACCATATTAGGACATAATAGCGATCAATACATTATGTCACCAAGTAGGCCCTGCCCAGCTAGATTACCTCTCCATGCAAACCCCTCTCCACTCCCAACTGTTAGCCCTATATAATAGACTACCGTGTGGCAGGCTTCAGTATGTTATGCAGGGCTTAACAATGGGAGCAGTGCCGACTCTCAAAACATCGCCAGTCGACTTTACTTTGATGCAGCTAGAATACCGAGAGGTTTATCTACAGTGTTGCCACTGTGAAAATGTACATAGTTATCCAAGTGATTGTTGCCAGAAAATTTATGTAAACCTGGCCTGTATGGTAGTCTTGTTAAATAAAAGAACTGAAAAATATGTTAACAATTTCTGTGCACAGGTATTATGTGTGGGCTGGTTCTCAGCATCCTGTGATGAGCAGAGCATGTGTAGGTGTGCATTCAGGAACAAGGTCAAAATTTACAGCATCCTTTGTAGTGTGATGTATCACTGCTCATTGCAAGATCTGTAAGTACACAAGCACATGAATACAAAATAACACTGTTAACAGCCATAAAACAATCTTAGAAGTACTGCCTTCCAGAAATCATAAAAAACTGAACACATTTCCACATAATTTTTTTTAATTTCCCCAAGGTCTTGAATCTGCAGCCAAATTATTCATTATAAATTGCAGGGGTTATCACCACATTATCCATCTTGATTTCTATTTATCTTGACTATTGTAACTTAGTAAGGCTTTTCACCAGTCTTTAGAAACAGAGAAAGTTCATTTGGTATCGGGTTGTGGAGTAAAGCTAAGTAGGACATGCTGCTTATGGATAATGATATAACTGTTTCTAGTGGTAAATATTATCATTTTAACTTACATAACAAATTTATTGAAAAATCTGTAAGAAAAATTATTCAAAAGAGTTCATGTATATTAGTTGAGTTTGAGTGACATTGCTAATGCTGATAAGAGAAATATTTTTTATTGAAAGAAACTATAAATAGTTAACATTAAATGTGTAAAAAGCTAAAAGATCATAAAATCCAAAATTGCAGTTTAAAAGAACAAGTAATAATATGAATATTTAATATGGTAATCAAAGAAATTTTGAGCCTAATGTTGGAATATTCAATTGCACATAACTCAAAATCAAAGGAATTAAATAAATAATGTTTAATATATAAATAAATGGGATTTTACATGGAATAATACAGTAACAGTTAAATGTATCCAATATATTAAGGGTGAAAAGATGAGTGTTTAGGTTGAAATTTTGGGCTGTATGACAGATAAGAAAAAGGATAGTTTATAAATAGAAAGTATTAACAAGGGACTTGTATGGTATTTTTAATAATAAAAATAATGGTGACAGTTTAAATTTTGATAATTAAAGGGAAAGTATGATATGGAGTTTCAAAGTTTGGGTAATGTAAAACAAGATGGACAAAGAGGATGTTTTGATTGATGGTCCCTAAATACAATATTGTATAGGAAAGTTGGGGATATCAAAAGAAGGTAGAAGAAAAGAAGACTTTATATATGTTAAAATATTTAATTGGGAAATGAAATTCAAAGAGAAAATGGAAATTTGGTGCTTTTTTTTTTCTTTTCAAATTTAGGTATTCTCATTGCTAAACTATAGCTTATTTCAGTGATAAATACAGAAAATATACAGTGGCAACATATTTGATACTTTAATTACATCAAATACATTTACACAAACTGCTAGCAATTATTTTGTAGATATCTAAGAAATAAATTCATATCAGTAGTGGCGTACATACAGTTTTATGTGGAATCAGGAAGGATTACTTCACATTACATAGCAATCTGTGTCAGAAGTGCCAATATATAAAGTGTTCAAAATGTTGAGATCGAGGTCATATTAAAGTTTGGTGAAAATCAGTAAAATATGGGTTGTGACCACATAACCCATCATCATATCTGTAAGTCTTGACCATGTAAGTCATCTGTTTCATTTATACATTAACCATGTGACTCTGAACTTCACAAAGGACTCTTGCTTAGTAGCTGACCACTATATTAGTTTTTTCAGTTATAAATTTGATGTCAGCAATAGGACCATTTGGTGGTATTAGATATCAGCTTATCTCCAAAGCACTTGGCTCTTTCAGACCTGCAGGTAAACTAGTTACAGGACCAGTAAGACCATGCATGCAGTTTCTTGTACACAGAACAAATACGATAAGCTGATGACTGAAGGACAAATGATATCTCATCTTAGCTGAGATCATACAAATCCTACTGCATCTAGGATACATGGGGGGGGGGGGGGGGGATGGGAAGATTTCAGGCTTGGAACTGTGCTAAGAATTTGAGGATGTGGGATATAGATCAACCTATTAAGGGCTGTGGTTTCCTGGTGGTATGACTAGAGATCAAGTGGTCTATGGATTGAATCCCTGTTTCAGATGGTATTTTCAAAAGCCCTTGGCCTGACCTTTACTTCTGGCACAGATTTCTGTGTAATGTGAAGTAATCCTTCCTGATTTCACATAAAACTCTATGTACATCACTACAGGTCGAATTTATTTCTAAGATATCTACAAAATAATTGCCAGCAGTTTGTGTAAATGTAGTGAATGTAATTAAAGTACCATATATGCTGCCACTGTACATTTTCTGGTGTATTTATCTATTTTGTTATGCAATTGTTTATCTATGAACTGACAACTTTCCACAACCCACCAAACCAGTTTCTTATATTGCGATCTATGGAAAATGAATGTATTGTATTGCATTTTATTGTATTGATCACTTTGTTAGGTTAGGCAGCTACAATAGTGGTGGATTTTGGAGCCGGTATGAAACCCAGTCTTCAGATAGCTGGAAACACACAAGATTATAGGGGTTACTGCAACATTTTCAAATTTTGCAAACTATGTAACAGGTACATAGTTAATGAAGGTTATACCAATATGAGGGGGTAACCAAAAATAACCAGAAAAGCATTGCCATTGGCGGAGCTTGTATAGTAAGTGTTTCTGCCACTAGGCATTTATAACACAACTCATTGTAAGTTCAGTGCCACCTGTGTTGTCGACCTGGCTTGTTATGTTAATCTGCCGTGATTGTTTTTGCTAGTGTTGTTTTTTTTATTTTTTTATTTTTGATGATGGCAAGTTTAAGTGAACAATGTGCTGCCATGAAAGTTTGTTATCTACTCAGTAAAAATGCTGCTGAAACTGTTTTATTGTTGAAAACAGCTTACAAAGATGACGCTATGAGAAAAACTCAAGTGTACGAGTGGTTCACTTGGTTTAAAAATGGTGATATATCGATTGATGACAAACCTCATTCTGGACGTCCATCAACTGCCCGAATTGACAAAAATGTTGAAAAAAATTTGAAAGCCTGTGCTCTCAGACTGTCAACAGGAAATTTATCAACTATCCGAGACTGGCAGGTTATTTTGGAGCTTTGGTCAGCAAATTTTAACTGAAGATTTGAGAATGAAAAGGGTTGCTGCCAAATTTGTTCCTCGGGTTCTGACTGACAATCAGAGAGAATGTCAAGTTGAAACGTGTCGTGCTTTGAAACAACAGCTTGAAATTGATCCAGATTTTCTGTCAAAGGTCATTACTGGTGATGAGTCATGGTGCTACATTTATGACCGAGAAAAAAAGCTACAGTTAAGCCAATGGAAGACATCATTGCCACCCCATCCAAAAAAAATGTTATAAATCAAACAACAAAACAATGATCATTTTTTTTTGATGCCAAGGGTGTAGTTAATTTAGAGTTTGTTCCCCCACAGCAGACCATCAATCAAACCTTTTATTTGGAAGTTTTAAGAAGATTGCGCAATAGTGTTCATCAAAAAATACCCGATTTGTGGCAGACATAAGACTGGTTCTTCCACCACGACAATCCACCTGTACACACAGCTATCTCTGTTAGGCTGTTGGCAGTTTTTGGTAAAAAAAAAAAATGGCATGGTTCCACTGCCCCATGCACATTACTTGACTGGCCTGGCCTGGCTCCGTGAAACTCTTTCTTATTTCCACGCATGAAAAGGGGCATGTAAGGGCATTGATTTGACAATATTGAAGAGGTCAAGAAATAACGAGGGAGGAGCTGTCAGCCATTTCTAAAGATGACTATATAAAATGTTTCGAACAGTGGAAGCATCAGTGTAATAATAATAATAAAAATTTTACTGTCATTAAACTGTCATAGCAATAGACAAGTCAATAATACAAATATGAAAATACAAACAAGACAAAATTCATAATTAAAAACAATATTAATTAGACACTCCACACACAATTATTTCATATTA
>CM061921.1:378737579-378829558 GCA_031002005.1 Vandiemenella viatica
CAGTAGGTATGAAAAGTAATTCATGGAAGGGAAAGATGACCATGACCACAAGCTGGCACTCGATTTAAGGGTGTGGGAAGATTTTTTAGGTAAGGGTGTCAGGGATTGGAATGAGTTACCAAGGCGAATGATGAATAACTTACCGAAAATGTTAAAAGAATTTAAAGTTGAAATTTGTAGAGAGCAAATGTAGGTGGGTGCAGGATAGGGGGAAGTTGGGTGTCTAGGGAAATTGCCAACGGAGCGTGTGCTCCATTGCAATTAAATTTTAAAAAAAAAAATTAAAAGTGTATAAAATTCCTTGGTATTAAATAGATCAGAAACTCTGTTGGCATGAATGTATCACTTCACTAATGAAGAAGTTAAGTAGTGCCACCTTTGCAATATGAACACTTTCTCTAACAGCAGACTTAGAATTAACGAAACAGATGTACTCCTCTTATTTCCATTCAGTAATGTCATATGGCATAATTTTTTGAGGAAACTTTTCACAAAGTAAAAAAGTTTTCACGAGACAGAAAAGAGCTATTAGGATGTTGTGTAGGGTAAAACCTAGCACTTCTTGCAGACAACTTTTTTAAAAAACTCAATATTCTTACAATGACTTCTCTCATGTGCTTTGTCATAGATCATTTTAACCTGTTTACTTCTAATTCACAGGCACACAATTTCAATACAAGAAATAGAAATAAATTGCACAAAATACAAACATCTCTGTTATTAGTACAAAGAGGAGTTAATTATTCTGGTATACATCTATATTATAAACTTCCCAAGAGTATAAAGCATTTTGCAGATAATAAAGATATATTTAAAGAAAAACTGAGAGATTATCTTATTGGCAACTCCTTCTACTCCATTCAAGAATTTGAAAAAATTAATTAATAGCATTCATTATGACTTTTGCAAAATTCAGTTGTAAAAATTAATGTTTATTGTTATTGGTCTTTGTGACATATTTTTTTTACTATGATTATGACTCATATTATATGTATGTATATTAACCATGACATGTTTCACATCCCACAGGTCCTTCCTCAGCAGTGATCCATGAAACAAGATTGATAAATAAATAAATAAAAATAAAAAAACGCAAATTTTTCTTCACATACCACTTATTATTAGAATTTACATTTACGCTTATCAGCTGGGCAAGTCCCTGAATAGGCATTATTAGAGAGGTTTAAAATGGAGAGTAACACAGTAGTGACCCACAAACAAACATTCCCAAAAACAGAATATTCTGACATGTCATAGTAGTAAAGTGAATGGGAATAAAGAAATCTTTCCTAAAACTGTAAGAGCTCATTATCATTAAAAAATACACCATGTTTTCAAACAAAGAATAGACCTACCACCTATCAAAGTTGAAGGCAGGAGAGCTGCAGTCACACACTGTTTCTTTTCATTACTCACACAGTTTCTGAACTTATACGCAAGAAAGTAGCCAACAGGTGTCAGGGGAGTGGGGTGTCCAATTATTACCATCATTATTGTTTTATTTTCCTGCACCTGAAGAAATTATCACTCACAATAGATTTTTAGGGTTTGATATTGGATTCAGGGGTCTATCATCTTCGACTCTCATGTCCTTAAGTTAAGTGATTATTTTAGATCTGTAAGAAATCATTGCATCGTGGCTATAATATGTGGGATAAACTTTGGCTGCACAACACACAAACACATGATAATTCTGAAACTGCTTAGTGTGCCAGAAAAAAGTCAAGTGAGTAGAAGTCTTGGGTACAGCGGTTCTTACTGCATGTAGTGTGCATTTGGCACACACAGTATTCAAGTTGTAGGGAAGCAGGATGCCACAGAAAACACATATGTAAAACAAAAAAATCATGGTAGGATTGTTGGCAGATTGGAGGCCAGGCATATTCTGCTCCAGGTAGTCCAGGAGTTGTGTGTTGCCCGTAGTATCATTTCACGGCTGTGGAGAAGGTGGAAACATTCAGTGGCAGTACAGGGAAGGTCAACTATGTGCTATAATCCTGTGTCAAGATTGTTATCTTGCCTTATGTGTCAGAAGACTGCACTGGCTAGTAATTTTGCAGCAGCCTCTGGTCACACATCTCCCATTAGGCAGTGTATTGTCAGCTACCACCAGTTGCATTCCCCTCACACAAACAAACCATGTGGCTCACTTTATGTGGTGTCTTGCTCACTGTGATTTGACCCAGGAATAGTGGGACAGTGTACTATTCATGGATGAGTTTGTTCAACTGGTGCACCACTGGAACAAGTAGCAACCCTGACAGTGCAATAGAAAAGATCTGATATGGCAATGGCAGTGTTGTCATCTGGGGCAGCATTATATTAGAAGCATATACCCCACAGCACGTTTTTTATATTCTCTGTACATAGGTATAACATCCTGCAATAGTATGTGTGACTTTTTCGTAGTGCACGTGGACCTTGTTGAAGTCTGATGGATGATAATGCCCACCTATACAGGGCTGGTCTGGTGAATGAGTACATGTAACATGAGGACATCACACATCTAGAGCGGCTTGCTTACTTCCCAGACTTAATTCTGATTAACCATCCACGAGATGCTCTAGGCCAGGGATGGCCAACCTGTGGCCCGCGGGCCACTTGCGGTCCGCTGTATGTCAGCATGCAGCCCGTGAAGCTGGATTTTAAGAATGCTTAAAGATTGCTGCTCTTTGAAAACAATGTTGTGTGCCTACTATTCATATATGCATAGCTTATTAAGATATGGTATAATTTTTTGGGGATATTCAACACATGCAAAACAGGCATTCATACTTCAAAAGAGAGCTATAAGAATCATGAAAGGTATGAAATGTAGAGAATCCTGCAGGGATATTTTTAAAGAACTAAAAATACTGACTCTACCATGTATATACTTATTTGATTGTATCTGCCTCCTGAAATCACATCAGGAATATGCAGCGCTAAATACATAGACACGAAACAAGGAATAGGTATAATTTTCATATAGAGTGACACAAGAAAGCTCTATACCAAAATAGTGTACTCTACCAGCCTAAAATTCTGTACAGCTCTCTTCCTGAAAACATAAAACAACTATCAAATTTACATAATTTTAAGTATAAGCTAAGAAATTTTTTATTAGTCAATAGCTTCTATAGTGTCAATGAATATATGCACCATCGAGAAATGAACAAACATGATTAAATTATTTAGTATTGTAACTTGTAAAACATTGAAATATTAATTTAACTTTAGTTGAACATATGTATTTCATATGCTGCTTGTATTGACTGTGCAATTTTAAGTATGATAATTATAATAATGATATGTAATCCTATATTATGTGAAAAATTATATTGTAATGCTTATTGTAATTAATGATGACTTGTCCTATGTCATAAATTATGACTTCATTGATCAAATAAAAATTCAATTGATGAAAAATATTGATCAGGCTAATTAACATTAACTGTTAATGTGTTAATAATTTTCCTAGTTCACTAAAATTAAAAACCATATTTGAACTTCATTTTTTTTCCCCTCAGAGCTATGAGCATAATTATATCTGCAACATTAGACCAAGTTTGTTATCCTCACAAAATGTACAATATTAATGGGAAGATTTAAACATATTACAGTTTTGATGCATTGGAATTGGTATGATATCCAATACTTCAAAAAGTCAGAACAAAATGTTATTACAATTAGATGTAAAAAAAATCATCACAGAAGATGTGTGTTTGTTTTATCATATAAAACATTTATACATTTTGTATCAACCAATCAATTTTTACAATAAATGCATTAAATTTGGTAATACAATTTGTGTATATATTTTGAAAACATGTTTGGAGATCTATGATATAATAGCTTACCCCTAGATTTTCCTGTCAGAGAACTGTAGTCACTAACAGGAAGTCCATCAAGGGTTTTCTGTGACCGGAGCTGACCTCGAGGCGATTGCTGTTCTGAGAGGAAACGGTTACCCATCATTTCAGTATCTGCAATAGGACTTAAAGAGCCCATTCCACCACCTGAATCAACAATTTGCTATGATCACCTAAATGAATTATAATTCAATATTTAATGTCTGAAAATATTTAATTAAAAACAATTCAAATATGAACTATGAAATTATTTTTAACTAAAACACAAAGCATTGCTACAGATAAAAATATATTACAAACACAATACTATTTTTCCCCCTTATGTCCAAAAATGTATAGGTGTCTTAATGTAATTGTAATCCTTGAGATAATTTTGTAACACCCTCATTATATCAAATGTCAACATTTTAAACCTAATTAGTATATTAGAGTATTTCACTGGTTTGAATGTTGTAACATTACTATGAAACCAAGCTCATTATTTTAAACTGCATTTAGTTATTATATAGTAAAAAGTACTAAGTTTGAATAAGATTTTGAAATGACTTGTTCAATCATTGTCCTTATAACAAGATTTTTTAAATTTTCAAAATGGTTCATTATTAGTGTATGAAAGTGCAAATAAAAGATAAAAGTTCTGAGAAGGGCATGGAAATTGTATTTTTGATTTTTCTAAGAATCTAACTTTTTTTTCCTTGAGGGAATCCTTGACAGGATACCATATATACCAAAAATATCACAATATATACTGCTACAAAAATGTAATTTATATTTAATTCCAACATGTTTTTCTTTTTTATAAGAATAAAATGTAATCAGAAAGGACTTTCTTTTATGATAAGTTTACTGAAACTGAATGTAAATATGGTATATGAAAAATTAGGTTTTGAAGATCAATAAAAACATAACAAAGAATAAACATTTCTGAATTGTGGGAAGTAAATTCTTATCAAGAAAAAATTTATCAACATTATTTTAAAATAAATATGTTAGCACTGGTATTTTATAATTTCTATTAGGCATATTTATATATGTTTTATTAGAGGTTTACTTTTCATATTGAATTTGGAGTGCAGATAAATGTGCCTTCTTTCCACTGAAAAATGTTTGAATAAGAAAACGGATGGAACGTAGTTGCTGAGAAAAAGTTATTATTGTGAAATGATAATTGCCAATACTCCCCAGAATAATTTATTTTTAACACTACTATCATAAACATATTGAATTCTTGCTGCTTCAATTGTATTTTATCTTAAATAACAAATTACTATTACAGATATTCTATTTCTGAGAATTTATTACATATTGAAGTCCCAGATTTCCTATTGACGTTTGAAGTAAATGTGGAATGTTCTGCAGGTGGTCATTTATATTAGCATTAGTTATCTCAACAAAATAACTGCAGAAATCAATTTGTGTGAAGCGTTATATATAGCTGTACAGTTACAGGAGATCAGTAGTTCCAGATTTTGTTTAAATTGTCAAATTAGTTGGTTTTGCCTTTATTTTATTTCTTTTCTGTGAAATATCTTCTCAATAAATTATAAATTTGTCTTTTCACTCAAAACTTGGTAATGATGTAAGTCATACAAATCACAGTGCAAAATTACATGACAGCTGCAAGATGGTTTTTATGGTCGCAGTTAGTGCTTAGTATCTGTTAATAACAACATTTTTCAGGCACAGTAGCCCAAGTCATTTTATCAAAATTGAATTGAATAATGGTGACAGAGGTATTTTACTAAAATATTTTAATGTGTGTTAACCTTGGCCCACCTGCCTTTATTTGTGGTAAGTGATGGGTTAGTTAGAATTTCCTTCCTTGTTTTCTAAATTGAACGAAATGTGGTATGCTGCAGTCTTTTATTCTGAATAAAATTTGGTTTTCATATATTTATTATGCTCCTGTAAGAGGCAAAAGTGTTCCTTTTATGCTGTATATTGGATACTATGGTGTGTGTGACAAAATTTTCTGGTTACAGGGCAGAGCATAAAAATGAAGTTAGGTGTGCAGTTAAATTATGTGGTTGACTATTCTCCAATGAAGAATTCTGATACTAATTTTTATCCAAATAAACCTACAAATGTAAGAATCAATTAGAAGAGGGAAAAATCCACACCTTTTGGAAAATTTTAACTTAGTACTGCTTTACAAAAGTAAAATCACTAAAACCACGTGAAACATCCAGGAAATTATCTTGTGGACAAAAAGAATTCAAGAAATAGATGCGTCTCTTTCAACAGCTAGTCAGATATCTAAAGGCCAATCTGTTTATGTGTAGTGTGTGTGCTTTGCAACTAACTTAAATTTAATACCACCAAAATAATTATGATTTTTGGATTGCGAATTTTGTGTTTTCCAATTCATCTGACATATGACATTCATTCTAGAATTCAAATAGATGTATCAATGTTCTGCCTTCTATACCTTCCCCAGTCTACCAAGAAAATATATGGTACATACATTATACCAATTCCGTCTCATTATGTTGAAAATAGCTGTATACCAAAGTATGTATCCTTCATATTAATGTGTTTGATTTGTGTATATGTTTATTTGATCCTACACTCAAGCCGTTAAAAATTGATATGTTTTGATGACAAGATTTTGGAATTGTTGCTAAATGCATTTAATTTACAACTTCATACATAAAGTTACATTTTACAGCAAAAAGATTTATTGCTTGAATATTTTTAACTAGTACCCTCATTTCAACAGTTTTTGTGATTCCACATTTCAGTTATATACAATGATTATTACTGAATTCTTAAGAATTTTTTTTGCTGTTTGCTGGACCATGATGACAGTTGCTAAAGGTCACAAAAATTAAAGAGACTGAAGAATGTTTTTTCCCATCATTTACAATTATGAATCTGGTATACCATATAAAATGCTAATCTCAAGAATGTTTATGGTAAATGAGGAATAAAAACATTTTATTTACTTAATGAATCATGTTTTATCATAGTCAAGGAAAAGTTTTGTGATTAAGAACACATGGTGGTTTTCAAACAAAAAAACATTTATTAGATTTGGGATGTGAAAACAATCAAATTTTCAAAATTATATTTAGGGAAATGGCAGTGGGATAGTAGGATCAGATGGTGAATGATTCTAAACACAAATTCCATGAACATTTCAATAGTGGTTAAACCCACACCATTATATGACACACCACCTGTACCATATCCCATCTTATATACCAGCTCCCTTGCCTCTATTGCCAAAGTTCTTACATCGGCCCAACTCAAAATCATTATCCATCAAAATGAATGGTCACAGGTGAACAGTTTACTTACTAAATCTTGATCTCCCTATTGTTCGCTTGCCCCAGCACCCAAAAAACTGGTGACTTATTGTTTCACAGTCATTAGAGTACTTCCCAGTACCAATTCCCAATCTGAATTCTGCATGTGGGAATTGGCCTACCAGCAGATTCAGGAGACCCTCTGGAACTTAGTCTCGGATAATACCTGCCTTCCTCTTTTTTTTTATAAATGTAAAAGAATTTCTCTTCTTTTACACTGCTCCTTTTTTTATTTTGATTAATATTTCTTTTGATGATATTGTTGCTCCATACACCACCCCCAGTGGTCAATTCCATCCCATGGGCAGCTGTATCCACCATAGGCACTTGTGTGAGCTCAGCCACATGTGTCTTTTTTCCTTGAAAAAATGGTTTTGTCCAAAACATTATGACTTATTTTTTATTGCTGCTGCCCTCCTCCTTTTAACTTTGGTGAGCATTGGGTATAATTTATCCTTTCCTTATAAATATTCGCTAATGGCATTTCTTCCCACTCTATTGTTGCCGAGGTCTTTAAGAAATTAATTTTTTATTATTCTTGATTTTGACTTCAATAATCAATGACTGAGAAGTCAGATAGCAAATTTTAAGAGTTTTTTCTATTAAAATTTATTATCATTTATTTTTTGAAAACTCTTATATGCCTTATTTTTCCCCAATTTCTCTCATGTAGCTTCATACAATAATAAAATAT
This sequence comes from Vandiemenella viatica, assembly GCA_031002005.1. Classification (NCBI taxonomy): domain Eukaryota; kingdom Metazoa; phylum Arthropoda; class Insecta; order Orthoptera; family Morabidae; genus Vandiemenella; species Vandiemenella viatica. Next base: position 378,745,433 of record CM061921.1, read on the forward strand.
AAGAAGTTTAAAAATCAGTGATAGTTATCACACAACTGTGAGTTCATACTTCACAAAAGTATTTTTACTATTTTCACTATACAATACTTTAAAAGATTATGCTAGCAATACAACATTTTTACGGAAAAATTATTTGGTAATGATTTTATTAAATTAAATGTCACTTCACTGAGTACTGCAATCAATTGTTAGACTTAGGAAATACAACAATGAAAAGCATTTTTGAATATAATACCATTGTTTTGAAGACTAATTTACTAAAATTCTATTTAGAAGAAACATATAATGAATTGTAAACTCTATCAGCAAAGTTACAAGTTATGTGAACTGCTTTAATATTTTACTTCAAGCTAAAGATTTTTGTTTCCATGAACCACCTGAAATAATTTATTTACTAAGAACTAAATTGGAATTTAATTCCATCTTCATAACAGTACTATTTGTAACATTACAGTATGCTGGCACCCTTCATATAATTAACATTTTTATATTAAATTTATACTATGTATTTCCAAGTATCGAATAGTATGTACAGTATATCGGTGACGTGCGAGACTGACAATCGATTAATCAATGAGTGTTGTTGGGTCAAGCGCGGGAGGAGTAGGTGGCCATGGACATGGACATGCCTCTATGTACGATTTAGTTTCGGCATAAGTCGAGGAAGGAGGTATATAAGTGGTTTAGATACAACGTGTCTGGTTCTCGAGACATATTAATTATGGGCAGCCACGTCGGTCAGTTTTTTTGTCACTGGCAGAAGAAACGGCGAGATTGCATTGAGCAGAGGTGTGTGGATGTGTATTGGTATAGACAACGTGCAAGTGATTTGTGTGTGTTACCTTCACTCTTAAGAGTCTGCACCTTCGAATTAAAGTTACCACCGGTTACTTTACCTGCATATACTCTAATTATATTTGTCCATTGGTGGCAGGATACAGTGTACTATACAAAACCGTGAATAAATCTTTGACTGGTACTTTTTGTATACACATGTGTTATCTGAAGGAACCCATCTTTATATACATGCATGAATTGTACCTTAGCCAACCTATGGTGGCGACCAAGATTAATTACCTTTATGAAGTCTGATGAACCTTACCTTAGGTGGTCGAAACTAACCTAAAGGGGGACTAATTTGTGAGTCAGAAAGAAGAACTACTATCAATCTCATACTTTTAATGGGTTTTCTGACATGGATGGCTTATACCGTGATCAGGACTGTTTTATTAATCACCATACATCACTTTTAAATGATTTTCTGACATGGCGACCATCTAACAGGACTTGTGAGACTAATAGGCAGTTAAAGTGATTAAAAGGCTGTCTAAATCACAAAATAAAAAGTTTCAAGTGAGTGGAATAAGAATAAACAATTGAACAATTGTTAAGAATCATGAAACGGATCCAACCAAAGACAGTGCATGCGAGAAGTAATACTCATCAAGCAGCGAGCTAGTGCATAGACTATAACGCAAAAGAGTCAACACGGACAATCAGAGATGATTACAACAGCAGTGGAGACAGCGATGCAGTATCTGTGGACAACGCAATGCAGATAGTAGAACAACACACATCGTGGAACAGACGAGCAGTGAAAACGTCGCAGAAATAGCGGGAGCAGTTGAAAAGTCCTCTAACAGGCAACTTTATACTATTAAACAGCCAGGAAATACTTAAAAAATATTTTTTTTTTAAGTGAAAGAAAATCAAACTGATGGGATTTTTTTTTGTTATTTTGTTTCAAAAATTTGTACCGCCATTTGTATTTACTAGATCTTCTGTGAAATTTACAGCATAATAGTAAGAGTTTATACTTGTGAAAAATTTATTATGCACTCCCATAAGATTTTTTATGTATAGAAGTTTCAAATTTCAGTTCTGCTTACAAACGATTTTTTTCCCTTTCTGGAAAAAAAAAAATGTAATTATTTCCATTTTCGAAGACATTAATTGTGTAAGACACGAAAAATTTTACATTAACAAGTAGAACGATTGCTGTGCATGTCAATTTCAGGTGGTAGTACCATTGAGCTACGAGTCAGTGTAGTCTGCATATGGAGTTGACACCAGCAGTCAGCAGTAGTAAATAAAGATATAATTACTGTACTATCTACATGTGTTTTTAAATTGCGGCAAAAGTTCGGAGAAGTGTACATGACTGTTTGAAGAGCAAACCTACGTTGATTTTTTCTCTCTCTTTGATGCAAATCTGGTTTTGGTTATGGAAGATATATGCTGCATCGTTTTTGTTTCATTTGATGAGTTATAACGGCATTGTGGTGAGTTGATTTGAAACTAAAAAGTCTATCTTTTGCCATGTTTATTTAAGTTTGGGGGATAGGTATTGTTAGAGTAATGTATTGATCTTATAATCTCAGTCAAGTTTGGTTTGGTTTTGATTTTTAAATATGAAGAATGAGGAATCTGCTATGGGAGGGGTGCCGGAAATGTTAGTGAAGTTGATGGAAGAGATGAGAAAAAACTTTAAAGAACTTAAAGCTGATATTGCTAAAACCTCCAATGAACTCAAAGCTGATATTACTAAAAACACCAATTAACTCAAAGCTGAACTTGTAGAAAACCGCAAAGCCCTTCAAAATATCATTCAGGATACTAAAAAGGATCTTAAACTAGGTAAAGAGGAGGTGGAGGGGATTAAAGAAGAAGTAAAACTCGAGAGGGTCCGAGTACCAGTAAAAGGTAAGAGCATTATTTTGGTCCAGGAAGCAACTCCAGTTTCGCGTGATACTTTGTGTATTGACTCTCAAACCTGTGTTCAAATGGAACCGGTTAGTGTTCGGTCAATTTCAGAAAGTCCAAGTCCAGTTACAGGTATTCATGTAAGCAATGTTGCTACAATTTCTCCATAGGAGTACAAGCTGGCTATGCGCAGAGCAATTTTCAAACGCTGCAAACCAACTTGTGTCACTAAGTTTGCGAACCACGTTTATAATTTAATGTTTCATTTCAGGGCAGACCTTGTTTTCCCCACTCACCACAGTACTAAAGTATCGGCAGATGATATTCCCATTGGTGGCAAGCAATTTGTACACATTGAACAGTTCCTAAGTACTAGCCCATATGGTCATACTGTAGGTTTTTCAATCAACCTAATGAAAGGTTTCATTCTCCAATGTTCACTTGAGACTTTGGGAAAGTGTAATTCCACAATACGAAGACGGAAACATAGGAAGAAGAAGAAGGTTAGGAGGGAAAAACTAGGAGTACAAGTGAAGAAAGAAGAAATAATCTCACTTTGGTCAAAGGGGAAACTGGACTTATTTCATGAGGGCATCAACATACTTAAATTTAAATACAACCATTCTTCTTTTAGCATAAAGGATTCACATTACTCATGTATTACATTTTAATGGTATTTTTAAGTGATTTATGTTGGGCAAAGTGATTTACACAAAGTTGAAGTTTGAAATGTCTCTTCAACATAATGGTTTTCTAAAAACTTTGATTTTTTCTTAAAATGCTTTGTACCTTGTAGGGTTGTTTAGTTTAATATTTATTGGTAGGTGTTCTTTTTTGTTTACGACAAATCACAAAAATACTTGATATGGATAGGGTAAGTTAGGGAATAAATGTTTTGAGTTACATTAACTAATTTATATCTTAAGTCAGTATCAATTTCTTAAGGCTTGGAGGGTGTGCCCTGGAGTGCTTAAGGGTAGTCCCTATCAAGAACACCCAGTAACCCCTCATGGATGTGTCAAAATGATAGACATCGTTGTGAGTAAGTAACAGAACTGGAAATATGTTCTTTTATTGTTTGGTGTAGTCTGAAGTCGATTTTCTTGGAAGGAATAGTAAGTGATTAGACCTAAGTGCAATTTAGAGGGCTATTTTGCCAAGCCTTCAGGTCATTGACCTCATTTTTAACCGTTCCTCACCAAAGAAAGGAAAAGTTACCTTATCGTTGGAAGCTCTGGTAATAACAATCAGGTGTTTCACTGACAAACAAGTCTCCAGGATAGAGAGTGATGTACTATCCACAAAAAAAAAAAAAACTATGATTAATGTAACAGTGTTGATGTTGTGATTTTGGAGTGAGGGTCAGACAATTAACCTCAAGATATGATTATTTGTAATTTCGTGTTTTCTTTGCAGGAAGATTTAAGTGTATGTGAAGAAACATTTTGTAAATATGTTTGTAATTTAGTTGTATAGGGACCTGCCACCGATAATCTTGTGTAATATTTAATTCATGGTGTTCTTGTATTAGGTAGGGATTATGTGAGCTACCTACTAACAACTAACCTTTAAAAAATGTCCCAGGTTCAAATGTCTTGCCTGCGGCCTCAAATTTGAACTGTGACATGGAACGGGTTGTCACATTACAGTATGCTGGCCCCCTTCATATAATTAAAGTTTTTATATTAAATTTATACTATGTATTTCCAAGTATCGAATACTACTTATATCGGTGATGTGCGAGACCGACAATCGATTAATCGATGAGTGTTGTTAGGTCCAGCGTGGGAGGAGTAGGTGGACATGTCTCTGTGTACAATTTAGTTTCGGCATAAGTCAAGGAAGGAAGTTTATAAGTGGTTTGGATACAATGTGTCTGGTTCCCGAGACATATTAACTACGGGCAGCCGCGTCGGTTGGTTTTTTTGTCACTGGTGGAAGAAACGGCGAGATTGCATTGAGCAGAGGTGTATGGAAGTGTATTGGTATAGACAACATGCAAGTGATTTCTGTGTGTTACCTTCACTCTTAAGAGTCTGCAACTTCGGATTAAAGTTACCATCGGTTACTTTACCTGCATATACTCTAATTATGTTTGTCCATTGGTGGCAGGGTACAGTGTACTATACAAAACTGTGAATTAACCTTTGACTGGTACTTTTTGTATACACATGTGTTATCTGAAGAAACCCATCTTTATATACATGCATGAATTGTACCTTAGCCAACCTATGGTGGTGACCAAGATTAATTAACTTAATGAAGTTTGATTTACCTTACCTTAGGTGGTCGAAATTAACCTTAAGAGGGACTAATTTGTGAATCGGAAAGAAGAACTACTATCAATCTCATACTCTAACGGGTTTTCCGACATGGCTTGTACCGTGGTCAGAACTAGTTTATTAATCACCGTACATCACTTTTAAATGGTTTTCCGACACATTCTTTCAAAACATGTTTTAGGTATTTACCTAGCAGAATAGTTGATACAAAATATTGAAGCATCACTTCTGGAATATACAAGGTCTGTCAAAGGTCATGTAACCATATGGTGGGGAAAATCTTACACATGTGATACCTAGTTTTCTCTTTGCACATTTTGAATTTTCGTTCCATTGCTAATAGGGCATTTAGAAAGTATGCTGCTGAGTATTCATTTGTTTGGGCATTGAGTTGTGTTATGTTGAGTAACTGAGCTAATGTTTTACTTGAAGCATTCAAGTATATTTTATATGGAATGTGGTATCATTCCTGGAGTTGATCTACAGCCAGCGTAGAAGATGTAAGGAGGCTTCGGGTAAAAAATAGGCACAATTAGCTAACATGATCTAGCTCAACACCCAAGTCAATGGATGAAGATTATATAGAAGATCTCTTTTTGAAATGGCTGTCAGTATCCCTGCACACTGCACTAATGTAATTTTGGATGTTGAAGTCAATACCTTCCAGTGACATTTAAACTTTCAAAAGCAGTGAAAACATGGCAGAAATGCAGGAAGTTTGTAATAATGCAGCAGAAAGCCATATTAATGGCTAAAGATTTTAAGGTATTTGAGATGGAATCTTTGAACAATCTTATCTTACCTGATGGGAAATTATAATAAAGGAAATAGAAAAAAGTAATCAAACAAGTAATAGTATTTTTATTGAAGAAAATTCTATAGAATCTAATTTTTCAATTGCTGATATATTTATTGAACATTTTTTATCTGTTGCTGATAAATTGACTGCTAATAGCTCAGTGATACACTGTATGGATTTTGTCACAACAGGCTTCCAAAAAAATTTAACTCTAATTCTGTAAAATTAGCTACTCCAGAAGAAATAAGAAAAATTATAAGGTCTTTTAAGAGCAAATACTCAAGTGGTTATGATAGGATTTTGAGCAGATTAATTAAATTGTGCTCCACAGAATTAAGTAATATACTAAGTTATCTGTTTAATACATCTTTACTTGAGAGTACTTTTCCAGAAAGGCTTAAGTATGCTGTGGTTAAACCACTCTATAAAAAGGGAGATAAGGCAGCCGTATCGAATTATCAACCAATTTCATTACTAACAGCTATCTCCAAAGTTTTTGACAAAGCAATGTCCAAAAGGGTTTACGAACACCTTAAAGTTAATAATATTCTAAATAAATCACAATTTGGTTTTCAAAAATGGTCATTCAACATAACAAGCTATATTTGCATTCACTGACATTATTTTAGAAGGAATAAATGATAAATTAATTCCTGTGGGAATTTTTTGTGACTTATCTGGGGTATTTGACTGAGTAGATCATAAAATTCTGATGCAGATATTAAAGTATTATGGTATAGGTGGCATTGTTAATAAATGGCTTAGTTCTTACCTCCTAAATAGAAAACAGAAAGTGTCAATGGAGAATTTTAAGGCTGCCTTAAGAGGTCCACTGTTTTCTGAGTGGAAATTAATCAGATGTGGAGTACCTCAGGGTTCTATATTGGGGCCACTTTTGTTTTTAATACAAATAAATGATCTACCTCGTGTTTCATCTAAAAACTCAAAATTTGTCCAATTAGCAGATGACACAAATATAGAAATAAAAAATACTCCAGTTTTATCTACAGAATATATTTCAAATTATGTCTTTGAACTTAGTAATAAATGGTTACGGCTAATGGCTTGTCTTTAAACTTTGATAAAACTCAGTATAAACAACTCAGTACATCACACAGATTAACACTTGACATAGACATAAAATTTGGAGGCCAGTCCATTCAAGAGGTAGGGACTGTGAAGTTTCTAGGTTTGCATATTGATCATAATTTAAATTGGAAAGTTCATGTTTCTGACTTACTAAAGCGATTGGGTGCAGCCACATTTGCAATTTGTACAATTTAAGCTATAGGTGATCTCTGTATGAGGCAGCTAGTTTATTTTGCTTATTTTCACTCCTTATTGTCATATGGAATAATATTCTGGGGCAATTCTACTCATAGAGACAAAGTGTTCAGAGCCCAAAAGTGAGTAATAAGAATTTTGTGTGGGGTTAGCAATAGAACTTCATGTAGAGAGCTGTTCAAGAGGATAGGGATTTTAACATTAGCGTCTGAGTATATATACACATTAATGTCGTTTGTAGTCACAAATTATACTTTGTTTGAAACAAATAGTAAAATACATAATTATGGCACTAGAAGTAAAAATGATCTTCACAAGGATTACAAGTCATTGTCATTTGTTCAAAAAGGGGTCCGATATTCAGGGATACATATCTTCAATAAGCTCCTAACACTTATTAAATGTCTAGCAGATGATAAGAATAAATTCAGGAAAAAATTGAAAGAATTTTTAATTGAAAATTCCTTCTACTCTGTCAAAGAATTTATTTCTAAGGTACCTGTAAAATAACTGCCAGTAGCTTATGTAAATGTAGTTTACATAATTAATTTACCACATATTCTATGACTGTACATTTCCTGGTGTATGTTTTATTTTGTTATGCAATTGATTACAGTACCATGTATGCTATGACTGTACATCTTCTGGCGTATGTATTATTTTGTTATGCAACTGTTTATCTGTAAACTGACAACTTTCCACATCCCACAGATCCAGTCTATTATACTGGGATCAATGGAAAATTAATGTATTGTATTGTATTGTATTACGTAAACCATGAAATATTAGCATTATGAAATACATATAATCCTAATATATTAATTTGGTGAATTCTGGTACATTTTTATGTGCTTAACTTAGTTTCAACAATTATTGTAGAAGAATTAGCATTCAACATTTTTATCATACTATGTTCAGTATTAAGCTTTCCTATTAAAATAGGGAATTTTAGGTATCTATGTTTCAGTACTATCAACATAATAGCCGAAATATCTGTATTACACATATTTACAGTTGTTTACTTACAGGTTTATGTCCATCATTGCATTTTTCATATTGTACTTTACACCATAGTTATATGAAGAAATCAGTCACTTGCAACAAACTTAAATACGAGGTATGTACAAAAAGAAACCGAACTAATTAAATAGCGTGCCAATAACTGCAGATAAAATTCTCTGACTTCCGTGCACACTAGTGACATCTCTTGGCAAGAGATTGCCTCTTGTTGCACTACAGTCGCTGCACTAGTTTACGAGTGACAGAAGGTTGAGTGAGGTCGTGCGCAGAGTGCTCATCAGATTTGTGAGATTGCGAGAATGATGGGATTGGAGGAGCAACGCGTCTGTGAAATTTTGTGTTAAACTCTGTAAAACTTTTACCGAGACATTTCAAATGCTTAAACACGCATATGGGGATGACTGCATGAGCCGAACACAGTGCTATGAATGGTTTAAGCACTTTAAGGAGGGCAGGAGTTTGGTTACCGACAATCCAACCCTCTACATCAACAGACGACCACCATGTTGAGAGGGTTCACACTGTGATTCGTGAAAATCGCCGTTTGACTATCTGTGAGGTTTCTGAAGATGTTGGCATAAGTGCAGGCTCTTGCAATCACATCCTGATAGAAAAACTTGGAATGCATCGTGTCAGTGCAAAACTGGTGCCGCGCTTGTTGACGGACGAGCAGAAGGAGAATCGAGCTAGGAGATCTAAGGAGTTGCTTGAAAAAGCAAATAAGGATGAAAACTTCCTCAACAATATCATTACAGGCAATGAAACATGGTTTTATGGGTACGATGTGTAAACGAAGAGGCAGTCTTCAGAATGGGTGGGGAAAGGATCTCCTCGACCAAAGAAAGCGCAGATGAGTCGGTCGAACATCAAGGTGATGATGGTAGTGTTTTTTGATTGCAAAGGAGTTGTGCACCATGAATTTGTACCACGTGGTCAAGTGGTAAACAAGGAAGTCTACAAGAAAATTCTGACACAATTGAGAGATGCTGTGCATAGGAAAAGGCCTGAACTGTGGGAGAATCAGTCGTGGATGTTGCACCATGACAATGCACCCGCTCACGCATTGTTGTTTGTCACAAATTATCTGGCAAAACATGACACTCCCGCTATGCCTCAGCCACCCTATTCTCCAGACTTGGCTCCGGCAGACTTTTTTCTCTTCCCAAAACTGAAAAACACTTTGAAAGGACGTCGTTTCCGGACCATAGAAGAAATTCAAGACAATGCGACAAGAGAACTGCGCACCATCGGAGAAATTGCATTCCAAGAGGTGTTCAAAAACTTGAAAAAACGATGGCAATGGTGTATTGATAGTGAAGGACAGTACTTTGAAGGGGACAGTGTGTAAAAGTTAGTATGATGAACAATAAATCAATTATAGCAGGAGTTCGGTTTCTTTTTGAGCACACCTCATATGTAGAAATTAATTAAAAGATTTTTTAGTATGTTAATTAAAACATTCAGTTATACACAGTTTTCAAAATTAATGTCATGGGCTCATGACCCATACATCTCGTTGGAAGAAATAAAAATAACATTTCTCCCAGTCCTGAGGAAATATTTTAGTCTGACTGTAATACACAGTTACCATTTTTTTCATGTTAATGTGCAACTACCTGATTAATTGTCTTATATATGGCTATCTCAAAATGTTATTGATACTGAATGGCAGAGGGTGTTGTATATAAAATTTATAAAGAAACTATTTTAAACCAAGATTTGGCACTCAATGTCTTCCTGGACAGCACAAGGTATACCAGGCATAAAATGATTTTTTGCATACAATGATTTTTTTTTTTATGTCAGCAGTGGCTTCATTTCTCATTTTGACAAGAATGTTAGGATTAAACCAATGAGCATAGTGTATGTACGAGGTTGTAGTTACCAATGAAGTTGACATACTTGAATTAGAAGCAAAGTCAAATGCTATGATTATAAATCAAAAAATATCATAAAGTTTAATATGTACATAAAAGGGTAAAAAAAAATTAGTAAAAGTTTAAATAGCTTCTCCTGAAGCAGAATAAAACCATACAGCAAACTCCAATTTGGAAAATATTAAATGAAATAGTATCCAGAGTGGTAACAAATAGTGTAGCATTAACAAATGCCATATTGTAAGAAAAATTACAACTTGCATAATGACAGTAATTCGAATAAAATACAAATATTTAAATGTTTGAAATCCTGAATTTTGAATGAAGAAATTATAAAACAGGGAGAGGGGTGCTGGGAGAAGAGACAGGCAAAATAAAATGTATTATCAAGGAGGTGTCAAAATATAAAGGTGTAAGTTTATTTCAATGTTATTTTACGATAATCACAATCATATTTTCAGTGGTGTTACAAATATAGTTGTGTATCTGCTGCATATAAATAAGTATATTTTGGAATATCTTTCATACTTTAATGTGAAGTATGAAATTTTAGCAGTCTGTGTAGATACTGCATACTTGAATGAAAGTAAAGATTGATAACTATATTGATACTTGCAACATTTTCAACAAATGTGTGAATATCCTATTAAATATGTATTCAAACTTAAATGTACCTATTGCTACAAAATATTAAATACTCATTTTTAATTCAATAGTTCAATAACATTCGTGTTTCACCAGTTAGTATTTTATTGAACTGTTTTGTTCATGCTTTTATAAGAACACTATAATGCTGAATTAGTACTATATAGCGGTTAAGTTAGTGTATTATGCTACCTTTATTCCATTTTTCACAAATTACTGTAAACTGATAACTGCTGATTTCTATATTTAAAATGATAATTGATGAACTAACTTTTAGTTTAATATAGAGGTCAATTTCAAGAAAAATTAAATGGGAAAGATTTAGGAAATTTGACTTTCTAAAAACAGAATAGTATCAAAAGTTTAAACTGTTAACTGTTTGTGGTGAGAGTTAATAGAATATAATATAAATAAACACACTGAATATTTTAAATATAACCGTAACAGCCAGTTTATAAAATGCTACATCTTTCAGAAACTTTTTACAACAGATAACAGTGGTTCAGAATAACCTAAATTTTCTATTTAAAAAATTTTGCTGTTAATAACGAAGAAATTTTTATTGGTCTTGAATACATTCTGTAAATTACAAAATTGAAAACCTGTTTTCACAAAAAAACTAAATATTTAGGAATATACTTTACTGGTTGTCATTTGGTGATTCAGTTAATAAGGATGTTACTTCAAATCCAAATGTGAAATTGTTTAAAAGTATCTTATATAAGCTAACATTGGTATAATATCCCCCTTTTTACATTTTCCTTTCATTTTTGTGTTTGTTAAGTTCAAAACGTTAATTGAAATAAAGATATCTGTACAAAACACTTTTAATATCCATAATGGAAATAAAATATTTCACATGATTTAATGGTTCTCAAGTACAAAATAACATATTTTGATATACCATGATAGGAATCTGGTCACAGCATTTGTAGGAATCAAAGTCATTTAACTGGAGTGATGTTGGGAAGTATTCCAACAGTGCAGTTAAAGTGATAGCATTCTTTGGTCAAAAAATTTCTTATTTTATACAAGTGTAAAGCTAGCATCTAATGTGATTGTTGGGGTTTTTCACACTTGCACAATGGAACTGATGTCACTTAGAAGTAATCTTTGAATCACAACAAAATATAATAAAAAGTACCAACATGTGTACAACAAAATGAAAGAATCTTAGAATAATTTTATATAGGTTTATTCTGAGTGTTTTACCCCTTCCAATTATTACAGTTGTTTAAATAAATAATAAAGTTGTACTGGATGCTCTTGAACTCCTGTCCCTATAAGGTTATTATTAAAAATGGTAAAGATAACCACAGTCATAAACTGGCTGTTGATCACAGACATAAGCTGTAATTGTTGTTGTTATTAGGGCTTTAGGGCACATCAATATCTAGGTCATTAGTGCCCCGACTAAAAGCTAATATGACATCATGGACAGATATAAGGGAATAGGAATATTTTCTTATGACGGTAAAGTAATCAGGCACTGGAATTAATTACATTGGGCTATGAACAATTTACCTCAAAATTAATGAACTGTCTAAGTTGATGATTAGGAAAATTTCCACCAGAGCATATTAATCCAATTATTATTACTAACCATGGAAAATGAAAATCTGGATTGGCTGATCAGGATTTCAACCCACATCCTCCCGAATGCCAGGTCTAAGCACTAACTGCTCACCCATCAGGCTTGGTATGATGGAGAATAAAATAACTGAGGTAGTATTATAGGAATGCAACATAGAATATATTGGTTCAAACAGGAAGTTTATTGTGAGTGAATTATTAGTCACTATAGTGCGCTCCACGAACAACGGCGGCCCGCGCAGAGAGAGAGAGAAATAGTAATGGCACACGGTATGTGATGTTGCCATGTTTCCAGCCGGATACGAGCGACGTAGGGTGGGGAAGAAAGTTTAGTAATTGCGCTAATCTTACTAATACTTCTATATAATGATAATAATAATAATATGAGTTTTAGCAACCCTTTACATGATAATACTCTAAAGAGAGACAAGAATGACGAAAGTTTCAGCCGCAGCAAACAATTATGTTCCAATTGTTACAACAGTGAACAACCTTCAATAAACAAATACAAAGCACTTCAAATATATCAAACGTATGCCATTGCTTAGATTTTGTTTAGAAAAATAACAAGTAAAAACAGACACAGTTAAATTGAGGTAAGTAAGATACATTCGTATCCTGATATACCGTCATGATTTATAACAAGCAAAAGTGCACTGTCATACCTGTATTTATTCTGTGTCTTGATCTTCATTACTCATATCAGTATCTGATCCAGAATCTCGTAGGTTAATAATAAATCACTCCAAGGCATTATCTATAAAACTCTCCCTCTTGAAGTCTTCTTCTTGAAGATTTTCCGCGTGTCGAACACAGTCTGCCCATGATTTTACAGTCACAGATTCAATAGCGGCATGAACTAACTTTTCTGTATCGGCGATTTTGAAAGTACAGTTTCTTTCTGCCACAAATCGCTTAACCTGTGCCCACACAAGCTCGATAGGATTGCACTGACAGTGATACGGTGGCAGACGCAAAACCCTGTGACCGTGTTCTTGAGCAATAGCATCAAGCTCATATTTCTTCTCGCGTGGACGGTACGTTTGAACTAATTGTAATAATTCTGCACGAGTCTAAGAAGCAGAGTGTGGAACTGAATTTATGGAGAGCCATTCAACTATATCAGCCTTCTTACTGTTGCTACTTGGTGCTTTTTCCCTTACAACCGAGTAATAACTTGCATTATCCATTACAATTATGGAATGTGGGGCTAAATATGGTAGGAACTGGTTTTTGAACCACTGACTAAATGTTGCAGCATTCATTTCACAATGATAATCACTGTTACTGCTATGTTTGGACCTAAAAACTAATTTACTTTGAGGAATGAAACCAGATGCAACAGACCCAGCATGGCAAATGATTAAACGGGCACCTATACCAGTCGGAACTTTCAGGCCCCCTAAACTATCATTCAATGTCCAACAAGTACTTTTTGTGTGATTCTGGTTTACCCAAGTCTCATCCAAGTAATAAATTTCAGTATTTCCTTCTTGTTGCCTTATTTCATGCATTTTCCTCAGGAACATGGACCTTGCAGCAGCTATATCTGAACGTTCCATAAGAAATTTCCTCCCATCGTTACATTTCGCGTATTTGAAACCCATATTATTTAAAATATGTAACATGGACCCTTTACTTCCCTCGAACCCTATATATTCACGCATTATTACTGTCAGATGTTTCACAGTAGGAAATTTTCCTGTGGCATACATGTCGTGTATCTTGCGCCTGAGAACGTCTTTATTAAAGTCATCTAAACCTGTCACAGGCTTTTGGCGTCTATGATGTTTACCTGGTGACTTCAAAAGTACGCTCCCACTTGCCTGTAATGAAGATTTACTCTCCTTAACTATTCGTTGCACAGTTCTAAGGCTAACACCACATGCTTCAGCAGTCCTCTCTAGAGCTTTGGCAACATCGTAGTTTGGCCCTCCAGCGTCTGCCTCGCGCTTAAAATATGTATAAACTTTAAAAATTTGTTCTCTGCTTTGCCTATGCAGAACCTGATGCTCATGCTGTTCGTCTTCCATTATTTAATATAGGAATTATAGCAATACTCATGGCCCACTACACAAAAACTTCGAATTCGACACTCGTGTAACCACGACAAGCGCTGGATTGCTACTGAATTCGATTGGCTACTGGCAGAGTGATGACGTACCTGCGCAGAACCTCGCTAAACTGGGCTGCCATCATTCGTGGAGCGCACTATAGGTAACAAAGGAGTAGGTATTTGTAATGAAGAACAATAAGGTAAAAATAAAATTGCAATAGTGGGAACCATAACTCTCTGAATTAGTTAACAGTGTTTAAAACATAAGGAAAATGGCTCAGGCAAAGTAGTTAAAGTATATTCAGTTCTGTGTGGTAATATATTTGTGCCAACTGTATACTGCCACAGGATGTTCACAGATCTGTAATTTTATAAGGTTTGCAGGACAATATTTAGTGTAGGTTAACTAATAAGTGTTTATGGTTCTGTGTCAACAATGTAATAGACATCTTTGTATAGGCAATATAGTTGATGCCATCCTAGTCTTTGCTATTTTACCTTTCACTATTGTTTGTCCTTCCTTAAACATGGGAGTAATAAAATTATTGACTTTACTATTTTTTACTTAAAAAGCAATTAATTGGATGAATTTCAGAAGTATGGGGAAATAATTTGTTATGTACTGATAACACTCACTTTATTTAATATTTTTAGAGTAGAGATATGATCATCAGTTAAGTTTTACTCAGAAACACATCTGATCATGAAATACAAACACTGAACATCTGAATTTCCTCTGTGAGCAATCATCTGTCTGTGGGAAACGATACATGAGTTTCCAGTTGATTTCATACTAGTACCCACTGTTCGTCGAAGGACATAAAAATGTATGCAATAAACAAAGCAGCTGAATGAAACCTTATGTATCTGCCTCTTTAGGTTGAAATAGAATTCTCACTGGCAAATAAAATTTTGTTGCTCTTTGTACTAACTCATCCCAGAGCACTACAAACTTATTAAAAAAAATTAATAACAGGTGTCCCTGTATCCTTTACATTGCACAGAACTTGCTCTGAGCACTTACTTCTTTTATAATTCAAATTACAGCTCAGCAACATCTGATCAAAAATTGTGACCTGATTGTGATTGAAATTTGGCTGTTGAAAAGATAAAGAAATAAAAATCTGTTGTAAAGTTTCCTGGCAAAACATCTTACACTACTACTAAGTCCACTTGTGGGCAATTGCATACACCACATTGAATTCATACAGATGATCCAGGGTTTGAGTGTTTCGGGTTCCAAACTGTTGGTGAGCTTTGATGTTGTCTCTCTGTTCACCGGAGTGCCTGTGAAGGAGACTCTAGTATTAGTAAGACACAATTTCGATCACGGGATTGCAGATCTCTTCCAGAACATACATACATGTATAATGGGAGGTATTATGAACAAACAAACAATATGGCCATAGGCTTGACACTTTCTCCAGTGGTGGCCAGTTTATATATGGAGAACATTGAAGAAAGGGCATTGAAGACTGCTTTGTTAAGCCCTACATGTTTACATCAATGTGTGGATGATATGTTCGCAGTCATGGACCATGTGAATTCTGTCAGTCTGAACATATGCTTCACTATGGAGGTTTAGAAGGAAGGCATTCTGCCAATCCTGGACAAGTGCAAGCCAGGTGGTACTCTGTCACATTGTATTTACAGGAAACCCATGTATAACAACCGTTATTTAGGGGCTACCAGCTTTCACCATGTGGCACAGTGAAAGAGTGTATTGACCACGTTAGTCCATCGGTTGTGAGCAATCCCAGATAATGATAATCTGCAAGATGAACTAAGGCACCTTTTGTAGGTTTTCATGCAAAATGGATATTCACAAGAGCAAATTAAAGTAATTTATTTCTAGTACACCAAGATCGACAGCCAAACAAGAATATTTACCAAGATTCCAATAAGTATTACCTTATGATTGGAATACTTCTGGGAATACAGGGAGAATTCTCAGACATTATGGCACAGGAGTAACATTTGACCATCATAAAAGATACAAGATATGATGCACTTGGTGCAGGAACAATTTGGCCTAAGAATTCGTGGAGTTTATTTGATCCCATGTAAATGTGCCAAAATATACATTGGCTAAACAATCTGAAGCTTAGAGGAACACCACACTGAGCATCAGTAACATCTGTGTTTGCCACAGCTAGACAAGTCTGTCTTGCTTGAAATACCCACAGAATAAACATCAACAAGACTGAAGTTTTGGCTCAGGCGATGTATTTCAATTCAATAATTAGAGAATTGCTGTAGATACGATTGAGCAGAATCAACATGAACAGATATGGTGGTCTCGTTATGAGTGAAGCATTGCGGACCATCATCTATGATATGCAACAACAACGAAATAGACATGTGTGCTAGTATGGCTCTAGTGAGAGGGGTGAGATGCAGTATTCAGTGCGGGCCTTATATGTGGTCTAGTTGAAATGGCAGCCAGTGGGACAACAGCTTCCGCAACTGGCCTCCTCGTATGTCTGATAGCCACCATCAGTACTTATATGAACCAGAATAATAAGGCAATCACAGTAAGTGATGCGTTTTACCAGTAACCATTTCAATCTACCATTTCATGTGATGAAGAAAGTGGAGTTAGCTGTTGAAATGTTGTGTAGAGCAGAACTTTTCTGGCAGAACACCCAAGAACCAAAAAAGGGATGGGATAAATATTCAGCCTGGCTGAACACACTGAAGATGTCTATGAAAGGCAGTGAGTGATATAATTCATCCTGATCCATTATCAGCAAATGAATCATAGGCGGCAGATATGGAAGATTTATGGAACCATAAAAACTTTCAGATTCTCCATAGTGTGCCTGTATTTTACAGTGACTAACATTTCACTGTTATTCTGTGGCACAATTGCAGTGTCAGTGACCAAAAGGAAAATGAGTTATCATAGGACAGCCTTCTAGGACCTATGCTATTCAACATTCAAACTAACAGAACATATTCTATACTCAAAGTTTTGTATATATGAGACACCAAATTATGATAGCAAAGCATTCAAACTTCCTGTGCCTTAAGAATGCCCTCAAGAAACCTTTCAGTGGCTTAACAGATTACAATAAAAACAGTAATCCTTAACCAAATGCTACTAAACTGTGCCCAGTATGTACAACTATTGAAACTGGAGTGTGAACTAAATCATTAATATCACTTAAAACGGACAGTCTAATCAATATATGCAGATTTCTCTGTGCTATTTGGGCATCAAATGAGACTGGACTCTTTCAAACATCTCATTAACAGAATTAGGGAGAAATCCTGTACCAAATGGAAACACCCATATTCCCTTAGAATAACAGCTCTTTCTTTCTATAACTGATATTGAGTAAACTGCCCCAGAGTGTGAGAGATCAGGTCATACGAAAGCACTGGACTCTCAACTAAATGAAACCCGCTGGTTAATACCTGACTGTTTGAAACCACCTCCTACTATCTGTACCTGTTCAGTAGCATAGCAATCTGCCTGAAGGCTCAGCGGTTAAGACGACTGACTGGAGATCGAAAGGTCCACTGTTTGAATCCTGATGGAGAATTGTAAACCACCCAGAGACATTATTGGGGAAGTGAAATATCAACATGTACTCTTACTAGTGGGTTACCAAGCACATGATTACCTGTATCTTTGAAATCAAAGATAAACATCAGCCCACCTGTTAATCTGCCACAATGAGGAAGAGTAATGCACTGGGTCTCAAGCTAATTCAGTAATTATAAAATATGTTCTCTTCTTGTGGAATAATATTTTGTGCCTGACCTGATATTCAATCTGTAATCAATATTAAAATCTGATTTCTCCCAGCTTGTTTTTATGTTCATA
Organism: Vandiemenella viatica; assembly: GCA_031002005.1. Taxonomy (NCBI): domain Eukaryota; kingdom Metazoa; phylum Arthropoda; class Insecta; order Orthoptera; family Morabidae; genus Vandiemenella; species Vandiemenella viatica. The sequence goes on from CM061921.1 coordinate 378,763,524, forward strand.
TTACAAAGATTGCGCCGGGGTCAGTAAACAACAGCGAACAGTCGTGTAAAAAGTCTTTTAATATTGTGCTAAAGTGTTCCGCTTGTGAAAAGTCAGATGCTGATGTAAGCTCGAAGTCTGAATATAGTGACAACACGCTCCAAATCAAGAGATTTAAATGCGTCAACCGGCAGTACACACGCCAAGCTTGATGGAAATGAACTCACAATCCAACAACTTAAAGACATTATCTCTAGTCAAGATGAAACCATAAAACTTCTCAAGGAAGAAATAAATTATATGAAGCAGAAAGTGAAATGTGTAACTCATCCGGTAGTTGAAGAAACAAACTGCGAAAAATCGACTTCCGTAAATGGCGGGCATAGAGTAAAAAGCTGTACAAGAAAGGAGACATTAGATCACGAAGAGAAGGTTTCAAACAAATTTAATGTGTTAATCTTACAAAGTGAAGTGAAACTAGATAAAATTAAGATGAAAACTAAAAAATGTGAAACAGACACGCAAAAAAATAAAACATTGCACAGTGCTACGAAATGTAAACAAAGCAATAAATGTAAGATTCTCCTATTAAGTGATAGCCAGGGCAAATACTGCTCGAATATGTTAAGGAAGAAATTAGGCTCTCTTTACAATATTGAAGCCATAATCAAGCCAAATGCGCCCATTGAAGAAGTTACAAAAAGCATTGATAAACTGAGTGAAAGTTATAATCACAAAGACTGTGTAGTGGTTATGGCGGGGACGAATAACGTAGAAGATAGCTACGAAGATCTTTGTAGTGCGCTAAATACACTTACATCCACTATCCATGCATTAAGCAAGAAAACAAATGTAATTGTACATCCGATTCCTCTCAGACATGATGTGCCGAATATAAACTTTAAAATTAAGGCGGCGAACAAGTATTCCTGGAAGGCCATAAACTCATCAAACAATATCAACAGTGCTCATGACAGTATAAACTTTGAAACTGAACGATTAAACAGAAGGCACTTTACAAGTCATGGACTACACTTAAATAGGTATGGAAAGGAACATGTTTGCAATAGAATTGCAGAATTAATCCAACAAAATCAAAGTGTGAGCAAACAAGAGACTGGCAAGATAGAAATGAAGCAAACTTTAATAGACAATTGGGTTTTCATCAAACCGAAGAAAACGGATAACATCATTGCATTTTCAAGTACAAAATCATGTGGGCAAAGGAGTGCAGAAACAAAACTTCAAGAACTTGTGAATAAAACATGTTACCAGCTAGAAGATGAAGCCAAAAGTGTAGAAGATGGTGAAATAAATTTTTTTTAGGGTAAGTGAATCACTAGAAATGCCAATAGAAATTCATAAGGAACCCCATATCACAAGTAAAAAGCAAAGTAATTCAGAACTGTTTATTCTACACCATAATGTGCAGTCACTTACCAATAAATTAACAGAATTGGAAGTATTACTACAGTACAAGCTAAATGTTGATATAATTTGTATCACAGAACATTGGTTAAGTCATGACGAAATGTATTCAGTTACATTGCCAAGGTACAAACTAATCAGCTGTTTCTGCAGAAATACTTCTAAGCATGGAGGTACTGCTATTTTTGTCAAACAACACATGAAATGTCAAAATATCTCAAAATGTGTTCAGCTTTCCATAGAAAAGAATTTTGAAGCTTGTGCAACTTTTTTGCACGATGCCAACATAGTAGTTATAAATGTCTATAGGCCACCAGATGGAAATTTTTTGACTTTCCTTGCCCAATTAGAATCATTACTAAACAATGTGACTAAACCCAGTAGAATATTAGTGCTTTGTGGTGACTTCAATGTTAACTTCCTCAAAGACAGTAAAGAGAAATTAGATCTATTAAATATGCTTAAATCGTTCAATTTGAAACCAAAAATAGATTCCCCAACCAGGTTATCTAACCGTCAAAATACTCTTCTTGATCAAGTGTTTGTATCAGAAACAAGACTCTTTTCAAAGGGGGAAGTGATAAGTATGGGCTACAGTGACCATGAAGCACAACTCATATCATTAAAAATAAAGAATAAAACCACAAATTGTAAAAAGATTACATATCAGAGAAATTTTTGTGATGATAATATACGTGTGTTTAATTTACTGCTATCAAATGAAACTTGGAAGGAAGTATATGATCAAACAAATGCAAATGACAGCTTTAATGTATTCCACAGTACCTTTCTACACTACTTTAATCTGGCTTTTCCCAAAAAAAAGGAAATTTGTGGCAGAAAGACCAAACAAAAAGTGGGTAACTATGGGAATAAAATATCGGGTGAAAGAAATCGTTTTCTACAAAGTTACTGTAAACAAAATCAAGTTAGTCAAGAATTTTCAAATTATGCCAAAAAATACAAGAAAATTTATAAAAAAGTAATTCAGCAAGCAAAAATTATGGCAAATGACAATTTTATCAAAAAATCTTCCAACAAAATGAAAGCAATGTGGCATGTTATCAGACAGCAAACTGAAAGTACCAAAACCGAAAGAAGGAACGTCAAATTGTGTATTGACGATTCAGTAATTAGTGACCCCAAAGTGATAGCCGAAGAATTCAATAAGTATTTTACATCCTTGGCAGAACATTTAATTAATAAAAAGTGCAATAAACAAACTAAAGATGTTCCTAGTCTTTCCACAACATCTAGTATCACAATGTACCTAGCTGAAACTAATCCTGATGAAATTATAAAAACCATAAAAACATTAAAAAATAGTTATTCATGTGGGTTGGATGAGGTACCAGATTTGATCTTGAAAACCTGTGCTAACCATGTAGCTACCCCCCTTGCAAAAATATTTAACATATCTGTGCAAACTGGAATTTTTCCAGAAATACTCAAAACCGCTATAGTGACTCCACTATTAAAGAAAGGCTCTCCTGAACAGGTGACAAATTATAGACCTGTATCCCAGTTAAGTGTTTTCTCCAAAATATTAGAAAAACTATTCCTTGACAGACTCCTTAAGTTTATAAACAAGTACACATTACTTTCTATTCAACAGCATGGATTCAGAAAAATAAATCTACACACACTGCAATATTTGAATTCTTAGAATCTGTTATAAAAGCTTTGGATGGAAATGATATGGCCACAGGTATTTTCCTGGACCTATCAAAGGCATTTGATATAATAGATCACAGTATACTGCTAACTAAACTAGAAAAAATGGGAATAAGAGGAAATGCAAAAAACTGGATCAAATCTTATCTTGAAAATCGCAAACAAATAGTAACTATAGACCATGAAACAACATACCAAAAACATAATACAAGAGAAAAATTTACCTCAAATGAACAGTTTGTAAAGTATGGAGTACCCCAAGGCTCAGTGCTAGGACCTATATTATTTCTAATTTATATCGATGATCTCACAAGAACTGTTCATTCAAAAGATACAGTTCAGTTTGCAGATGACACAAGTGTTTTACTCACCTCACAAAATTTAGAAAGTTTAGGATTAAAAGCAAAAAAAAACCATGAGCGAGCTGAAAAACTGGTTTGACACAAACAACCTAATTTTAAATGAGGAAAAAACAGTATGTTTGAATTTCTCTCTACCCCACTCAGTTAGCAAAAACAATATTCAGGTAGCCATAAATGATAAAGATCTAAAGAATGTAAACGAAACAAAATTCTTGGGCTTATGGGTACAACAAAACATGAATTGGGATGTACACACAAGCAAATTGGCTACAAGACTGTCTTCAGTGTGTTACAGACTGAGAATCCTTAGGAATACTACCAGTATAAATACTGTAATACAAGCATACTATGGCCAATTCCACTCACTGTTAAGATATGGAATTATTTTCTGGGGTAACTCATCACAAAGCACTAATATATTTAGGATGCAAAAACGAGCAATGAGAACCATATGTTGCCTAAAAAGATCAGAATCATGTCGAATACATTTCATAAACCTTGCCATACTAAATGTTCCATGCCTGTACATCTACGAAATAATCATCTTCACAAGAGAGTATCTCTTAAAATACAACAAAATAATAAAAAATAATATGCTACATAATCACTTCACTAGAGGGCATTCAGACATCCACAAAAATTTTTGCAGGACTACAACATATCAAAAAAGTATTTTAAATTCTGGAATAGCACTCTATAATAAAATACCAGAGGAAGTAAAAAATGCTTCCTGTAGCTCATTTAAAATAAAACTAAAGGCATTTCTAGTGAGACACAGTTTTTACTCTATTGGTGAATATATGGACTCATAAAAAATATTCTAAGAATATTAACTTTGTATCTTGTCTGCATGTATTCTTGTTTGTCATCATATTATCCATCATCTGTACAAATCCCTGTACAAATCCCATCATCTCATAAGTATATGTATCATCAATTCATTAAAATGACTTGTCTAATGTCAGTATGTACACCTGTACTATAAACTGACCAAATGGACCAATAAAAAATCAAATCAAATCAAATCTGCTGTTTTTGATTTGAATTTTGTGTATCTTTGTATTTACACAATTTTGAGCTGAGTAAATTAATTACTATATTAAAGCTGATAGGCCCTTTTTTATGTTAATATTTGTGTATCTGCTGTTTTTGATTTAATTTTTTGTGTTTCTTTGTATTTACGCAATTTTGACCTGGGTAAATAAATCACTACATTAAAGCTGATAGGTGTAACTGGATGACTACCGAAATTGCCATTAGAGCATGTGCTCCATCGCATTTCAATTCAGTGTACACATGCACCAAATATTTTGAAGTGTATTTATGCTAAAATCAATATACAGTTATGTTAAATTTAAATGTTTTCTCTCCACAAAATTATGAACTAATATTTTTTTGCATCTTTTATGGAATCATTGTTATTTTTATTTAAAATAGACTGAGTTTCATAGCTTGCCACCAGAGGTTTTCTTACAGCTTTGATGGGGTTGCCAACAAGAAAGGGTAACAAGTTAGCCACATTTTTACTGAAATAATCCTGATAATTAATGATAATGATTTCCAAAAGCCCTTTAAAACCAAAATCTGGTTTGTAAGATCAGAAATTGAATACTGGTCTGCCCAGAAATCAGGTCTGAACATTATAATACACCCAATACATCTGTCTACTAATTAAGAAGGCAGTTAATTTATCTTGTAGCATTCTATTTGTATGGTGCTTGAAGGATAGATTACCAAGTCTACCTGCATTATATTTAACAAACAAATTAAATTTTTATGAGGTTTGTGTAATGTTTTATTCTTCTTTCTTTGGGCTTCTTATTTTAATGACAAGATTAATTAGTAACAGAAACTATTTATTTACTCTTCTTCTCTTATTTCACTTCAACCAAGAACTATAAGTTTTACACACATATGTATCATGAATGAAAGATGAATAAACATTTCATTCCTCTACAAAAAAAAAAAAAAAGGAGTACCTTGTCTTAGCATTATGTTATCCTGTGCATTTAAAAGTATAAATGTTGTTATATTGTAATTTACTGGTGACAGTATGTTGGTCCTAGCATTCAAATGTTGTTTGGATATTACTAAAATATTTATCATGTATAGGCAAAAAGTAAAATGGGTGTATGTGGAACCTCCAGTCCTAGATATCACATATCTCTATAGGTTGATAATAATATAAATGTATAATTTGCCAATGCTATTATCAAATATTAACACCAAATATTGTTTAATACAACTGATTTAACTTTCTTTTTACACAACAAATTACACAGTATGGCCATAAAATTTATTATGTCAGTGGTTAATAAATCATGAGTTATTTTTAGTTGAGATGCTAAAATTCTAGCTGTATTTGGTTCATATGAACAGAGTTTTCCAAGTACATTAACAGAGCTAACAGAGTGTACATACATTATTATCACTTAGAAGCAATTTCAAAATATAAGTAGTGTTTTTTAAATCAGTCTTTAGATCAATAAAAGAAAGCATTAGATGACAAATTGATGAAGGTATTATACAACACATGTAATTACATATAACAGGTGCCTATAATGAAGTATCTTTCTGTGTTGTTAAAAGTGAGAGTAATAGCTTAGAATTTATATACTTTTATCATCACATTAACCACGATCTAAAAAAGTAAATACATTGCAAAGGAAATTTTTAGTCTGAAACTAACAGTCAGTAGCAGTTACAAAAGACTCCTAAGGCTATTGTATTACTTGAAAAAATAAATAAATGAAAGATACTTCTCTAAACTGAAATAAAACGAAAGTAGAAAATGTTGAATTTTTTACAAATGATATGCAGACATAAACTTAGGCATGACAGACTGAAGGTAATAATATCTAAGTATAGCATGAATACTGCATGCATAAGTTAGAAGTAAAAGACCAAAAAGAAAGGTGATTCAATAATATTTTATCAATATGAAACCAATAGAAAGCTTGATGAATGATATATGGTGGTACATGAATCAAGAATAAAATAATATAAAAAGACATTTAGCAACTTCTGGAGTTAAGTATTTAATTATTAAGTAAAGTGCATACAGAAACATACCCTTCTATAAATATAGCTATCATTCTAATTCAAAGTGTGCTTTATTGCTTGTATTTCTTAATAACTTTGAGATATGTAGTTTAAAAATATGGGACTTTAGGAAAAAGCACAAAAATTATGTAAAATACACTTCCACACCACAACTTCCGTATGGTTGTTCAGCCCCAGTAGTAGCAGGTGATAGAATGCTGAGTGTGTTTCGCTCTTTCTATATTTTAAACCTGAATCAGTATTCACAAAGAATCAAATAATAATATTTATTATGTGCTGGAAATAGTATATTTTATTTAAAACAAAGTATAATCATAAGAAGAGAATAGAAATGTATTCATTTCTACTTGTAATAAATATTAGTAACTTAAAATAACAGAAGTATCTCCTTAAGATTTTATTATGATCATGTTCATAAAAAATAAGCTTGGTTAATTTGTGATGAATAAATTTATTATTTAGCCTTAAAGATTTATCATTGTGATTTATAGATAGTTCAGTGAATGGACTCTGAGGTGACATGCAAGTAAACATTTAAATAATAAGCAATTTTATGCCAAGTTAAAAAAATTATCCCATGATATAAAATGATGAATTTCTCTTTGGTATCTAATTCTAGATAGTGACTATAAGAGAAATACTTTTACAATTGTAGAACATTTTATTTTAATTTAGCTCAATAAACTGTTACCTTTTTAAATGGAACTAAAATAAAAATATTAGAATGATAATTTCAATGAGAGGCAGTCTAAATTACAATAATAATAAGGAGAAGCTGTAAAATTGTTTAAAAAGTAAATGTTTTGAAAATGCCTCATTTTCATGTGGAAAACTAAATTTTTGTACATACCTGTAACATCAGCTTTCAACTGCCATTACCGCATAGCCCAAGAAAATCTACGACTCAGACAGTGGATTGACAATCACTTCATCATTCCAGTTAGGTGTATACAAATGAATTTATGACCAAACATGTCATACTAAGAATATTTTAGACTATCACAGACATGAATACATAAAACAATAAAATCTCATTAGTTCACTGTCTCTGGAAGACGGGATTGCCAATGCCTGTCACAAACTGCCAAACAGTGAGATGAAACAACAGCTGGGGATATGATGCAAATATGGTGCTTCCAAACATTTTCCTAACTTTCAGTACATTCGCTATACTTAGAGCTTCAAACACACTCTCTAAACATAATTCACATGAATTTGAATGACTTCTTGAATCTTCTTAAGTTACATTTGACAATCTATACAATTTGTATGTGATCATATATGAAACATTTCTCATCTTCTCATTGAAAAATGATATCACATAATTACTTTCTTTGAGTTATACCTACAAAAATGTAAAGTATGTTGACTTGAACAACTTCTGTATCAATAAAATTATATATTAGTATATAAAGCTCCTACATTTAGTTACAGAATTCTATGATTGCTGAAACATTAAACCTAAGTTTTGGTTCAGTGTGTCAGTATTATTAACTTTATTAAGAAAATATCACAACAATTCTGGTATTAAGTATACAAAAATAAAAAATATTTTTTAAAGGATTTACACATCTCAATTGAAGACCAGCAGCTGGATTTGTGGGTAGTCAGAATTTAGCTGTTGGTCTAAAAAAGTATCACTCTAGATCACTGATATTTGTTTAAATTTTCATTATTACTGTTAACAAGACTTTAAAATTACCTCCACAACTGTTCCTGTTCTAAATGGACCAAGTACTGGTAAATCAAGTCAACATAGTGAAAATATCTTACTTGGAAGCACCACTGTGGACAGAAGAAGGTGTTAATGTTTGTGAGTGAAAGACAGACAGAAAGAAAGATAGAAACCAGAGTTTTTCCACCATTTTAAATGCAGCATGCAAAGGTTACAGGCAATAATTCTACCAACACTAATTAAAGAAGTTTATTTAGTTTGTGACACCAAGGTTACAAAAAATTAATACTAGTAACAGAGATATAACAAAACAAAAATATGTTGAAGAACACTGTAAGGGGTCTGAAAACATAAAAAGAGAAGTTTTATATACAAAATAAAATATTTTTTAATTCTTTTTCTTGTGCAGCATGAAAATTTAGAAATAAACATTGCACTTGATGTATCTGACTGAGCACATCATCAACAAATTTTCATAAAATAAAACACAAAGACAAGCAAAGCATGGGTATGACAAAGCATTGCTGTGCATGTTCAGATCAGTCAGTGGAAACACCTTTTGGGTTGATTTGTATTTTTTGAAGAATTAATAAAATGAAAAGTGTAAGAAGTACAATGTGATTTCCAGAATAAGGTGTTAACTACTAAAAATTCTTGTTATAACAAACTTGTTGGAGCTGTACCAAGAGAAATGCAAAACACAGACCAAGCCTTTTTCATGTATATTCATCTTTCAGTCAATAAAAATCAGAAGCAGGCAACAACCATATTGTTATAACAAGAAAGCATATTACCTGTAGATGCTGAAACAGCTTGCTGGAGGCATTTAAGGTCCTTCCTAACTTACAAAAGTTTTCTCTGGTTAATGGCAGCCCATCATCATTTTTGCTTTTCAGCTCCCCTCTCTCTTTGTATGCAAGGTGGAAAAACTCTGGCTCATTTGTGGGTGAGGGCCCACCACTACTAAACTGAGAATCAATGGCCTTGAACCATGTATCTCCATAATAATTTTATGAAGACTTTCTCTAGAAATCCCAATAAATTGTGAGATTTTGTAATATTGACCATTTATTCAGTGGCACATAGCCTTGAAATTTTGAATATACATTACTGTGTGATATCACAATAACTATAGAAAATTCTGTTTTGTATTAGATCAAAAAGTTTGCTCAAATATTGGTACACAGTGTTTGACTGATTACATTTGTCACTAATTTTGTAAAATTAGTCTCAGTGAATATGAATTGTGGAGAAATTGAAACAAGTACAAAATAGTGCTCTCTCAATCTCTCTATAAGTTCTTCACGATAAAAACATTGTTTTCAGACAGAAAATGAAGAAAGAACCTGGGTAGATGACTGCCCAATAACTAGAATCATTTTATTTAGAAAGAACATAATAACAAAAGAAAAGTAGGCTTACACTATTAAATTGAAATTAATTTCCACAATGTTTTTAGCAGTCACACTTTGAATGCGTGAATGATATCATTTTATTTTCATCAGGATTAGAAAATGAAATATCTTCTTTGCATTAAACCTACTTTAAAATATAAATTATTCTTTAAATTTTGAATTCATCAGCATCTATGTCATTTCCTGCTATTTTGTCAGCAGTTACTTCAACTGCATGGTACTTGTAATTGTGAAAGTGGAATCTGTCTAATTCCTGACAAACAGAAAATTATTTATATCTGATGGAATGAAAATTATGTTGAGTATATTGCATACAATTCAATATTTTTTCAAGGATGTAGAAATGTACCATTTCTTAACACAGATAACACACAAATGAACATGCAAAGGCAAATAAACATATTTGAAATTTTCTGCTGTAATCCCTTGATCAGCAGACATGTTTTGCACTAGATAACACTTCAGGAGAGCATTGAGCTTTCATCCAAATTCTTCTACTGATGAAGGATTACTACACAAATATTACAATATTTTGTGTTTGTATTTTTTTAAAATTTGTTATTGTACCTACACCATCTGGCTTCCAAGTGTGGGAAGTGATGGTTCTCTCCTCCATTAAGCTTTTTTTTTTTTTTTTTTTTTTTTTTTTTTTTTTTTAAATATTATGTTATAGAAATTATAAATGGAATATGACACATAATATCCGCATGTGAGCAAAATATCTAGTTCATTTCATGACTAAAGTAAGTCTCAATAAAACACAATAACGTCCACTTTAATGTAGAATAACAACTTTTCTTCTGGATTCACCCTTTCCATCTACTATGTTAACTATCCCAAGGTCTCCCCTCCCCAGGGTAACTCATGGAAGGATGCAGACATATTGCCATTTGTTAGTGCAATGTGTAAGTTATATTCTATGTGATAATAAGATAGGATAGGGAAAATAAACAGTTACCCGTCACTTACCACAGATGAAGGCAGGAGGGCGAGACACGTAAAAACACAGAAACACACGAATTGCACAATATTTCGACCTTAGTCTTACTCATGTGGGAGGCGAGACATATGGCAGGGGGAAAGATGTGGTCACATCCCAACCCGCCACATGAATCAAGTGGCGGGTTGGGATGTGACCACATCTTTCCCCCTGCCATATGTCTCGCCTCCCACATGAGTAATAGTAAGGTCAAAATATTGTGCAATTCGTGTGTTTCTGTGTTTTTACGTGTCTCGCCCTCCTGCCTTCATCTGTGGTAAGTGACGGGTAACTGTTTATTTTCCCTATCCTATCTTATTTTCAGTGCCTCGCGGCAGTTTCTTTGTTTCCTTTATCCAATTCTACGTGATAAGTGTTTTTTTGTTTGTGAAATGTGTAGTTTATGGGACAGAGATTGGGAACTGTGCCAACATTTGCCTAGATGACTGCGGAAAACTGCCATAAAACCGTAATAAATACAGCTGGTATGCAGAACACAGGAGTTGAACCTAGGCCTGTTGTATGTCCCCAATCCCATGTGGTGGATCTCCAGTGCATGAAACCACACTGGCAGATAATTAAAAAACATACTACTGTGTAAATAAGTGTGGATATAACTAAGCGAGTATCCAGAAGACATTTTGGAAAAGCACAAGTCGTTTACTCCACTAACTGACATGGAAAGTACAAGGTGTTAAAAAAAAGTATCAAATATTTTAATAGGTGATTGCATCAAAATAAGACAAATTTTTTAAATAAACATTGGGCTGAAAACACATACTTTCAGAGTTAATAGCAAATACACACTGGGGATTCTGGAGTGTCTGCTCATCATTAATTGGAGAGGTGTAAACCATTATGCTATGGCAATGGTTCCTAAATGGTGGTCCACGGAACTCTGGGGTTCCATGGAAGGGTCACAAGGGTTCCGTGTTCCTTCTGAGAATTAAATAAAATATTTGTTGAAAAGAGTCATAACTAGGCAGTGAGAAGGCTACCAAGGTTCTGCTTCCGTTTATGATGACTTACCAATGTGGGACTGGTTTTTCAGCTTACGCTTATTAAAATGGTGATCTACCAAAAAATGTACTATCAGTTAGGGTTCCCTGGCCAAAAAGAAATTGGGAACTGCTGTGTTATGGTACTATAGCACTGTACAGTCAGTTGTGTATATAGTGCCTTCTGTGTACAGTACATAGTGACAGTCATGTTTGTATGTCTTTGAGTAGTTACTCCTAATGCTGGGTATGTAATATGATGACTAATGCTACAATATACCTAGATTTCTGTTTACATGTTATTGTGGTACAAAATGGTATGTTGTCTCCACAGCAGTAGTAGGGCCCACTTAGCAATGAACAGAAATGGCAGATAGTGCATTTTGCTATGGTTTAACAAATGGAAGTGACCTGTTTGGTCATGCCCTCTACAAAGAGAGATAGCCACAATGCAGGATACCATCTTTTAGGCTGTTCAGCTGACTTTTCAGCATTTTGGGAAAACAGGTTCCTTGGCACACAATGCCCTGGTAGACAGTGTGTCGCGGTTATGCTGGAGGTTCGGTTACAATACTTACTGTGAACCTTTAAATCTTCCGCGCACTCACTAGATTCTGGTTCTTTCTCTGACGGCCGCCAACCGATATTAAGTCGGTAAATGAAATAAAAATGCACCTTCTTATTTTAAACACATGCATTTAATAGTTAATAAGATAGTCTTGCTCCAACTACCAACCTTTATGAAAGTTTGCTATCGGTACTTCGATCCTTTAAGATTACAGGTAATGCCTCCGATAAATTTAGACTGAATAACACGCACTCTTTTCATTCATACAACACCCTTACTAGTTCTCAGAACATGCCTATGGCCCACCACGAAACAATTCATATAAAATTCTGCAAATACTTTCTTCATTAATAAAGTTCCTTCATATCACCAAAGAAATCACCTTCTCCAAAATTAATTCTTTATCATAATGAACACGCGTTCTCGTCGACTCGACTGACTGTTCACTTTCACGACGGACTCACCTACTCCACGGCCAACGGCAGACTGCCCGCCCAGAAGCCTAGGTGCGTCTTTCTCCCAAGCGCACCATGCTTCCGAATTTGGGGTTTACACCCCCGAGTTCACGGACCCGGCAGATGCTGACGTCACTAGACAACAACCAGTTTCAACACATGCTTTACAAATGGGTCCTACTTCCCTAAACCCACGGACTTGGCGGATGCTGAAATCACCCGACAACCACGCAAATCGCCAATATTTAAAACTTCTCAAATTAGCTTCCAAAGTAATGGGGAAATGCCATTAACCCGTTACAAGTGGATGGCCTCACTCAGTCTGTACATCGGATGTGGAGGAGCATGTTCTGTGTTCAGTGGAAGACACTCCTGGAACTAATGTGCAACAAATAGCAGCAGCGAAAGGCATTCGTCATCCTCCTGATTGAATGGTACTGTATCAACAGTCGCTGTACTCATACCATGTCCAGAGTATCACACCCCTTAGTCCATCAGACCATCTGGCCAGATTGCAGGTCTGCCAATGACTGGTGCAAAGTTGTGGTGCTGATCTACTGTTTACTTTGAAGATTACATTTACCAATGAGGCAGTGTTTACAAGAGATGGTGTTGTAAATTTCCATAATTAGCATTTATAGCCTGCAGGCAATCGTCATGTAGTTCAAGAAAGAAGTCACTAGTATTGCTTCTCAGTCAACATTTGGGTAGGAGTTCTTAGGGGTAGGGTAATGGGGCCATACATGCTCCCAAATGGGACTCATTACCTGGACTTTCTTCATAAACATTGCCTATCATGCTGGAGAATGTGCCTTTGCAGACACATTTACAATGGTGCACCAGCACAATTTTACCTCAATATCCATCGGCACCTGATGCTAACATTTTAGTATTGTTGGATTGTTTGTGGGGGCCCCACACTGTAGCCTGCCTGTTCTCCAGATTTCAATCCCCTATACTTTTCGTTATGGGGACATATCAAAGAATTGGTTTAAGCCACTCCAATTAATAATGTGTAAACATTCACGATCATGTCTTTAATGCATGTCAACACATACAGGATACCAAGACAGTTTCAAAGAGTGCGTGATTCATGCCATGGACAGGCATCACAAACTCTGAAAGTATGTGTTTGTTGCCCAATGTTTATTAGACATTTTTGCCTTATTTTAATTAATCTCATCACCTCTTAAGATATTTGACATTTTTTTTTAACACCCGGTATAATAAAAAACAGAAGTGAATTTCAGATTTAATTTTTAGTAGATAAGAGGTTCATGAAATGGTTATTTAACACTGTCAATTTTTCTATGTAATGCATTACTACAAAAGAGTGAGTTACAATGATACACAGTAATATACACCAAGGGTTTATCAATGAGTCATTGTATAATCACTATTGCCGTGTGTAAAATAATTAATTTATATGTAATGGAAAGACAGCAGGGGATTTTAGAAAGTGCTTGGTTAGTTGCAATATAATGACAACCGCTATTTTTACAGCATCTTCTCATATTTCTTTGGGCGAGAAAAATGTTGTTTATTAAAGGTTTAGCACTGGTATTCATTTTCAACTGAACATTTTAAGTACCTGGGAAGTTCTGATCTAGAATTGAGTCTCCAAGAAGTACCAGAGTCACTGTTAAGAGATTAACACAGCTAAAAATTGATGTAAATTTGTGTGTACTTGTATTAACAGATTAAAAAAAAAAATCATTCAAGGAAAAAGATAAGATAATAGCCTTAGGACAAGACAAACAATGTAATTGGTTTAATCTCTTTTACTCAGATATTATGAGATGCTATAAAATAGTAGTAATTTTCTTTTATTTCTCACTCTGTCTTTTTATTAGTGACTACATTTGTCATATTCTAGAAATGTGTGCTATGTCTCGCTGACATCGCTCGATCACATGTAACTATTATATTAACACCAATCTGAAATACTAATCAAGTAATCATCACATGTCTCCACATGGGGCGCAAGGGGAAAAGTTTTTGGCACTGATTAGTGTAAATTGGAGGAAAAAAAGAGTTTCAAATTTCAGTGTATACCACCTCTTTCTTGGCTTAACCTAGCCCAATAATCCTACTGGCTTAAAGGGACCTACAGTTTAATGTGAAATTTGAACCATGCAGTCATTCTTTATATACATAAAGCAAAAGAGGTGAGAGGTGAGGGATGATTTAGAAATCAACAATAAACTATTTACATAGGCAAGTCTGACATTAAATGACATTAAAAATCATTTTAGGAAACATATTAAAAATAAAATTCTAGGTTTGTAGATGAAGTTTTTTATCTGAATCTTCCATAATATGAATTAATGACGTTGTCGTCATTAAATTTCTGTAAAGCTGACTTCTAATATAACCTAAATTTTGTCACTGCATAAACAACATTTGTTTAAAGAATATCGAGCTGGCTTCAGTTCTATTGCAAATCATGTTTAAATTCATTTTCTTAAGAGTTTCCAGGGTTAAGTAGACGAATAGAGTGATTTTAAATCGTAATATGTATAAATATTAGTCACATAATGGAAATTTTTTATTTCTTCATAGAAAATGTCATATTCATTTTCAGAGGTACTTTATGACACAAGTAGTAAAACGAAGTGTAGCACTACATAGGCAGAAAATTGTAGAGAAAAGTTATCAATCTTTGAAAGTTGTATCGAACACATTTTGGCCAAATCAAAAAAACAGATAAAAGAAAAACGTGAAGTCACAGTTTTCTAGTTACGAAGTATGATTCATAGCTCCAAAGATGCGTACATTTTTATTACAGGTTATGTAAAAGTTTGAGAAACATAGTTAAAATTTAAGGGTAGTTTTTGGAGGATTTCATGAAAATCGTAAAACATGTGATCGATGCTAAAATTTTAGGTAGGGGAATGCAATTAAATTCAGAAGGGGGACTGTAACTAAAAGGAAACACAATTTTTCCTGAGCATAAAACACCAGTTTTTATTTAAAATCCATGCAGTAGTTTGGCTGGAGTTGAAAGAAAAAAATTAAACATAAATTTATGAGAATGGCTAACTTCCGTTGCTGGATAGTAAGATTTGGGATTTGAAGGAGGAGAGTGAGGTTCCCAACACAATAGGAAAACTATTAGTGAGATAGTATCACTGTCTCATAGGAAATTTAACATAGAGTCATTTAAAACACATTTCAGCTCGGTAACTTTAATACTTCAGGAGATATGAAAGTTTAAAATTCTACATTTTGCATTGCACCAAGTTAAAAATTTGTATATCAGAAGACAGAGATAATCCTACAGATCATTTTAAAGCCAGTTTCAGTTAGATAGCTTAAACCCTGAATGTGGGAGACATTTCTAAATTCACCACAAAAACAATTTTTTACGGCAAAAAATTAGAGATACAAAAATTTGGAATAGGACTGATTTTAACATTTACACCTTGGACTACACATCATAAAAATTTCAAGTCGATTGGGAATAAATCTATTCCAGAAAAATCCGAAGATTTCATGGGAACCTTGCAAGTGGGGTGATTCCTAGGCTGCAGCTATAAAAGATCTTCCAGGAGTAGGGGAGGTGGTCGTTTGGACGAGAAGTCACACAAGGCTTACCAGTGATTTGGCGCAATATGTAGGGGTTAGGCACTACGTGGTTCGGGAAGTAGTCATGTTTCGGCATCCATCTTTGAAATGGTTTGTTCAGTCACTCTCATGCAGCTGATTTTAGTTAAGGAGTTATGAGAGTTGACCATGCTTGTTTTCACTGATCCAAACTTGTAATCATTGTTTTGGAAAAGAAGTACCGATTCCTGTAGATTGTTCAACAGATTTTGTAAATGTTTCTGAAGAATACAGCATTGTTAAATTTATTGGGGGCTACAGTGATTTTATTTGGCACCACCTTCCCTTGTTAGTTAAGGTTAAAACTAGATGGCGACCAAAAGATAGAAGCAACAATCTACTCCAGAGGCAAAATTTATGGTCATAGCTCAGACAGCTGTATATGCAAACACCATTATGCACTATGGCTCAACGGACTCGAGAAAGATTTTGTGATGTCATAAAAATTTGTTACAGTAATATTCAAAAAACTAAAACGAGAACTATGATTTGGCACAAATGCTGTGAATAGTTTCTGAAATTGCTGCAGTGACTATACACAAAGTTTTTGAGTGTGCATGTCAGCATCCCAGGTCTTTCTGAATCTGTCTGGTACACCTGAGCACTTGGTCCTCTAGTGGGAGCCCTTGGGAAGTTGAAAGGGCGTGTGTGTGTGTATGTGTGTCTGTTTGTAAGTGAGAGAGAGTCTGTGTGTGAGATACACCCACCTCCCGCCAGTCGGCGCTGGCGTAGGCTGGTGACACCGTCTCCGCTGGTGGGGCTGGCCGCTTCCTCTTCCTCTTCCGGTATGGTGTACACTTCACCGGGGCTGCGGTCGAAGAACGTGCCGGGTCCTGGTGGCAACCCAGGATCTGGTTCAGGACCCGCCGTGTCGTCGCCACTGGCCCCGGACCCAGACTCGTCGCTGCCGTCGGAGGCGTCGGACGCGGTCTCCTGTTCGGGTTGGGCTGGGGCGAGGGGCGGGCTAGGGCTGGGGCTAGGGCTGGGGGAAGCGGACTGGGAGTCAGGCCGAGGTGGCGACGTTGGATACTCACGCTCGCGCTCTTCGCCTCGTTGCTCCGCTTCTCTTCTCATATCCTTCACGCGCATTGGGGACTCCCACGTCTGCAACATACGACCTAACTTAATCTTCCAAGTAAAGTGAGTATTTCAACACTTCTCCAAAGGCTGTTTTAGTTGGCTTCTTGAATACCAAAAGAAGTCACTAACAGTGAAAGGGGAAGGCAATAAGTAAGCCAGACAGAAACACAATAATATTTCGTTTCCAATAAAAGAAGGAAAATAATCTCGACGAAATTATTTCTCCTCTAGAGCACCTTTTCCTCACGCGCGTTCATTGACACAATGCAGGCACAAGCGTGGTGGAATCATAAAGTCCAGCTGTATAGAAATAATGGCACAATTAATTTATAATCTTCACATTTAAGGCAGATACGAGCTAGTAGCTTTATTGGTTGTACATGTTTTTAGTCGAACTAATGATTGAGGAACGTCAAATGTCCACCATCTGTATTTGAACATTTTAAGCTGTGTTGTGTATATCCATAATTGGTTTGTAAACAGACTATGGACGTTGTATGATGGTTGGCGTTAGACGCATTGGCCATTCTATTCTGCAAATTATTCGTGAATTTATTATTCCTAGATCCAGAGTGTCAAGTGTGTGCCGTAAATACGTAATTACCTCCCCCCATGGACAACGCAGTGGCCGACCATGTCTTTTTATTGACCAAGACCTTCAACGTGTGTGACAAAGTGTCAGTGTTGGCAGACAGGTAACACTGCGTCAAAGAACAGGAACACTCAATGTAGGACGTACGACAAATATGCCGGTGTGAACAGTGCAGTGAAATTCGGCTTTGATGGAATATGACAGCAGAAGACCGACGCGAGTGCCTCTGCTAAAAAAACACCATCGGCTGCAGAGATTCTTCTGGACTGGTGAACATATTGATTGGGCCCTACAATACTGAAAAAAGGTAACGTGGTCAAATGAATTATAATTCTATTTAGTAAGAGCCAATGGAAGGGTTCGAGTGTGGTGTAGATATCAAGAGGCCATGGACAAAAGTAGTCAGGAGAGCACTGTGAAAACTGGTGGTGGCCCCATCCTGGAATGGGCTGTGTTGAAATGGCATGTAATGGAACCTGTGATCAAACTAAACCAACCTTTCACTGGAAAATGTTTAGCTTCTTCGAGTCCATTCCAAGCCATTCATGACTTTCATGTTCCCAAACAACGATGGAATTTTCCAGGACTACAACGCAACATGTCGCAGACCAAAGATTGTTCACAATTGGTACGAGGAACATTCTGGACAATTTATAGTGAATGATTTGGCCACCTAGATCGCCAGCCATGAATCCAGTCGAACATATTTGGGCCCGATCTAAATGTCAGTTCGTGCACCAGCATCACTTTCGCAGATATGAACGTCTGTAGAGGAGGCATGGCGAATTATTTGCTAAGGGGAATTCAGACGATTTGTCGAGTCAATGACCCCTCGGGTTGCTGCACTTCGTCATACAAAAGAGGACCCACACGATATAATATTCAATGAGTTTTGGCACATGGGTGTATACGTGTCATGAAATTGGCAGCTCTGTTTTGAGACCATCTCCAATGGCTCTGTTGTCCCTTTTTGATGTAGGTCCCACACAGAAGAACAGTATTCCAAGTGAGGTCACAATAAGGCTTTATATGAAATCGATTTTACTGCCGGCGTACACCGTTGTAAATTACGACCAAAGAAAAGGAGTAAATAGTTTCTTTTCCTAATTATCTTCTCAGCATGTTGATTCCGCGGCAAATTATGCATTGTTTATCACCCCTAGGTTTTTAGAGGAATCTACCGTGATAAGGACTGTGTAATTAATTTTATATTAAGAGATAATGATGTCACCTTTTTTCTTACTTCCGTGACTTGGCACTTTTTGAGGTTTAGTGTCAGTCTTTGCACCAAGCCTTGGATTTTCATTTCGCAATACATAACCGAACTACCAGCAAATATTCTTATTTTCCTCTCCATTTAGTCATACCACAAATCATTGCAGTATAGGAGGAACAGCTGGGCCCCTACCTCACTTACCAGATGGAAGTTAGGACTAACTTCGGTACGGTAGGTGATAAACATTCATCAACCAGAACTACACACTATGTTCTGCTCTTCTGCAGGTCTTCAGCGCAGTTGCATATTTGTATAGATATGCCAGAGGTACGAAGTTTTGTAAGTAAACTAGTATGAGGCACAATGTCGAAAGCTTTCTTAAAAACTACTAATAAAACTAAGTCAACCTTAGATCGCCCATCTAACAAATGGCCTCGGTCATCGATTAAAAGAGCAAGTTATGCCAAGGAGCATCAGTCTTTTCTGCATCCATGCTGATTTGAGGTTATTTGCATGCCATTTTATATTATAAAATTCTGCAAAATATAGACGGTAATCATATCAGCCTACAATTTGGAAGTTCATTAATATTCCCACTCATAAACACTGAATCTACGATGACTGTCATCAATTCAGCTGATAAGTTTCCTTATTGATTAGAGATAAATAAAAAGTACCAGTACGGTAGATAAATTTTTGCATACCCATTTCAGGGGCAGATTCAAAGAAGAAACTTACCAGGTAACGCTACACCTAAGTTCCTGTCGAATGGGAATCCTAGAACAGCTTTTAATTTAGTTAACATAACAGAATAAATGAAAAAAAGAGTCATACCCATACTACCACAGCTGTAAAAAAGCTTACTTTCTTTCTTGCAGCTGGCAGTTTTGTCCTGGTAGGAATAGGGTAGACTAAAATCCTAACTGTCGTAATGCGCTAGTGTTTAAAATAAAATGGGACATCTAGCCAAGGATAAACATTTTTTCATGGTAACAACTTCAAAACTGGAACGGATTTTCCGTTTCGGTATCATCGATCAGTGGAATCAAAAGTAACCAAAACATCATTGTGCAGTTGTTAAGGAAACTAAATTTATGCATTTCAATAATTCGTTTTAAATTGACGGAAGCTCTTTAAAAAAATTGTAAACTGGGCTTTAAGTTATTCAGAATGCTGTAGAAAAATGTAATTTGGCATTTTCTTATCTAGAGAAAACTGCTGTAGACTTTGAGTTTTCAAAAAGGGGGGGGGGGGGAAAGCTTCATCGTAAGCT
This sequence comes from Vandiemenella viatica, assembly GCA_031002005.1. Lineage (NCBI taxonomy): Eukaryota > Metazoa > Arthropoda > Insecta > Orthoptera > Morabidae > Vandiemenella > Vandiemenella viatica. Next base: position 378,783,887 of record CM061921.1, read on the forward strand.
CAGTTTGATGTTTTCGTGTATGGACAATTTCTAAATCCGATTCTCTTAAACATCTTTATTGCAACAATATTGAAAATAAAATCAATGAATTTCCAGTTATGTTGCTGGTAATACGTTGGTATATTAATTGGGAATGCAGAAGGCAACGGTAAACCACTGCATTAAAGATCCAAAGGGTATCCTGAGGATATGTAATCCATATATCATGATGGCTTCTTCCTGGGTAAAATATTCCGGAGGTAAAATAGTTCCCCAATCGGATCTCCGAGTGGGTACTGCTCAGTGAGGAGTCATCAGAATGGATAGAAACATTCTACGGTCGGAGCGTGGAATGTTAGAAGTCTGAATAGGGCAGGTAGATTAGAAAACCTAAAAAGGGAGATGCAATGACTTAAGTTAGATGTTGTTGGGATTAGCGAGATTAAATGGAAGGACTCACAGGATTTCTGGTCTGGGGAACACAGGATAATTAGCACACAATCTGTCAATGGAGTCACTGGTGTAGGATTTGTAACAAATTTGGGTGTTGGGAAATGGGGGAGTTATTATGAACAGTTTAGTGACAGGATTATTTTGATGAGGTTAGAAACTAAGCCCGTCCCAACCACGTTAGTACAAGTGTACATGACGAAGGAATAGAGAAAATGTACACCGAAATTAAAGAATTAATCCAATATGTGAAGGAGGAGGAAAATCTAATAATCATGAGTGATTGGAATGCGATAGTGGGAGAAGGAAAAGATGGGAATACTGTAGGAAGTTTTGGTTTAGGAGAAAGAAATGAGCGAGGAAGTAGGTTGTTAGAATTTTGTGAAAGATATAAGCCAGTAGTGGCAAACACACTCTTTAAGAACCATGCAAGAAGGATATACACCTGGGTACGTCCTGGGGATACAGGCAGATATCAGCTAGATTATACCATGGTCAAACAGAGATTCAGGAATCAAGTACTAGACTGTAAAGCGTACCCAGGAGCATAGACTCGTGACCATAATTTGATAGTAATGGAGTGCAGGCTGAAATTCAAGCGAATATGGAAGTGGCATAAGCAGAACAGACTGAAAGAGAATAAACTGAAACAATCTATTATGAGATAAATATTTGTAGAAATGGTAGACTTAGGTCTAAGAGATAGCTGTGAAAGAAGCACAACCCAGGACGAATAGAGTGAAACCTGGTAAAGAAACATTAGGCTTTAGGGAACAAGCTGCCAGAAAACCTTGGATCACAGAAGAAATTTTGGAACTGATGGATCATAGGAGAAGGTACGAAAATTCTCAGGATGATGCAGGATGAAAGCAATACAGGCAATTTAGAAATCAAATAAACAGGATATGCAGAAAAGCAAAAGAAAAATGGCTAGAAGAAAAGTGTGAAGAAGTATAAAAGGAAATGGTCGTAGGTAAAGTAGATGTTGCATATAGGAAGATCAAACAGAATTTTGGAGAAATGAAGAAAAGAGGTGTGAACATTAAAGCCGCCGATGCGAAACCTCTTTTAAGCTAAGAAGATAGCGCTAACCGATGGAAAGAATAGATTGAGAAACTTTATGGTGGGGATGACTTGAACAATAGCATAATAGAAAAGGAAGGCGATGTCAACATTGATGACTTGGGAGATCCTGTGTTGAGGACAGAATTTAATAAAGCTCTGAATGACTTGAAAGCAAACAAGGCAGTTGGAATTGATGAGATTCCTGCAGAACTTTTTAAATCGCTAGGAGAAGAAGGAATCAAAAGATTATTCTAGCTGATATCAAAAAGTTTTGAAACAGGAGAAATGCCAACTGATTTTAATAAAAAAATATCATCTTCACACTTCCGAAGAAAGTACAAGCCGACAAATGTGAGAATTATCGCACCATTAGTCTAACATGACATGCTTCAAAATTACTGACCAGAATAATATACCGAAGAATTGAAAGGGTAGTAGATGAGATAGTAGGTGAAGATCAGTTTGGGTTTCGGAAAAATTGCGGTTAAGATTAATACTTGAAGGGGATCAAGAAAAACAAAGATACTTTTAAGGGATTTGTTGATTTATAAAAAGCTTTTGATAATGTTAGGTGGGACAAGATGGTCAAAATTTTAAAGAAGTCAGGTCTAAAGTATCGAGAGGGTAGAGTACTTTATAAGCTATATAAGAATCAAGTGGCTTTAATAAATGTAGAGAATCATGAGAGACAAGCATCAATTAAAAGGGGTGTGAGACAAGGTTGTAATCTATCCCCATTAATACTCAACTTGTATGTAGAGGAAGCAATAACAAAAGTAAAAGAAAGATTTGAAAGTGGCATAAGTGTTCAAGGAGAAAAAATCAGTATGCTACGATTTGCTGATGACATTGTCTTGTTAGCAGAAAGGGCTGAGGATATTCAGAAATTACTGAATGGCATGAACAAAATACTGAAAGAAGAATTTGGCCTGAATATAAATCAAAGCAAAACGAAAGAGATGAAACGTAGCAGAAATGATACAAATACTAGCAGATTAAATATAAAAATAGGATCGAATGCAATTGGAGAAGTAAGTGAATTCTGTTATTTGGAAGCAACATTACAACTGATGGCCGAAGCAGGAAAGATGTTAAAAGCAGAATAGCACATGCAAAAAGAGCCTTCATGAAAAAGAGAAATCTTTTAGTTTCAAATATTGATCTAGAAATTAGAAAGAAACTTTTTAAAACTCTATGTGTCGAGCACAGTACTTAACGGTAGTGAAACGTGGACTGTAGGAAGCAAAATTGAAGCATTTGAAATAGATGCTACAGAAGAATGCTGAAAATTAAGTGGACAGACAAAGTAAGAAAAGAACTAGTTTTGGAAATGATGGGTGAGTAAAGAAGTTTGTGAAAGAAGCTTACAGAAAGAAGAGACAGGTTGGTAGGTCACATTTTGAGATATGCTGGATTGGTTAATTTCCTGGTGGAGGGAACGGTCGAAGGTAAGAACTGTAGAGGAAGACAGAGTTTAGGATATATGAAGCAGATAATTGAGGACGTGGGCTGTAATGGATATGAGGTTAGCACAAGATAGGAAAGGATGGAGGATTGCATCAAGGTGACGACAAAAAAAAAAAAACATTAGTTGGAATCCGATCTTAATCTTTGCCTTTAATCAGTCGTGCTTGTGAGATTTGTTTAGTGTGACAAAATAGTCACAACATATGTTGACCATTATTGCTCCCATCGTGAAGAGGTGATTAGTTCATTATCATCTCAAGAGCTGCACTTACTTGCAATTTTCAATAATGACGCCTGCGAAAAGTATGAAATTTTATAACTCAAGAGCTATTGATAAAATCGTAAAAATTTTCACATTCATCAAATCTCTACTGTTAAAACGTTGTGTTTTTGTTATGCGGGAATAAAATGGAAGCTGCGTAGATTATTAATGTTTGGCACAAATGTTCTCTAATTGTCTGAGCAATTTTTGTGATTTAAGTACAGTATAGTTTTCACAAATCTTCTGAGTTTTAACTTGTAGGTTAATAATAACCATAGATTATATCTTACATTATATAAATTTAATTGATATTATTGATTAAAAAAACGAGTCTATGAAATTTCTTTTGCAGAAATCGTTGATATAGTGAGAATGAAACAGAAGCGACGATAAAAAATCGGAAAAAAATTGTAAAAGAAAAACTTCGATCAATTTCAGCTACTGGATTCTGAACAAACAACTACTGATACTCATTAGGACACTTAAAATTTGCGTTTGGAAGACGCATTTTTCCCTTGTATCAAGAGTGAAAGTTAACTGAGATCTGTGCATCTTGCGATTACAGTTTGAGAACAAAATCCACATACACCAAACTGCCAGTCATTTCTACTGGATTGAAAACGGACGTCATAATTTTACAATAAAATTCATTTCCTAATAATGTATTTACATGAAACGGCTATTTAATCTTTAACTGTTACAATATGAATATTTAAACTGTGTTGGTTACTTGCCAATTTACATTAGCCATATATTTCCATCATTTGATTACAAGTGGAAGCATAAATTAACATACCTTTATCATTGATTAAAAATATTTTAGCAATTTTATAAACAAACAAGATTTTTAAAACGTTTTGTGAAGAGTTTATGTTTACCAATACATGACATTTCAAATTTAATACGAAATTCTCATTGTTATACTACAGTTATTGTTTTATGTAACTGTATGTGAAGTAAGCAAGTTATACTTTATTATTATTAATTGCGATTGTGCCCATGCCCCACTGGCAATTTCCTTACATATCTACTTACGTTTCAAACACATTTTTACCCTAAAAACTCTCACAGTCTTAAGAATATTGTTAATTACCTCTTAAGATAATTTGTTACAGTCACTCGGGTTCCTTCCTACAATTTAAAACTTTCATCCTCGTCATGTATGAAATCTGCTACTAATTTATTGTGATTATATTCTATTCCCCTCCATATGCTGTTTCTAAATTTTACACCAATGTTTATCCACGTCGCATCGCTAGTATATTCCCTGCATAGAACCAAAATTCTTTTCACCAACGTGCGATGACTCCTAACCCAAATATTTTATCATTTGAGTTACTGATTGCATCATATGGTAATTTCCACTGACAAACCTAATTGCCCTCTTCTGTACTCCCTCCAACTGCAGAACTTGATACAAGGCAAGGACCTGGCTGGGTCCCAGCCATCTTACTTCCCTTGTATACCGTCTCGTCCTCCCATATATGCCCTGTCCAATGTAGCTTACTGTCAACAAATGTTAAACATTATTTCTTCAACAAATAATTTTAAAATAGAAATGGGGTATCACCCGTTTTGGGCTGACATCCCACTTCATGAAATAAAATAGTTGAATATATTATTATACAGAAAGCAATATTTTTTTGACTTTCCATATTCTTGATTTGGTGTCATTCCATTCCTACATTAATTTTTTTGTTTTACTAATATTAAATATAACATTAGATGGAAACATGATGTAAATGTGAATGAATGGAGGATTTCAAATTCTCTCTCATCATTACTGCATATACACTCACAATGTTTTTTTTTTATTGGATCTATGATGCTTGATTTCTCATTTCTTTTATACTGATTAAAATGAATTATAATTTTTTACTTTTTCCTTTGTTATTTTTCACTGACGAGCGCTTTTCTAAATACAACCTAGCGCGCTGTGCACATTTATTACAGTAGTGTGTAATTATTGACAAAACTGGGCACTTTAACAACCAAAGATTGTTTCGTTAGAGACAGCGGTGGCTATATTGCATTTTTTCTTAGACCATTTATATATGGAGAGAGGAAGACCTGACATTAAACGAAATATATCAAAATTTGCAAAAATCAAGGTAAGTTATAAGTGGACAGTTAAATTATAAAAATTAAACTAGAAGATTTCCTCGTCATGATTTAAAAATAAATATATATATATATTTTTAACTTAATGAAAAAGCCAGCCTAGTGCATGTCGGATCACGTATTATTTAGCTTCCATTTTCATAGTCGGGTTAAGATCAAATGTTTTACGCGTGGCACGAAATTCGATCATTTTTTACTTTTTTAGAATACAATTAGCACTCAAATGAAGATTCACCTAGATTGATTTTCTAAGGTTCGTAAATTCGTATTAACCATCTGTTAGACTACTGTAATTCATATATAATGTAAATCAGACAAATTGAGTACATTTCAAGTTATCCTATTCACACTCTTTTATAAGCTATCATTTTTCTCAAATTATTAATAAAAATAACAGAAAACACTCAAAGGTGCCTGTAAATCCAAAACCTACGATAAATTTGAATTTCTCCTTCCATTTATCCTTTAGGAAAATTAAAGAAAAGTGTCATTTTTAATTAAAATTACTTTATTGCTCGCTAAATATAAATTTTGCACATTTATAATTGAGAACAAATAAATACATTATTACCAACGTGATTCTAATGGATAGGTCTAATATATTTCGCTATTTATACTATAAAGTAAAATATACGTTGGGGAGTTTATATGTCTAAAATGAAAACTGGATTTAATCAGAGGAAAACAAAGCAAGCTAAAATTGACGCAGTTCTGATCATTTCTGAATCAATCTTGAAATTTGTTACAAAAATTGATGATAGCGAAGGAAACTGATTCTTACCTTAATGCAAAGAACGGTTCAGATAAATTAGATACTGAAGATACACAAATGACCATAATTCATGAACAAGATAAATAAAAAAATAGTAAAAGAGTGATAGTGATAACACTATTAAATACGATAATTTAAAGTCATTCAATCTCCAGAAATTGACAGGTTATCAGATTCTTCGTGGAATACAGTTTTGTTTTTGTTTTGTTTTTGTTTCATGGATCCCTGCTGAGGAAAGACCTCTGGGATGTGAGACATGCGATGTTTAATACACATACATACATTATGAATCATTATCATAGTAGAAACCATGGAGGAAGGAAATATATGGAGGAGAAGTGACGTTAAATCTGTGAAGCAGGCTCTAAACACTCCCGCATGGCGACAGCAGCGGTATTTATAAATGTTTCTCGGGAAACAAACCGAGTGATGTTGTTGTTAATGCACAATATTTCGGCGACTTTAATCTCCGTCGCCATATTCAGGTGCAGTTGCAAGTCTTGAAGTCTGCCTTGAAGTCAGCCTTGAGCGTGTTGTTTGTAAACTGGCATGGCAACGACAGATGTTGTTATGTTGCCTAGCAGCATCTCAGATGTCATTAGACGCCCGCGGAACACAAAAAGCAGAGCGTTGGTGATGAGCAGCCTCAATTACAGGAATCCATGTATCACTTATCTGGTATCCACAATCCCTGTTTACCAAATCAGACGCGAGGCGAATTTCAAATGCTTCTTTAATGACGCTGTCCCAGAAGCCTCTCGCATGTGTCAACACCTTAGTTGCTTCGAAATCGAAACCATGTCCTTCTGTCAAACTATGTTCCGCCACTGCTGATTTATCTTTCTGCCCCAGACGAACATGTCGGGCGTGTTCCAAACAACGTTGTTGTACGCAGTGCCTTCTTTCGGTATGTGGATGACACATTTGTTGTTTGGCCTCATGGCAGAGACAATCTAGATAAGTTTCTCCTTCACTTGAACAGTGTCAACAAAAATATCCAATTCACGATGGAGGTTGAAAAGGAAGGCCGCTTGCCCTTTTTGGATATTCTGATTATAAAGAAATCTGATGGAACTTTGGGACACACGGTGTATAGGAAGCCAACGCATACAGACCTTTACCTAAACGCGCACAGTTATCATCACCCTGCACAGCGCAATACAGTACTAACTACTCTTGTCCACAGAGCGCGGGCAATATGTGATAAAGACAGCCTTCCTAGTGAGTTAAAACATCTTCGTGATACCTTCAGAAAGAATGGATACAACGAACATCAGATACAGTTGGCATTCCGGGAAATGAATCGTAGGCCTAATAAACACGATAATGGTCCACACGATAAATTAGCCTTCTTGCCGTACTCTGGCGCCACAACATCTAGGGTCGGAAGAGTCCTGGCAAGAAATGGCATTAAGACCATTTTTCTACCACCACCAAAATTGAGATACATTTTGCGCTCTCCAAAAGATGACCTTGCCCTGCGTACACCCGGAGTTTACTGCATCCCGTGTGAATGTGGAAAGAAATACATCGGTCAGACCATACGGTGCGTACAACAACGTTGTTTGGAACACGCCTGACATGTTCGTCTGGGGCAGAAAGATAAATCAGCAGTGGCGGATCATAGTTTGACAGTAGGACATGGTTTCGATTTCGAAGCAACTAAGGTGTTGACACATGCGAGAGGCTTCTGGGACAGCGTCATTAAAGAAGCATTTGAAATTCGCCTCGCGTCTGATTTGGTAAACAGGGATTGTGGATACCAGATAAGTGATGCATGGATTCCTGTAATTGAGGCTGCTCATCACCAACGCTCTGCTTTTTGTGTTCCGCGGGCGTCTAATGACATCTGAGATGCTGCTAGGCAACATAACAACATCTGTCGTTGCCATGCCAGTTTACAAACAACACGCTCAAGGCTGACTTCAAGGCAGACTTCAAGACTTGCAACTGCACCTGAAGATGGCGACGGAGATTAAAGTCGCCGAAATATTGTGCATTAACAACAACATCACTCGGTTTGTTTCCCGAGAAACATTTATAAATAAACAACGCCGAGAAAGATTACATTCATTTATAGCAGCGGTATTGTAACCCAAACAAATGCCAAGTTCACACTGTGTCTGATGTTCTGATTATTTCATTTTGTAATGTGCATAAGTGTTTTATAATGCCATCTTGTGTTGCATACGGTTGCACAAATAGGCAAGAGAGGAAAGAACCTGGAATATCATTTCATAGGTAAGTTGTATTCTAATAATTGTTGTTGAAGTGGTCATTGGGAATTGTAAACTTTGGTGCATGTCTATAAATATTTAGTCATAGCTCTCAATGGGATGACTTTGTTCTCAAATTTTTGTTGGTGTAGTGTAGAAAATCAGCATACCTTGCTATTTTGCACATAATAGACTAGCATTAATTTTTAACGAGTGTTGAAAATGAAATTTAAAGGGGTGTGTTTTACATCGCGATTCAGTTTATTTAGTATTACAATTTCTTTCGTCACGTTGCTGTTTAATACTGACAGTGTATGATGAAATTAACTGTTACGTGAGAAGCTGTGAGTTTTATTCATGTTTTTTAAAAAAGTTCAAGCCATTGACTTAGGTTATTTTTAAAGCTTCATATAAGAATTGTTTCTGTTTGTAAACTTGTGAGGAAACTGTAATTCTTTTTCCTCTTCAATAATTCGATGATTCTTTGATGTAAAATTTATATTATGTTCTGGAGCATGGTTGATAATTGTTCCAGAAGTATGCAATTACCAGTGTTTGCATATTTCTCTTCACATTTCAAGAGTAGTTTTTTTTAATAAGCTGAAGCTGTTTTAAATTGTATGGGCAGTGGGATTGTTTGAAACCCCCCCCCCCCCAAAGATCTGATACATTGTAAAAATATTTCAAAGTGATCCTGACTAAATTTATATCATAATATATATTTTAAGATTTTTGATCAATTACTAAGGAATTAACCAAATACTTCAAACATAAATCAGAAAACCTAAGAATCAAGTGCTCCTACTGCTGTAAAGTATTATATTGCCCTTTGGGTCACTTTCAAATTACATGTATAACTTTGTTTCAATCAATCATATATCCCTGCTTCCTAATTACATTCAGATATTCCGGAGCGTGTGCTCCATTGAAATAAAATAAAATAATAATACCCCTAGTCTTTTTTGTGGCTGTAGAAGTTTTGGCATATACAATTCTATTAAAAGACTATTTAACAGACTTTTTTTCTTAATTTTTAATGTTTATAGATAACATCAATTTATTAAGATAAAGGGAGCGTGCATAAACCACATAGCTCCATTTTGGCATCCTGTGAACCACTATCCCCCCTCCCCCCATGTAGCCCTACTTGGCTTTTGCCTCCCCCCCCACCTATCATGTAGCTTTTTCCCCCTTTTGATTCCAGAAGACATTTTGCACTGTTTTCTCTTGTCAGACTATTGTAAATTACATAAGGAGATAATTAACTGAGGGAAATAAATATTCACATGCTGTTGTGAGTTCAGTTACTCATTTTAACTGTGACAAATATTATGAAATGAAGGCTACGTGGCCTGGCTTGGAACCCCTCCCCCCTTTCTCTCCCCACGTAGCCCAGTGTAGCCTTCAAGCTATTCCCCCCACCCCCCCCTGGACTGAGTCATGTAGTTTGTGCACGGTCCCTACCTTTAACTATATGTTAATTCGACAAAGGTAGAATGAGAAACACCCTTCAGTCACTAGAATACAACTTTTATTGTATTACACAATGCATTTCGGACCCTGTGAATCAATCTTCAGGTGACTATGGTATTTACATGTTAATTCATATTAAGAATGTGAAATAAAGAAAAATAATGAATGAAATTCTGTCTCATAAAGTTCCTTGTACATTCCTGTAATAGCAACAATTGTGAAACAGTTCTTTTACTTTTAAAGGTAATAATAAAGTCTCTGCCCGTTTAAACACAAGTTGAAGTAGAGCTGTTCTAGCATGATAAGTTATTTTGTTAAAAACAGTATACGCATGTTCAGACAGTGACACATCACTGCATTTTTGATTGGAGCACACTCGATTGAAGTTACTTTAAAGAACACCGCATTATGCCAACCATACAGTATAGTAAAGTATCACTGTTTACTTTTGTTGATACACTTTATACTAACTTTAAATTATGCGGAAACATTTTATTTCTGGTACCAGCCTACAAAATGTCTGGGTTGCCCGCCCCTAGAGTGAGCCCTCTATTTTTATTTTTTTTGGATCTAGGACGCATTTCAGCCTAACCACAAGTGGTAGTAATAAAACTTAAATATCTATTCTGCATGTCAACCATGTAATCATTGTGGCTTTGGCAGAATTAATTTATAGTCCAGGCCACATATCAATCCGGTCCCAGTATATCCCGAAAACTAAGAAAGATATCGAAAAATTTTATTCTTTATATTCGATTTGTCTCGTCGTGTTATATAAGAATCGATCATTGAATTTGACTTTTGAGAAATTTTTCTTCTGTATTTCAACTCAAGACACCTCACTTTTGATACGGTATATCTCGAGAACTAGGCGAGATATCGAAAATTGTTATTCTTTATTTTTTATTTCTTTCGCCTTTTTAAATAAGAATCCGTCATCAAATTTGACTTTGACCAACTTTTTCTTCTGAATTTCAACCAAAACCATTTCACATTTGAGACAGAATATCTCGAAAACTAAGGATGATATCAAAAAAAATTATTCTTCATTGTTTATTTGTATCATCGAGTTACATAATAATCTATCTCCAGATTGCGACATTACGTTAATCCTAGTCCCCCCTTGAGGTTATTGTACATATACGCCGTGTCTGTACGGGTTAGGCCATGCCTCCCCCCCCCCCCCCACTCCTCCTCCGCCCGGCTTTACTTCATTGCGTGGTGAAGGTCGCTTGCGTCGTCTCCATATATTTCCTTCCTCCATGGTAGAAACAAGTATATGTTCCAAAGACAAATAAAGAGAATAACAATAAACATTAATTTTTACAACTGAATTTTGCAAAAGTCATATTGAATACAATTAATTAATTTGTTCAAATTCTTGAATATTGTAGAAGTAGTTGCCAATAAGATAATCTCTCAGTTTTTGTTTAAATATATCTTTATTATCTGCAGACTGTTTTATTATTAAACAGATGTATACCAGAATAATTAACTCCTCTTTGTACTAATGACAGAGATGTTTGTGTTTTGAGCAAGTTATTTCTGTTTCTTGTATTGAAATTGTGTACCTGTGAATTAGTAGTAAACATGTTAAAATGATCTATGTGAAAGCACATGAGAGAATATATATACTGAGAAGTCATTGTAAGAAAATTGAATTTTTTAAAAAGTTGTCTGCAAGAAGTTCTTGGTTTTACCCTACACAACATCCTAATAGCTCTTTTCTGTGTTATGAAAACTTTTTTATTTTGTGAAGAGTTTCCCCAAAAGATTATGCCATATGACATCACTGAATGAAAATATGAGGAGTACACCTGTTCCGTTAATTCTAGTTCTGCTGTTAGAGAAAATGTTCGCAGGGCCGGCGTTAGGGGGGTTAAGCGGGGCAAAAGTACCCGGGGCCCGGGCCACCAAAGGGGGGCACGCCGGCCTGGATGCCTAAATAAATAAAAATCAAACACAAATTTTAAAATCTGCACCAATAATTTTGAACATTTTTGTATTAAAATTTTCTGAATTTATATATATATATATATATATGTGTAGTGTGTAAGGGGGCATCCATAAAATACCTGAGGTGAAATAGGGGGGGATCCGGCGAAATATCACCAAAGGGGTGGAGGTCTTCAGAAATCTCACGTGAGGTTTTGGAGGGGGGTCCGGAAAAACACCTTAAGTAATTCATGCATGCCCCCTAAAGTAAAAATATTTTCGGGGGGGGGGGGCCTAAGATCGCTTACCCGGGGCCCGAGAAGCCTAGCGCCGGCACTGAATGTTCGTATTGCAAAGGTAGCACTACTTAACTTCTACAGTGGAGAAGTGATATGTCTGTGGCAACAGAGTTTCTCATCTATTTTAATACCAAGGTATTTTATACTCTTTGTTTCTAATATTGTGTTACTTTTATAGCTTACTTGTAAATCTGGCTGTGTATAATTTTTTGTTTTAAACCTAATATAATGTGTTTTTTCAAAATTTAATATTAATGAATTTGCCTTAAACCAATTTGCTACTTCACTAAGTACTTCATTTATATTAAATTCTAGATTGCTGTTTGGTGTTTTTCTCACAGTCAGGTTAGTGTCATCTGCAAATAAAACACTCTTAACTTTGTCAGATAAGTTTCCAGGAAGGTCATTGATGTACAACGAGAAGAGGAGGGGCCAGAGGACAGAACCATGTATAATTCCATGTTTTATTTTCTCCAAGTCCGATGAAGCATCTTTACTTATTTTAGGATCAAAAATGGAAACTTTTTGCTTTCGATTTTCCATGTATGATTTAAACCATTTAAATGCGGTTCCATAAATACCATAGTATTCCATTTTCTTCAAAAGTAATTCATGATTTACACAGTCAAATGCTTTTGCCAGATCACAAAATATTCCTACAGGGCTCATTTTATTATTCAGTTCCTCAAATGTGTTATTTAAAAATAAATATATAGCCATTTCTATAGATGATCCTTTTTCGGAAACCAAATTGTGATTTAGCTACTAAGGATATTATTTTGTTTAACATGTTTTATTACTCTACAGTACATGACTTTTTCAAAAAACTTTGAGAATCCTAAAAGTAATGAAATGGGACGATAGTTATCTACACATGTTGCTTCTCCTTTTTTAATCAACCGTTTTACAACTGCATATTTTAGTCTATTTGGAAACACGCCTTGTATCAAGGATTCATTACAAATGTGGGCAAGTACACGACTGATACAATCTGAACATCTTTTCGGTGATTTGTTTGAAATATTGACATAGCTGGAAGAATTTTTAGGTCTTAATTGTTTCATGTGTTTATTTATTCTGAGACTGTTACTGGTGGCAATTGCATTTCTACAAATTTATTTGGGAAAGCAGTCTGAAGAACCCTTAGGGCACTATGTGGGGATTGCTTTTCTATGCCTAATTTCTCTACAACTGAAGTAAAATGTTTGTTAAATATTTCACAAACTTCCCCTACTTTGAACAGATTCAGTTTGTTCTATTTTTATGTCTTTAGAGTGATTTACAGATTTTCCTGTTTCACTTTTATTACATTCCATATAGTTTTCATCTTATTACCAGAATTCTCTATTTTATCTGTTATATACCTGTTCTTGGCCTTTCTTATTACATTTCTTAGTATTTTAGAATAAAGTTTGTAACGAGCTTTCAGTGTATAGTTATCTGATTGACATCGTGTTTGAGAATAGAAAACACGTCTAAACTGAAATACATTGTGGACTACTTAAATATCTTTGGAATATTGTGGCTCTTTCGAAATTTCTAGAACTCTTCAAAAGCTTCAGCCAGATATTTCTCGAACATTAACAATGACTTAAACAATTGAAATATATTAAAAACAATCAGAATTAATACATAATCATTTAACATCATTACAAAATGGTCAGATATGGAAATTAAAGATACGAAAACACAAAATTATTCACAGAAATCATTGTAAACTATCGTAAATTGTCCTTTAGACATTGTAACTTGCATTAATACTTGGAATTACCAACATTTAAGCAATTCTCTTGCACAAATCAGTTCTTAAATACATTAAATGGCCTTTAAATAATTTATTTTCACAAAACAAAGTCTATATACACCTATTAACAGTTAATTGAATTGAAATGAATTTTATTTGATCCATGAAGTCATAATTTATGACATAGGACAAGTTATCAGTAATTACAATAAGCATTACAATATAATTTTTTCACACTTGTACAGGATTACATATCATTATCATAATTATCAAAACAAACATACCAGTAGCTTACTACAAATGACCAATAAACTACACTTCCATTTAAATTTAGGTTTGAGGACTGTTACAACCCCTCCCCAGGATTCACTTAATTTCATATGGTTAAAATTGATTGAATCCTCCATGAAGCTAACCTGGTACTATGTACACATTAGGCCAACATGAACAGATTACAATCAATCACCCATAATTAACTTTTGGAATTATACAATGCAGATACACAATCCTTCATTATATACAACATCTATACATCGTTCAAGACACTGATTTTGGTTACAATAATTGTCTTTTTACAGATACAATCACTTTCTTAGTTACTGTTTTACACAATAAATATTCAATGTCATCACCTTGTTGTAAATTAATTATTCACTACAAATTACACACTTGATGTCTGCTTGTTAATGGCAACAGTTTGTTTACATTTTACAGCTGATAATTTGTCACCGCAATGCAGCAAGTCCCATCATCATGAAAACACAAAAATTCTCTAAACAAAACTGATACAAATTGTTTTATACACTGGAATTCTTACATCTTAAATATTCTGTATCATTATATCTACATTTGAACTTTAGTACTCACACAAACTATCTATATACATGAATTGACAAAATCTTATTTACAAATTTAGATATTTACAGCTGGTGTCCACTCCCCAAACCATGCTTTCCAACTAATTCTCTTAAAAAAAAATAGCAGACATTAGGGCACCCCTACCCACATTTTGGTACAGGGCCTTACATCTTACTATGAAAGTGGGTTCCAGGATTTCTCTGGAAACCCAAAACCATGTAAATTACTGTTTCATAACTTTCCAATTTCCTTCTGCCTTTGAATACACATCTAATACTACATTTCTATATCAACAGAGCTTCACTATATATTGCAGGATAAACAAACTTTGAATCATCTGCAACAGCAGACTCTGGCATAGCCATAGAATAGCTGAGACATTAAATGGTTCGGTTTTTACAAATTATTTGTCCCTTAACAGCAGTGTTGCTGACTCAAATAGTAATACAAACTTACGATGATCCTTACTGCAGTTCAGACTGTCATTACTTCCAACCCCACTATCCATTATCTGATGACTACCTAAACCTAACGAACTATTTGAATCTGTACCTAAAACTGTCCTAACATCTGGCTCAATTACTTCTTTCACAACATGCTTGTCTTTCTCAGCAACTTCGAGTTCACTATTAGCTCCTACATCAAAGATTGTACTAAACATGGTGTCACCTAAGTCACATTCTGTACATTTTTCCAAATCAGAAACTGGTTCAGATAAATCCTTACTCCCCAACCATTTCTTCAATGCCGTCATATACACCAAATAAAGAGCTAAATAATGCATCAGCTAAGTCACATTCAGAACATTTTTCAAACTTAGGGATTGGTACATAAGCCTTTTCAATCTCTTTCTCTTTAGTAGACAAACATTCTAACTCACAATTCTCCTCCTCAACTAGATCTTCTTCTATTGATACCACCACATCACCCTCCTCTTCAAGATATCTGAGAAATTCCTCAATTTCAGCACTTTTACAAATGTTCTCCCCACCTTTATAAGCAAACATAGTCCCAACTAAGCCATGATGGATCCCACCTGTTTCAGATGGCCATATGGTACTATATACTACAAATTTTGCATTATTTTTGGTAATGAACCTGTAACCATTTTTGCTCTATCCTATCATCAACCTTTACATCATCAACATTATTAATTATATCCCTCATTACTATAACCCTATCATGAAATTCACTTGCTGCTACCCCCATCAAGTTACCTACCACTATGGGACTATTTTCTACATCAGATTCAAGAACTTTCTTGTCTCATTCTGAAATTACAATGTTGTCACAGTCTGGAGATGTTACTACAGAAACATTACTATCAGAATCTTTTTCCTTTACAGTTAAATCAACTACTTGGTCTTCATTAGGAATGACTTCCTTCTCTTGGACAATTTTATTGTTATTAGAGCCACCACTAACCAAATTTTTACTAACTTTTGACCCACCAATATTTCTAACTATAGCATTTACCTCATGGGAAACAGTACTAGGACCCACACTCTTACACACCATTGTTGGGTCCCACACAGTGGGGGATCTTAGTTTGACTGCCCCCCCCCCCCCGCTGCTTTTCCTTTCCAGTTTGAGGGTTCTGTTCCGTCACCTTCCCATTATCATTTCTACTTGCATAGTTATCATGACCTCTTCCCCTGGATCTACCATTTCTTGATCTATGATTCCTCCTTGAAGGACTTCTGCTTTCCCTCCTATGGCAATGATTGTAATACTGACCAGAGAATGACTCCTGAGTATCCAAATGCCTCAATAATTCAGAAACCCTATCCACATTGATTACATCCAAAGTAGCAATTAAATTACTTGTTTGCTGAGGTAGCCTAGCTCCTAACAAATCAATGAATTCTTCTTCCCCACAAGGATGGTCTAAGATCTTACACTGGATCCAACATTTATGAAAAAAATCATGCTGAGTTTCTCTACCTGGTTTGTATGGCCTGCCAGTCATCAACTCCCTCTTTTCCTGAATCTGCCTACTAGTAGATCAAAAATGTTTCAGAAAATTTTCTTTGAACAGCTTATAGTCATTCACTTCCCTAGCTTGCCTATCGTCCCATGTCCTAGCATAAGACTTTAGATGCTTACACACAAGTGAAATTTTCTTACTGTTGGGTAACACATTAAAATAGTCAGATCTTTCAAAATTATCTATAAATTCTATAGGGTGAAGTCTTCCACTGTCATCATAGAATTCTAAATCTTCCTTAATATCAGCACTCACAATTGGATTACCTGTTGTGGGAATAATACCTTGACGTAACTGAGCCGGCAACCCAGAAAAATTTCTCTCTAACTCATTTACATTGCATTGGGTTGCCTCCAATCCCTGGGTAAGCTGTTCCTGATGATGAACCAATGTATTAACATTTTTTCCTACCTCTTGTCTCAACTCATCGACCGTTTGAGTAGCTTTAATGTCACTGGCCTTGAATAAACTGACATACTTCTCCTTCATCTTATCACAATTTTCGCTGATTCCCATCACCTCTTTGTTATATTTACAGTCCACTTCATCAATTAAAATAACACATACATCTTTAGTATCTTTAAAAATTTGGTTAACCTTTTCAAATTTCTCCTGACACTCTACAACTGCTTGCTCCAGTTTCGAATTTAAATTCTTAACATCCTCTTTAAATTGAGAACTAAAACCCTGAAATTGCCTACTGATTTTCTCATCAAAACAGTCACCCAATTCAGAGAATTTGCTCTCAAAATCCAATTCAGAAAACTTACTGTCAAATTTCCTATTGATTTCAGCAAATTGAGAATTAATTTTAAAAAAGTTGAATAAACTGACATACTTCTCCTTCATCTTATCACAATTTTCGCTGATTCCCATCACCTCTTTGTTATATTTACAGTCCACTTCATCAATTAAAATAACACATACATCTTTAGTATCTTTAAAAATTTGGTTAACCTTTTCAAATTTCTCCTGACACTCTACAACTGCTTGCTCCAGTTTCGAATTTAAATTCTTAACATCCTCTTTAAATTGAGAACTAAAACCCTGAAATTGCCTACTGATTTTCTCATCAAAACAGTCACCCAATTCAGAGAATTTGCTCTCAAAATCCAATTCATTTTTAAATTCAGAAAACTTACTGTCAAATTTCCTATTGATTTCAGCAAATTGAGAATTAATTTTAAAAAAGTTGCTGTCATTATCACTCTTTAACTCACTTCTAAATTCCGAAAATTTGCTGTCAAATTTACCATTGATTTCAGCAAACTGAGAATTATTTTCAAGAAATCTGGCATTAAAATTTGCTACAAAAGATTCTATAAATGATTGTAGATTCTGACTATCAGCCATTTTCAATTAGTAATTAAATCAATATGAAAACAAATTTGAGGAGAACGGAAATTTTGCTAACCTGCCACAAACGAAAATGCAAAAACAAATATTTGAATAATCAGAACTTATTGTTCGTCGTCAGTTCGGTACCACTTAAATACTTTCGTCACCACATATTTCTCCTCGTAGCACTTTTACATCAAAAAACACCACTTTTTTCACTGATTAAAACACTTAACCACACTTTGCACACACAAAACACTGCACTGCCGGAAAACATCGATCTTCCAGTCACTCAGTTTCGAAGAAAGCTCTTATCGCGTGGCGAATGACGTCGATCTTCCTGTCGTAGTGAAACCGCCGTCGATTCCAGGCGTCGAATGATGTTTTCAAACGTCATAATTCTCCGAAGATTTGATTGGCGTATTGCCGATCCACTGCAAATTCTTTTAGAAAATTAACATCTCATAGATGTATAATAATTTCTCGTCGCTGTACCCGGTCGCCATGTCAGATTCTTGGTGGTTTAATTAATACGGTTATTAAGTAGTCCACAATGTATTTCATTCCAGTTTAGACGTGTTTTTTTATCCTCAAACACGTTGTCAACGATACAGCTTACATGCATTCATAAAATTTATGTATCTTTTCACCAATCTTTGTAGGTCGTATACTTTTCAGTACAAAGTTTTTGGGTTCATGAAGAGAGGAAAACTATGGAAAATAATAAATGATGAAATCTTGCAATTAATGGACCCTGAAAAACAGCTTAAGGTTTTTTTTTTTTTTTTTTTTTTTTTTTTTTTTTTTTTTTTTTTTTTTTTTTTTTTAGCAAGATTATTTGGTACAATTTTATTTATGGGTAAAAAAAAACTTTGCATTTCGTGGACACTATGAAGGACAAGGCCCCACAAATAAAGAAGATTTCCTAGAACTAGTGTACGCACTTGCAAAATGTGACATACTGCTAAAAAAAGCACATCTTAGACTTGGAACATAATAAATGATCAAAAGCGTCATATCTGTCGTCAGATACACAAAATTAATTCATTGGTGTTTTATCAAACCATGTAAAATCTAAGCTTGTTAATGAAATTAAATCATCAAAATATCTCAGTATTATACAGAAATTCGAACTAGATCGAAGTCCATTCAAGATGTAGCTTCATTGATCAAACAATACTTTCCTTACAACGAACGTGTAGGTGTTAAAAATAGCTATATCCAAAATTATTTGTTTCATTGAGATATCAAAAGCACATAATCTCATGGAAATACCAAGGTATAGAGGTTATTTAATATTAGCCTATGTAACAGTTTCTGTAACAAAAGAATGGATAGCTTTGGAGTTTTTGAAACTAGTTGTGAACTGTGTTTTTGTAGAATACCTGCTAGATCTTATGGCAGCACTAAAATGATCTATGGCAATTTGTGGATCCGTCGCTTTTTGTAAAATAAGCTTTAGTAAGTTAAAATTAATGAAAAACTACTTAGGTATACAATGAACAACGTGAAGTTAAACAGTCTTGTCATATTGACTATCGAACATGGGGCAACTTAAGAATTTTAATATTTAAACTTCACGAACTATAACCAAAATCCGTGTTTTTAGTTTTTTGAAAAAAAAATAATAATAAAAAAATTAGGCGCATTTATAATAAGATGCAATCTTTAAATATTCAGAATATCAATTTATTTAACTGGTTTTTATCAGATACGAGATTTCTGTTTCAAATTTCTTCCTGTTTTTTTAAAATATATTTTAACATACTTGAATTGTAAATGTTACTAATTATGTAATAACAAAATCTTTTATTTAATGCTAGGCTTTCTAAATTTTTTACTTTCTACAGCCCAACATATATTAAACAAACAGAAGTTTCTGGCTGTGGTTGATTGTAGAACATTTCTAAATAGTGGGACTCCTATAGACTTTGCCATGGCCAGCCAACGCAGAAACAATTATCACTCAGTACTGGGAATTCCAGATGAGAGGGGGACGATATAGAATAACACGGAATATTTTTATGAACATACGGTGATGAAAACAGATTTAACTGTGTCACTTTACCGACAGAAATTAGTCAATATTTTAATCAGTGGCTCGGTGATCTTGGAGACGTAGCTATTATCTTTGAAATGCAGACAGTGTTGTCGAGGAAGATTCCGGGTGATTGTATTGTAAAGAATGACCTCTCGTTTTATCAAATATTTTATCGTTCTTGTGTTTGGCTTCATTAAACTAGCGACCTGCATGCATTTTGGTTTTGTTTCAGTTATGTGGAAACATATTTATCCCGTTAAATAGTTCTCATGTAGAGTGTGCTTTAATTTTTATTGTCATTAAACTTTGTATGGTTTATCATTAAAATTATACAGTTATTTAAATAACTGCTTAAGGGAGGTAGCAGGATTCCGTTGTATAATTACAAAACCGCTGCATCTACATTTACACAAGTCACAGATTTATTTACAAAGAACATTCAAAAATCATATACAATCTTTAATACAAAAAAATAAAATCTCTGTTTCTGAAGAATAAATTGTCAGCTAGACATCGAACTCTCAAACTACACTTTTGGTGAACAATTTATTTGAGTATCTCACCGTTATCATTGCGGTGGTAAGTTGTTTCATTAGGATCTTCTCTGATATGTATTATATAATGGCACCATATAATCGTCACACTATAATTCCATACAATCGCAACAGCGACTTCAAACTGCGTCCTTCTCCATGGCCACACTTAGAAGCAAGGAAAGCAAAACCACATTATCACACCTCCAATATGCCGCGATGCACTCTCAAACCACGTGACGCGGTCTCCTCTGGTTTCTCTCACAAGGATAGGTCTTCAGTGTGTAGGTATTGGTAGAATGATGTCTGAAAAATAGTACGCCACCTCTGGTTTCTTGCCCTAAAGCCCTGGTGGGCCTACCTTTAAAAGAAATAGGGTATTAAAATTTATTAAAATTGTCTCTAAATGAGTTATACCTCTATGGAAGACAATTAGTTAATAACATTTGTTTAACCGTTCATCTTGAGGTGGTGTGTTCCTGAGTGGAAGTTTCTAGGTTCGACCCCACGACCCACGATTTTTTTTGTATTTTTTGTATTGCTATTCGATCTTGTAGCATTACAAACTTGTTTTGAAATGAATTCTCCAAATTACTTATTTTCATTTGAAAAATACCCAAATGTCTGGATGATATAAAACATTTGAAACAAAAATTTCGTACACACCAAGAACATTTTATGATGGATATTCTACCACAGACACATACAGTATTTATTATTGATGTAGGAAAGCAAATTTCGTTAACATTTGCAAATTCTGGTCTTTCCTTCATTAATTTTGAACCATATCAGCATATTTTACCATATCATAAAATACAGCAAAATGTGGTGAATAAATGTATTTTAACAGCATCTTCACGAAAAGATATTTCAGAACACCTTGCAACAGTTCAGGCTTGCTTTGAAGCCTTGGTTTCAGTATTTTTACATGATGATGGAAATTCACATCACATGGCTGACATTAATGCGTACATTTGGGTGGTAACGCTTTTACTGTGCAAGTAACACTTCATTATTCATTTGAGAAGTTTTGATGATAAACCGCCGTACAACGTGACCACTCGTCGAATCAACCAACAACAAAAATTATTTATTAATAATGTATGGTTTAGTGACCAAATCCAAAAAATTTGTATACAATTCTTTCGTCAGCTTTCCCGATTTTGAACAGGTCACAATAACGTTTCCATACTCCAGTTCCAAACGCCGAATTTCTCCACGAATCCATGGACCAAACTCGTTGCCTTGTTCCTGAGTACAAAGGAATATATGTGGTAGCAATTCTCCGAATAGTGTAAAACTATACTGTGCCATGTATGAATGATTCATTTCTGCCAACTTCTGCTTTCGCACGAGCACAGTCTTCGAGCCTTTCAATTCCAGAGTGCGATTATAAGCATATTCATAGGCACAGCGAATTTTATCTGTATTAGTAACAAATTTTGAATTGAAATTATGAATTTACAAATGTAAACGAAATCTGCTTTCCTACGCCAATAATAATTACTGTATGTGACTGTGGAATGATATCGATCATAAAATGTTCTTAGTGTGCACTTAATTTTTGATTGAAATATTTTATATCATCCAGACATTTGGGTATTTCTCAAATGAAAATAAATAATTTGGAGACTTTGTTTCAAAACAAATTTGAAATGCTACAAAATCAAATAACAATAAAAAAGTACAAACAGAAAAAAAATTTCACTGGTGGCGGGATCGAGCTGAGAACCCCCCCCCCCCCCCCCCCCCCCCCGCTCATCAACCCACCGTCTCAACACGCATAGCTAAACCTAATCCCCGATTTCTCTTAAACTGAGGCCCACCAGACAGATCTGCTTTAGAACGAGAAACCACAGGTGACGTACTATTTATCAGACTTGTTCGTTCTACGATAGCGATTTCCAAACTGAAGACCTCTCCTTGCCAGCATGCACGAATAAAAATAATTACAATTTATTTGGTTTTTGCAACAATAATGATTGATGGCACATCTGGAATTGACTTTGAATTAGTATGTTCAATTTCAGGTATTTAGGTGCGGCAGTTTTTTCAAAAAGTGTACCACTAGGTGCGCACAATCCGTCGTCTAATGCCAGGGCTCGCTTCGCTCACCCTAATTAATTTTGAAGATGTTATTTCTGAATTTCAGCTGTTAGAGCTAGAAAGAAGAGATTTCAAAATCATTTGTTTATTGCTTAGTTAGCTCTCTATTAAATGTTTTAAATATTTGTAATAACTACGAGTTTTATTGGAATCGTACTTTATGCTTATGTGTATTTTTTTTAGTTTAATGGGTGACACCATCAATGTTCGAACCATTGAATAATCACACAAAACCTCTATTTTACTATCTGTATAACTTATATGACTTTTCTTGGCATTTATATTCATTACATGCTTAATCACACAACTATATACGATGTCTAAATTCGTTTGCATCATTTTCTCTCAATCCTCTGTCGATGTAATCCTCCCGCGACACATCATAATATCTTTTGCTAACAGCCTAACCTCTGACTGTAGATCAAATTTATTGGAGTAATGAACAGTAATAGTACCAGTACAATATATTGTGGCATAACTGTTCTCCCTCACCTATATTTCCCTTGATATTGCATTACCCACTTTGACCCTTTGTTTCCTACCTCTTAAGAATTTCTCCATTCAACAATTTATACAAATTGTCTTAACCTTACTCGCATCCCTTCTATGGCTCACTCTGTCAAAATCCTTAGAAAGATCCAATGGCACGCTATCTACTTGGGTTCCCTTGTACATTTCATCTGAGATGTGTTGCAAATAACCTGCTGAGGTTCACGTGAATAACCTCTTCTAAATGCATGTTGCTGACTTACAAACTACTTCTTTTCCTCACAGATATTTATCAACTTGTCCACCACCGAAGTCAAACTAACGGATCTGTAGTTCTCATCTATATTTGTCTCCTCTTCCTTATGAATTAGTACTACTGTGGAACAATTCCAGTCCCCTTAGGCATCAAGATTTCGGTTTTCTGTGATTCCCTGAAACCACTCCAGGTGAATGCCACCATTCCGGTTCCTTTCTCGTTTCTAATGACGTCGACGAGGCATGAAGCCATAATCAAGAAAGCTAAGAAGATATGACTCTTATCTTTTCAGTTCTAGCCCTGCAAACTCTACACCCAGCAATTCATCGTCTGTAAATAAACTTGAACTGCAATAGTTATCTAAAACCAGAATAAATACCCCTCCCCTAACTCTATGGCATACCCCGTAACCTTCAGGAAAAACCACATAGTCTAACTATTCCTGGTTACTGTTCTCTAATAAGCTACCAAACTCTATGGTTCTACTCGGTAAACTGCTAAAATTTTCCATTAAAAGCCTGATTGCTGTTTTGTGTGCTCTGATTTTCTTCGATATCCTTACTTATATCAATCGTCAACTTTCATAAGTTTTATTTTTTAAACCTACACTATTGTTTTCTAAAAAATTTACACTATCATCCTATTTGCACTGATACGATCTTAAATGAAATGCGTTTTGGTGATTTTTGTAATGATGACTGATTTTAAACAGATTCAAAATTGAGAAAATAATCAATTTGCATTATATTTAATGAGGATATTGGCGCCAAAATATCATTTAAATTTACTTGTGTTATTACTTACTGGCAGTCTATGTTTTTAATTTAGTCTAAAAGTTACATCGAGAACAGTAGTAATCGTGTCATTTGTAATGATGTCCCCAATAATTTTTCTACTATTCCTTGAACTAATTCAACGTTTCCCACCATCTTCAGGTGCAAGCTACGCTTAGTAAATTCCGATATCTTAACTGCACTAACTGGGACAGTATATGTATGACGTTATAAGGTTGTCAGTAGCATCGCCTCCAGCTTCCTCAAAACCCACATTTCTATTTCCAGTTGATGGATCGTTCATCCCCAGGTCACATTCTACACTAAATCGCTCATCCTTAGCAAGATTATTCCCCTATTTTCCACCAACCATAACCACACGATTCTCCTTTGAAAAGTTCATGTAGAGTGATCCTATATTCTATTCAACCCCGCTAAGCCTACTAACATATGTGTGACCTGGTATCCTGTCACTATGTCTTGCAAATCGAGCATGGTGGGTATGCGGTTAAAGTTCTAGTCTCGCATTCGGAAGGACGCCAGTTCGAATCCACGTCCCGGCACCCAGATTTTGGTTTTCCATGGTTTCCCAAAATCACTGCAGGTGAATGCCTTGACGCTTCCTTCAAATATATATATATATATATATATATATAACCTGGAACTGATGGCCAGCCCCTTTCCTGTGACTGCTATCTAGAACCAAAAAATGTGATTCTCACGAGTTCTCTGCCAGATGAAGTGGAAAGACGAGTTATTGATGGCTTGCCTGTTATCATACTCTCAAACAGTGAGTACTGTGACAACCAACGCGCTTAAACTGTACAAGCTCCTCACTCTCCCCTCAGCGCAACCAAGCTTGTAGGATGAGCGGCAAAGCTCTAGCCTAGCATTCGGGAGGACGTGTGTTCGAAAACCCATCCGGACATCCAGATTTGGAATTTCCCTGGATTCCCTAAATCATTCCAGGCGAATGCCGTGATGCTTCATTCAAAAAGTCCCTTCCTGTTCCTTGTCCCACGTCCTTTCTCGCCTCTAATTACCTCAACGTCGACAATGCGTAAAGCCCTAAGCAAACAAAAAACCTTCATCATGGAGGAATGAGGTTCAGGGAAGGAAGGAGTGGACTGTGATGCTATATAAGCATCCGGGACCAACTTCGAAACAGCAGAATAAATCCACGAGATAGAAGACGAAATCACCAGCACCCAAAAAGTCACTGCATAATAAGACACCGGGAGGTGACGGAATTAATAAAACCATTCTCAGGCAACTTCCAGAGGCTGCAGTTCGGCGGCTAGGCCAAATATTTGACTCTGTCATCAGACACTGGAGATACCCGGCAACCTGGAAGGAAGGGAAAACAGTGGAACTTCCCAAGCCAGGGAAGGACCCAACATTTCTGCAGAGCTACAGTCCAGTGTCACTATTGCCACCGGTGTCCAAAATATTTTAGCGACTACTGCTAAGTCACATTCAGCGAAAACACTCTCTTTCTGGCTCAACAATTCGACTTCGACGCTGGCCACTCAGCCACATGTTAACTGGTTCGCTGCAGAACTACTAGAGGAATGGGCAACGAAGTGGCGTTTGAGGATAAACGCCGACAAGTCCCAGCCAATAATATTCCACAAAATAGGTACTCCGAGAGAGCTTAACCTAGACCTGTTCGGTATCCACATCCCTCAGAAAACCTTCGTCCACTGCTTAGGCGTCATCCTAGACCAAAGAATCGATTGGAGACACCACACGGATGAAATAAATAAAAAGGTGGAGAAAGGACAGGGTGCATTACACCCCATCTTAAATGCAAATTCTTCATTTCCGTCACAATGCGGAATTCAAATCTACAAGGCGTTGCTGTGCCCAATAATGGAATATGCTTGACTCGCATAGGAGTACGCGGCTGCAACGCACAGGAGGAATCAGCAGTCCCTACAAAACAGGGCACTGAAAAGAGCCCTGAATCTACCTTATAGATTCCCAACAAATAATATTCACACTCTAGCCAATGTGCCTCGGTTAATAGACAGATACAAAGCAACCACTCAGGATTTCTACCGAAAAGCCGGAAATATCAAATAATGAAATAATGCGAAACATCGGCCAATACGAAACAACGGGAGTACGATATAAGATGTCAAAATCACTACTGAACACACTAGTTGTGAAATAATCTGATAAGCAACAAAAAATGAAAACAACAATGGAAGGCGTAGATGTTGCCAACAAGGGTTACAAGAACCTTTGCACAACTTCAGGCAACGCAAATTATGTTCTCCGCGCGCGGACTAACATTGCGATCGCACAGGACTTGAGAACGACGACAGAGCACGCCACTGAAAGCTAGTTCTCCCACGGTATCATTGTATTTCAATGACATGACGGGAGAGCCTTCGTTCGCTCAAGACTTTTCATTCTCCTAACTGATTTCTAATATTTGATTTATAAGTATTTTGAATCTTAATTTTCTCTGTTTGACATTATTTGTTTCATCTGCTTGAGACTCCTCCTCAACTGACTCACGTAACAGGCTGTATCCGGTTTTGATATTTACCATGGAGCTATTTTATCTCTATTACTACTCATAACTCTCCCTTTTCACCCGTTGCCTGTACCTACTCCTAACTGCTGTCATATACTTCCTCCTCTAACGTTTCTATTTGTTTTCGCGTCTACTACTATAATCTGAAGGAACCAGTTTTACTCTCCGGTTAAGCATTCTTTCTGTCTCGTATATATAGCTGACAAAACTATAGAAGACCATAACCTAATCTCCCATTTTTTCCCTCTAAAATATCCTCAATGAGACCATCATCTGCAATCCTCCAAAAACTTAGATACTATTCTATGGTAATATCCACACCTTTCATTCGTGATAACTATTTGAGTTTCTGCTCACTATACAACAGATGAAGTCAACAAGGCACACCTTTGACCTCGAAACGCTCCGAACCGCACGAAAAACATGCTTAGAATAATAAGCGATCATAAAACAAAATAGTTTTGTGCGTAATTTCCATGCAAAATTTGCATTCTACCTCATTCTATATTTAATAGATTTTTTTTTTAACTGCTTAACGTCTCCTATAAAAACTAGGTCTTTAGAGACGGGAAAGGATGGGGAGCAAGGAATGGGAAGGAATTCGGCCATGGCCTTTTGAAGGAAGCATCCCGGCATTCACCTGGAGTGATTTGGGGAAACCATGGAAAACCCAAATCTGGATGCCCGGACGGGGATTCAAACCGCCGTCCTCCCGAATGCGAGGCCAGAACGCTAGCCGTTACACCACCACGCTCGGTTTTTAAAAGAGAGAAACAAAGTAACAAGATATCAATACCATATGAATACATAATTCAATAAGGTCAAAGTAACAAGATATCAATACCATATGAAGGAAATTATACTTAATTGAATGAGGTCAGTATATCATTACATTATCAATCAACAGTGCCAAAAACCTCTGTGCTTATGGTACTTAATATAGCGCAAAACACGCATACACAGCACTACCACACACCTGATAGTGCTTATATTAGTCCTCGAAGTGCATATGCGGAATTTCGATGAAATGGTTAAAACAAAGTGGAAGAGAACAATGTGCACACCTCACTAAAGCCACGTTTTCACATTCCAAATAACTTTCGCATTCACGCAGTCCAATATTAAAAGCCACACTAATTACATTTTCAAATGATGATGTTGGTATATCAATGTCGTAACCTGGCTTTGGCCAAGCATGTTGCAACGTAGGAATATATCTATGTGCAGCAAATTGATTGTAAATCACAGAGTGAAGTTTCATGATGAAATAACGATGATGTATTTTGTGGTTTGGCACATTGTAGTCTTAAAAAGTCAGTAATACTTCTGCTACAGAACTTATATCGCCGAAGGAAGTAAACATCAGGAGGCTGGCAATATTTTGTTGTTTTAGGTGACAATAGAAGTCGAACTACTAATTTCTTCCATCCACACAACGCCAATATAGACTTGAACAAATCACTCAGGGTTTTCTTATATAGTAATCAAATTAACTATCAGCAACTACACAAACTAACGCAAAACAACACAATGATACAAGTAGATATGTATTTAGGGGAGGAAGACACAATGGACCTGTCAATCATTTTCAAACCTATTGTTCTTTTGTATTATTGTTCTTTTGTCCTATCAATCATTTTCACACCTCCCCCTCCTATTGCTCCTTTGTTGAGCTACTTGAGCGTCCACCTGCTCTCACTAACCCCAGTTTCGGCTGCCCCTCCCACCTGTCAATCATTTTTACACCTCCCCCTCTGCTGCTCTTTTGTTAGGCCACTTGAGCGACCACCTGCCCATCCTCCCCTAATCTAACCATCAGCTGCCTTCCCCACCACCACTAATAAGCGATGAAGGAATATCACCAGAAAAACTCATGAAAAATAACTTGATAAAGGACTTTTTAGTGGAACGTGGGTAAAAATTAATCAAAGTGAATCATGTACAATGTGTTTTTTATTTATGCTTTTTATATGCTTGTAGTATCACAAACATCATATTTGGGATCATAATTCGTTTTTACTATGTTATTAACATCATCCAATATTAGTAAACTTTTTAAATGCAATAATTTCATGTCTAAGTATTGCAGCCATCTCATTCAGGAGGATACCAGTGTGAATTCCCATCTGGGCACACAGATGAGGGTTTTCTATGCATGTGGGTTGATGGGACAATATATGATGATAGCTGTTGTAACCGTTTAGGAATGAAGTGTATGTTTCCCACTTTGGTTGAAAACATACCTAAAGTATTGGTCCACCCCGAAGTAGTGTACATAAACTCTTAATCGCGCAAAGACGCTTTTGGTATCTTCATGTTGGAAATTATCAATGATTTCATCCATTAAAATAGTATGAAACGTACCATACTGTTAGCTTGACCCATTAAATGTACAGGCTCTGGTCTGGAGAAAGGCTTCTAGTTTAAACTACAATAGATGTTCCTAAGCACAAAATGTAGCATCTCCACAGGTTATCTGGTATTCAACGAATAGAAAATGTTACAGGTTAGGTTGGTCTGTGGCCAGAATGCATACATTTTTGCCCGCAGCCCAGCAAACTCCGCAATCAGTGTTGCCATTCGCCTCGTCCTTCATAACACCGACCACTATTTCACTATGGGGCTCTATCCCAAAAACGGTTGCCGGTGCTATATCCAGACGTGTCGAACTCTTCCCTGTTACGGCGCATCATTTCATATGAATCATGGTCACTCACTAAATAAATGAAGCTGTGTCCATATAACGTAATATAGTGCATCTAAACTTAAGAATGGTGAATCCGTAATGAAACCAGTATATCCTCAGTTTAGGAAGGTCAAGAATGCACTTCTTTAAATATAAGAATCTGTAAAGTTTCAAATAATACAGAAGGTAAAAGCACTTTCAGAAACTCAATCATAGCGAGCCGAACAATCAGCGCAGTTGTTCCACCATACATTCAAAATAACTGTGCGGTCATACCCATCGAATCGAAAAATTCTGGTTTTATGGGATCAGTCTACCGCTATACATACACAGACGGAAAAAAAAATCCCAACACCAAGAAAAAATTATTGTAGAGTAATGAAATTTGGACAATGCATTTGTCAAGTTAACATGTTTAATTGATTAAATTTTCAAGATCACAGGTTAATTTAAGCTCAAGAAAATGCATTTCAAATGTGAAATACTGTTAAATTAATAGCCGGTGTAACCTCCAGAATTTTGAATGCAAGCCTGCAAACGTGAATGCATTGTGTCATACAGGTTTCGAATGTCACTTTGTGGTATGGAGTTCCATGCTTGTTGTACTTGTGCTGTCAATACTGGGACGGTCAGTGCTGGCTGTGGATGATGCTGGAGTTGTCGTCCAATGATATCCCATACGTGTTCAATTGGAGACAGATCTGGTGATCTCGCAGGCCAAGGTAACATGTCGACACTCTGTAGAGCACGTTGCGAGACAACAGCGGTATGAGGGCGAGCGTTATCCTGTTGAAAAACTCCCCCTTGAATGCTGTTCATGAATGGCAGCACTACAGGTTGAATTACCAGACTGACGTACAAATTTGCAGTCAGTGTGTTTGGTATAACCACAAGAGTGCTCCTGCTGTCACAGCTCCGAGCCAGGCGCCCTGTAGCGTGCATTCCACTGACTACAAGCCATCGCCGTTTGCGACTCCAGTGGTGTCAAGCCAGAGCTCATTGGAGGACGGAGTGGAGATCTGTTGTGTTTTCTGATGAAAGCAGGTTCTGCCTTGGTGCCAGTGATGGCCGAGTGTTGGTCAGAAGGAGGCCAGGGGAACGCCTGCAACCAAACTGTCTGCGGCCTAGACACACTGGACCTACACCTGGAGTCATGGTCTGGGGAGCAATTTCCTATGACAGCAGGAGCACTCTTGTGGTTATACCAAACACACTGACTGCAAATTTGTACGTCAGTCTGGTAATTCAACCTGTAGTGCTGCCATTCATGAACAGCATTCAAGGGGGAGTTTTTCAACAGGATAACGCTCGCCCTCATACCGCTGTTGTCTCGCAACGTGCTCTACAGAGTGTCGACATGTTACCTTGGCCTGCGAGATCACCAGATCTGTCTCCAATTGAACACGTATGGGATATCATTGGACGACAACTCCAGCATCATCCACAGCCAGCACTGACCGTCCCAGTATTGACAGCACAAGTACAACAAGCATGGAACTCCATACCACAAAGTGACATTCGAAACCTGTATGACACAATGCATTCACGTTTGCAGGCTTGCATTCAAAATTCTGGAGGTTACACCGGCTATTAATTTAACAGTATTTCACATTTGAAATGCATTTTCTTGAGCTTAAATTAACCTGTGATCTTGAAAATTTAATCAATTAAACATGTTAACTTGACAAATGCATTGTCCAAATTTCATTACTCTACAATAATTTTTTCTTGGTGTTGGGATTTTTTTTTCGTCTGTGTATAATTTGCGTCGTATTGCAGAGGTCCTTTTGAAGATATTTAAGATTAACTGAATGTGGGGACATTTTTTTTTTTAATGCACGTTGCTTTGCCCATATGAGGTACATTAAGACTGACAGTGATTCTGATTTCCACGTTAAACTGCATACCCAATCATGAAAAGATTGGGTGGCACTAGGCCGTAAGCCTACATGAATTTACTTACCCAATAGCTTGTGTAACATAGGAATCAGATGTTTCATTGAGTCCTGAAAGTAGTATTCTTCAGACGTTTCAACACGAGAAGTGAATGGGTGGCATTAGGCCGTAGCCTACATGAATTTACTTACCCAGTAGGTTGGTGAATCACAGGAATCAGCTGATTAATTGAAACCTGAAAATATTATTTTTTGGATTTTTCAACACGAGGAGTAAACCCAAAGAACGAGAGACTTCTCAAGTATCTCGTAACTTGTAAGCATACGCTTGTGATAGATTTTTATAATGACTGGATATTGTGGGCCATTTCCTCAATTGCAAGTTAATCAATTTTTTATAAAGGTGAATAAACGCCAATGCAATTGAATTTTGTTTTATTTGGTGTCGTACGCGTTTCGCTCTATATTCAAGAGCATCATCAGCGACATCGTTAGATATTTATTCATTTATTTAGTTACATTTGATTTACAAAAACAATATAAAGTTGAGGTGAAATTAAATCTACTACATGTTATTTTCAATCTCTCTATTACATCATTAAAGATGGCTGTATTATTGAGTGAGTTAGCCAGTGCAATGTGTGTTCTATACAAATCCTGTAAGTAGATTTAATTTCACCTCAACTTTATATTGTTTTGTAAATCAAATGTAACTAATAAATGAATAAATATCTAACAGATGTCGCTGATGATGCTCTTGATATAGAGCGAAACGCGTACGACACCAAAATAAAACAAAATTCAATTGCATTGGCGTGTTATTCACCTTTATAAAAAATTGATTTTATAATGGTTTCCAATAGAATTTTAAAATCCAAATGAAATACAACGAGGTAGCATTTTGCCTCTGAAATTAATCCTACACACGTTTTGGCTTTCCTCTACATTATACATTTATATGTTAACCGAATTTTACTTTAGTGCAAAAATCCCTGCAATATCATATTAGCAACAACCTCTAAGCACATCTCACTCCTCGAGCTCTGAAGGTTTCCAATAGAATTTTAATATCCAATTGACGGTTTTTATTCACTAATACTGCTGAAGCTAGTCACTCATAAACAGCGCTGAATGCTGCTAATAATCACGACTTCAACGCCCTTAAAGCCCATTAAACGACAACAATGAAAATATGTATACATATTTAGACCAAGTATTATTTGTCACCTGCAGCAGAAACGTATTGGATTTTTTAAGAGTTATGATTTAATATGTTCTCTGAAAAGATTATTTACTTTTCCCCCTCTCCCCACCTCACTCTATGATGTTGGAAGGATAAATGAATCTGAGAACTGTGATAAAATCAGTCATTCGATGTTGACGTGCACACACAAATGTTTGAGTTTTCAGTTGAAACTCGGCATGATGTTTGTAGCATGAAGATTTGAGGTTTCAAACACTATTGCTAGAGACTGTAACATTCTTGATATTTTGAATATTAAAGAGGTGGTTTCATGCAGCTTTGTTTCTAAACATTGCCCCCGCCCCATTCTGTTTTCCACGGTTTCCCCGAATCACTCCAGGCGATATGCAGGAATGGTACCTTAGTTTGTAAGTTCTGAGTGCTATGCTATGTAAAAACATTAGTACATAAATCTTTAGGGAAACGACTCTACTGAGGGATTTACCGGCTGATAGGTTACAATGGTCTGCTACCCTCTGGGCTGTCCTTAGCACAACAATAAAAGAGGAGGACCTTTCTCCGTAGTCCAAGTGTTTCACCATCTGGACCTTCAATGTCTCCGGCAATTAATGTACGCACATATAATAATTGTTGGATTTATTGCATCTCATACTGTACCCATATTAATTAAATAATTTTAGATTATCCTAATTTTACGCAATATTGCAATTGTGCTCAGATTTCCATGAGGTTCAGCCACCTAGTGACAAATGCTCACTTCTTTTCGCCTCTGTCGTGAACTCTAATCAAGTAGATTAGGGGAAATTATAACATATCTGTTGTATACAGGGCAAATACCGTTGTTGATATAATTCTTAATTGATTTTTTGTTTTGTGTGTGTGTATTAATTTCCTAATTATAAATAATTTGTAAGAAAAAAAGAAAAGAGATGTAAATGTTTAATTCTAAACTGCCTTCCACAGACAGTAGTGTTTATAATAATGTAATAAATATACAATAATATCGTTGGATTCAACAAGATTATAGAATCTCTGTGTGTTAGAGTTATGAGATTAGCTGTGAAGTTGGCTTTGTAAATTAATTTTGAAGAAATTAAACCAAGGCATTTAGTATAATAGTAAAGTGCTGTTATTTTATTTTAAATAAATTTGGAAGAGAAGGGCCTGAATTATATATAAAATGGGGCTGACCTCCCATGATGCAAATTAGGCATTAAAAAAAAAACTATTGGTCGGTACGCCGAGAAGGGTGTTACATTTGGCGACTCTACTGCCAGGATCGGTTTATCAAGGAATTTTCTGAGGACGACGTGGAGCAGATCGGCAAGTACAGATTCCAGTTTCTCTTTGGACTTGCAGTCTCATATTCAACAAAAAGAAGAAGTATCATTTAATATTAACGTTTCAATGAAAGCAATTTGTAATTGAGGCAAGAACTGAGTCAGCAAGAAAATAAAGTAAAGACTTTACAATCAGAATTTATAATTAAATTGTAACGGTGATGTAAGAACTATTGTTTTGCAACGAATTAAGTAAAGACAGATTGTCAGAAAGTAATTAAATTAACGAACGTCAAAAAATTTAAAAGATTGTAAAATTGCAGTAGCATGTTTAAAATAGGTTATAGGCGTCTGTGGAAGACTATAGCTAAGACAAAAGAATAATACAAGTTTTTAAAACAAAATAATAAGGGGGAAATTTATTTTTCCGAGGAATATCGTAACTGTAAAGAACTGATTTGTTTTTTGTTTGTGTTTGCATGTACATGGTTGCTTATTTGCAGTGCTATACACCAAGTGGACTTTTGATATTTCTGTCGTGCATTTCTGTATGCATTATAGATACTACGAAATTTTGTAAGTGTTTTTGTGGTCCAGTATTCAAGTCTATGCATAGTATTATCGGCGTTGCAATACATCGTTGTACTATTGGTGTTGTGCTGTATAAATTTGAGAGCAGTTATTGTTAAATACTATCGGTTTTTTTTCGCGTAAATAAAATTTATTATTGTTTCTAAATTATTTTAATTTGTTGCAAAGATGGAAAACGGTTGCCTTAAATTGGTTAGAGGGGATGCGCAAATTGATTTGGGTGAGGACCAAAATAATACGTCAGAATGGCAGACGAGTAGTTCTGGAGTTGTTAGTTTTGATAATAAAGATGCATTTAGAATCCGAAGTGGTAATAGTAATTCTGTTCAAGTGGAATTGGCTAGCAGTCCAAATATTAATGCTGAGGTAAAAGGGGTTGCAGAGTATTTTGAAAGCAGTAATATTAATAGTAATGATGGTTGCAATGGGTTAAATGATAGGGACAGCGACGATGGGCGAGATAATGATGTAAATAACACAGTCTCACTAGAATTAAGTCGAACATCTGATGCTCGAGAAAGGAGTATAGATCCCCAACAGTTCATGTCATGTTTCAAGCAACTCCAAGAAATGATATTAAATCATGCCATAGAAAGAAAAATCGAAATGCAAGAAATGAAAACAGAACTTGTGTCAAATCAAGAAAAAATTATATTAAATAAAAAACAAGCAAACCAAGAATTGAAATCAGAACTTATGTTAAATCAGGAAAGAGCAATTCAGGAATTGAAAATAGAAATTGTGTCAAATCAAAAGAAGAATGAAGAAAGTTTCCAGGTTATGAAGTATGAATTGAAAATAATTCAAGAAAATTGGAAGCAAGAGGTGCGAACTGAATTAGAACATTTCCAAGAAGAGGTTAGACAAGAAGTAGCCGGGAAAATGGATCAACGTATAGCAGATAATAATGAAAGACAAAACGCCATTATCGGAAACATCAGAGAAGTCATGTTTGAAAGTCAAAAAGAATGTCGGGAAGAAATAATTTTGGTGAAGCAACAAACTGCAGGCAGTATCATTCAATTGAAAAAACAGATAGATGAAGGAGTAGGACAAAGGATAGGTGAAGTTAAAATTGAAATTGAACAGATTGGTTCTAGATTCAATCAAGTAGAAGAAAGATTGGAAAAGGTTGAACGCCGACCTAGCGCGGTTGTTACCGGAACGGTGAATACGTATACTCCGCCGATGTCACCTGATGCAGTTTTTAAACCGAACGGAAATATTCACCCTGCAGATTTTGTAATGATCTATGATAAAGACTTGCCATTAGAATGGTCGGATATAGAGAAGATTCGCTATGTCAGAGGTAAAATGAAGGACGAAGCTTTTTCCTGGAGCTGTGAAGTAGCTGAAGAGTGCAATGATTACAATGAATTCTTGGGAAGATTTCGCGAAAAGTTCTGGTCTGCACAAATGCAGAGGAAAGTGAAAAGTGATTTTTACAATTGTCGTCGTTTTGGCAGACTTGACGGGAAGATGCGAGATTTTTGCGAAGCAATGCAAAAGGAATTGCGTTATTTGGATCAACCAGTAGGAGAGGATGAGCAGATTGAAATATTATTGCAGAAACTCCCGAGACAAGTGCAAGATAAACTAGTTGTTAATCAGTGGGATAGGATTCATGATTTCTTAGACGCACTTGAGCGGGTAGATCGGTGTAACGAAAGGTACGAATACAATGTGGAAGGTCACCGAGAAAACGGCTACGAGAATAAAAAGTATGGGGACAGACATCTTGATGGTAAATGAAATCATTGGCCATACAGAGGAGATAATGTGTATGGAAGAGGAGAAGGACAGGTGAATCGGCAAGACAGATGCGACATGCAACAGTTTAAAGGCAACGCTAACAATGGCAATGAGCGTGGTTATGTATCAAACGGACGGGGAAATCAGCGACCACAATACAAACAAACTATGTACATGAAAATGAAAGGTAACAGGCAACCTAACGAGGAAAAAGGAGTGGAAAACTTAAGTCCGCAACCGTAAAGGTCCTATCAGTGGCGGATACAGTGGTTGCAGGACCATCCAATATATGTGATAAAAAAGCAGTAAACGATTACAATGACTACCGGACAAAGCAATCTAGCAAAGAAGAATATCTAAAGTGGTGGGAATGTTTGCATAGGATGAATAACAACAACTGTGGGACCATGTCAGTGGACAGCGAAAGCAAGTGGGAAAATGAGTATATATCGGAGTTGGTCAGAATCAGTGTACATGATGATAATGGCAAAGATGGTGGTGCAGAACATGGAGTAAGGAGAGCGACGGAGTTACATAAGTTGGAAGAAGATGTGTTCGTAGAAGGAAATTTATGCAGCGAAAGAAATGAACTACCTCTAAGCATTGACAGCGATGGTACGTGGAGTAGCGACGATGAAGATGGCGCAGATATAATTGAAGAAAATAGGTTCAGTAGTGAATGCAATGAAAATGAAGGAAATAAAGTGAGAATATTTTTTGTAAAGAGTGTCGATGAAGTAAATACAGGTGTGTCTCAGAGAAGAGCGCCTGAGAATGCAACAAAGGGTAGTCCAAAGAGTACGAACGCGTCAGCGCAGCAAAATAACGAAGACGCAACTTGTTCTGATTTCAGCCATAGGGAAAGATGCAACAAATTGTTGGTACAGGGTACAACAGATGACGGCCGACAGCGGTATAATGTAAACAATTTAAAGAGGGAATTTTTGCCAGAGTGGCACAGAGATAAATGGTCGCATGAAGAAATTGTGAAACATTTGTTAAGTGAAGAAATGCATGACGTTTTAGAGGATAAAATAAGACAGCCATTAGTTGATGTGAAGATATTTGGAATAGAATGCCAAGCGCTTGTAGACTCCGGAAGCGACCTGACGGCGATATCACACACGTTGTATGAAAACATTATAGCAAGATATAAGGTGACGGAAATGCCGGAAAACCACATTCAGATCATGGGGGGCAAACGGGAAACTAAGCAAGAGAACAAAAACTCAAATTTGGATGGAATTAGAAATGAATGGGATATTCATGGAGTATATGAGGAAGGACTAAAAGACTGGAAGAAAAGGAAAAAAAAAAACCCAGAACGTTATGGGGGCATAACGCTGGCTGATAAAATGTGATTAAAGTATAATAAAGAAGAAAGCTGAAGATAGGAGAAGGAGGTATGAAAAATGAGTAAAACCGACCGAGTGTGAGGTAGGAGATTTAGTTTTGGTGAGAATGAAAAAAAAAAAAAATCCAGAGAAATAAATTCCGAAATAAAGAAATTTTTCAATATATATCACGGACCTTTTAGGGTCATTTCTAAACCGAATATTAGCGCATATGAACTGGCATATCATAGGTCAAATAAAAGATTAGGATTGAGAAACGTTGTAGATTTGAAATTGTATAAGTCTCGCCTAAAGGGAAGATCAAAAGATTGTGACAGGTAGTAATTGCAAATAGTGATTGTCACTTGAGTTGTGTGAGAAATAGTTGTCATTATAAACAAGGAAGGAATGATAAAGACAGTATGCTAGATTGGTGTATTTGTTTGTAAATATGTTAATTCCATGGTGCAGATATGAGACACTGATTCAATGACATCGAGTGGAAGAAGTAAGTGGACTGATAGAGACAGTGATTTGAAAACTAAAGAACATCTCGGCAAATAAATGTGTGCCATCATTTAGTTGTGCCTCGATGTGGGGGCAATTATAACATATCTTTTGTATACAGGGCAAATACCGTTGTTGATTATAATTCTTAATTAATTTTTTGTTTTGTTTTGTGTGTGTGTATTAATTTCCTAATTATAAATAATTTGTAAGAAAAAAGAAAAGAGATGTATATGTTTAATTCTAAACTGCCTTCCACAGAGAGTAGTGTTTATAATAATGTAATAAATATACAATAATATCGTTGAATTCAACTCTGTGTGTTAGAGTTATGAGATTAGCTATGAAGTTGGCTTTGTAAATTAATTTTGTAGAAATTATACCAAGGCATTTAATAATAGTAAAGTGCGGTTATTTTATTTTAAATAAATTTGGAAGAGAAGGGCCTGAATTATATACAAAATGGGGCTGACCTCCCATGATGCAAATTAGGCATTAAAAAAAAACTATTGGTCGGTACGCCGAGAAGGGTGTTACAAAATGTCGTCTTTTCTTTTTGTAAAGTGTGTTATTTCTCCAATAAGCTTTTTTTGTCGGAAATGTAAACTTTAGGATGAGACTGGGTCATCTACAAGAAAGCGATTCAGTGACAAAAT
Organism: Vandiemenella viatica; assembly: GCA_031002005.1. Lineage (NCBI taxonomy): Eukaryota > Metazoa > Arthropoda > Insecta > Orthoptera > Morabidae > Vandiemenella > Vandiemenella viatica. The sequence continues at coordinate 378,822,501 of CM061921.1, forward strand.
TATAGAGGTTCGTGTGGAACAACTTACAAGTTACTACAGGCATTAAATGAACTTTAATGTAATAGAAAATATGCACGGAAATAAACATTCAGATATAGTTGCGCCACAATTAACTAAAAATATCATTTATATAGACAGACGGGTAAATTATCTGCACAAAGAGTAATAAAGCATTGCTCGTAAAAATGCATGTTTATAGTTTGAATTAGTTTTTTTTTATACCACCAGGGCATGAACCACTATTCGACCGACTCCAAACTACGAAAATGTGAATTCGTTACAATCTGCGAAATTGTTGTGTATCAAATACATAAATAAAACATTCAGACGGATTAATGAGTAGGAGAATATATGTAATCAAATTATTACGTTTTGAAATAGCTGAATCATCTAATTAATAACTCCTTAAATTAAATACATACGCGGTGTTCGATTACGCAATAATTCAATAATCTGGCGGTTTTAATAGCAGTTAATAAATTAAAAATTATATCGGTTTTAATCACTTTGTAATTAAGATATAGCATATTAACTGCAGCAATTATTATTATTTTATCAAATTTGTGGTGAAATATAGGTTAATAATACCATCGTGGAGCTGTAATTCGCCTTCCCCATGATATCTTATGTGTAGGGTTTTGTAGACAGGCTGGTCTTAACTTGCATACCCAGGTAGCCCAAATGGGGGAGGGGGTTCCGTGTATTATCTTATGGATGCCGATTCACAGACATGCAGGTTTGATCTGGCTGGAGGCGTGCTGGGCAGTGGGACGACACTGTTGTAGCTTGCGTTGGCAGCTGAACCTTAAAATGCCATTGTGTCGTAACGTCTGTTTGCCCCACAAAAGGCTGGTCAATCTGGGGTGGCTTCAGACCTGGTAACTCAAGTGGGGCAGGGAAGGCAAATGAAGGTTAAGTTAGTGGGGGGGGGGAGGCAGGTGGTCCCTCAAGTGACCTAACAAAAGAGCAATAGAGGGGGAAGTGTAAAAATGATTGACAGGTTGGATGAAAAAGAGGCAGCTGTAACTGGTGTTAATAGGAGCAAGTGGTCGCTTAAGTGGCTTACAAAAGAGCAGTAGGAGGGGGAGGCGTGAAAATGATTTAGGGGTGGGTGGGATAGCTGAAACTGGGGTTAGTGGGATCAAGTGGTCACTCAAGTGGCTTACAAAAGACCAATAGGAGGGGGAGGTGTGAAAATGATTGACAGATGGGTGGGGCAGGCGAAACTGGGGATAGTGGGAAAAGGTGGTCACTCAAGTGGCTTACAAAAGAGCAATAGGAGGGGGAGGTGTGTAAATAATTAACAGGTGCGAGGAGGAGGAGGCAGCTGAAACAGGGGTTAGTAGGAGCAGGTGATCACTCAATTTTTTTTTAAACTGTTTAACGTCTCCTATAACAACTAGGTCTTTAGAGACGGGAAAGGATGGGGGGCAATGAATGGGAAGGAATTCGACCATGGCCTTTTGAAGGAAGCATCCCGGCATTCACCTGGAGTGATTTGGGGAAACCATGGAAAACCCAAATCTGGATGCTCGGACGGGGATTCGAACCGCCGTCCTCCCGAATGCGAGGCCAGAACGCTAGCCGTTACACCACCACGCTCGGTGTGATCACTCAAGTGGCTTACAAAAGAGCAATAGAGTGGGAGGTGTGAAAAAATTGACAGGTGGGAGGAGGAGGTGGCAGCAGAAATTGGGGTTAGTGGGAGATGGCGGTAGCTCAAGTGGCTTACAAAACAATAATAGGAGGGGGAGATGTGTAAATGATTGACAGGTGGGCGGCGCAGATGAAACTGGGGTTAGTTGAACCAGGCGGTCGTTCAAGTGGCCTAACAAGAGAGCAATAGAGTAAGAGGTGTGAAAATAATTGACAGGTGGGAGGAGAAGGAAGCTGCTGAATCTGTGATTAGAGAGAGGTGGTGATTGCTTAAGTGGCCTAACAAAAGATGAATAGAGTGGGAGGTGTGAATATAATTAACAGGTGGGAGTAGGAGGAGACAGCTGAAACTGTGGTTTGTGGGAGCAGGTGGTCGCTCAAATGGCTTACAAGAAGAAATGGAGGGGGAGTAGTAGAAATGATTTACAGGTGGGCAGGGCAGATAAAACTGGGGTTAGTGGAAACAGGAGGTCACTCAGGTGGCCAAAAAAGAGAGCAATAAAGTAAGAGACGTGAAAATAATTGACAGATGGGAGGAGGAGGAGGAAGCTGATATTCGGGCTAGCGGGAGCAAGTAGTTGTTCAAGTGGCTTACAAGAATAAGAACAGCAGGGGAAGGTGTGAAAATAATATACAGGTGGGCGGGGAAGCTGAACTGGAGTTAGATGGAACAGGAGGTCGCTCAAGGGCCCTAACCAGATAACAATGGTGTGAGAGGTGTGAAAATAATTGGCAGGTGGGAATAAGAGGAGGCTGCTGATACTGGGGTTGGTGGGAGTAGGTGGTCGCTCAAGTGGCTTACAAAAGGAAGAATTGGAAGGGGAGGAGTGGAAATGAATAACAGGTTGGCGGAGAGGTCGAAACTTTGGTTAGTGGGAACTGAAGGTCGCTCAAGTGGTCTAACAAAAGAGCAGTAGAGTGGGAGATGTGAAAATAATTGGCAGGTAGGAGGAGAAGGAGGCTGCTGAAACTGGGTTAAGAGGGAGATGGTGGTCGCTTAAGTGCCCTAACAAAAGAGCAATGAGGTTTGAATACAATTAACAGGTGGGAGGAGGAGGAGGCAGCTGAGACTGTTGTTAGTGGAAGCAGGTAGTCGCTCAAATGGATTACAAATAGAAGAATAGGAGGGGGAGGTGTGAAACTGAATTACAGATGGGCAGAGCGGTAGAAACTGAGGTTAGTGGATTTTTTTTTATCTAGCACACATTTTTACAGCCTAGTATCTAGAAACTAAAATAGGCCATAATTTAACACAACAGTTTTACATTTGATATTTCAACAGATAATTTCACAATGAATAATTTCAATTTTTATTATGTATGGCTTTGGCAATATCTGTACAGTCTTTTCTTGTTGGCACGATACATACGATTGTTCCGCTGTTAACATATATTATAACTTTCTAAACTTGCTGCATTTTGTCATAATTGATTTATTATAGTTTTGTAGTTTTGTATGGTGTCTGCAGTTTCCTGTCCACTTTATGGTTAGAATTTTTAATATTTCACTATGTCACTTCGTACGTCTATTACTACTACTATTACTAAACTATTACTACTATCTACTACTCTACCATCTAAGAAAGCATTTTCCAGCATTGGTATCGGTGCGGTAATCCGAATTCCAAATCTCCCGGAATAGCGCACGTTCTCAGTCTCTGTGGCAGCCAAAGTGACCGAGAAGGCCGCCCATCGGGAGACTGGCCACCTCCAACACTGGTTGTGAGAACTAATTTTCAATGATATATATGTAATTGCAGAAGTAAGGAGTCTTTAATATCCGGCTAGTAGGTTGTTCGTTTCACAGGTGTACTAGATTAGTTTATCATCTACTGCCGGTATTTGTTATTTTCAATATTTGAACCAATTCCTATTTTAGGATTATTGGCTACATAATTTACAACTTTTACTCTTAACTAACTATTAACATTTTTACATATTTTAAGAGATAACAATGTTTTACTTCAGAAGCGGCTCGAGACTGCAACTGTTATCTATTATTTGTGTTATTGCAATGTCAGACCACATTTTATGCATCGGACTATAGTTCATGTGAGCACTAGTAAAGAACTTATACATACACTATATACTTTTATACGTGTTGCTTCAGCAAGTTCTTATTTGTAGGTAGAATCTCCAGTGGCGTTGCTGCGAAACGGTCCAATTAAAGTCTTTAATATGGTTTAAGCACTCCTTTCCGCATACCAGCTGGTGGTGTTTTCAGCACGATATATGATTCGCTGCTTGAAGGCTTAGACACGCCTTCGCTTGTGGCAGCTGTCGGGTGCTACTCTGTGACGTCATAGTCGGCTTGACTTGGCCTTCCTCTTGCTGTCGCTAAACTTTGCATGAATCTCTCCTTTTGCAGTTTGGATATATTTTCGTCACTTCGTCTAGTTTGCGCCAAAGTTGCTCATTTTTTAGTATGTCTTCCGTTTTCATATTTCTTAGTTCATTAAATCCTTCGTTTCTGGCTTCTGCCATTTGTGTGCAATCCCAGACGATGTGTTCTGGTGTACCATCTTTCCCGCACTCACACAAGCTTGTGTCTTTTAGTCCTCTTTTATGTAGTAGGCTGGGATATGGCCCGTGTCCAGTGATGTAATGAACAAGTTCGGTTGACGGATCTAGGTGACGAAGGTTTAATCTCTCTTGAATTGTTGGCCAAATATTGTAGATTCTCCTGCCAGTCGTACTACGCGACCACTGTTGTTGCCATTCTTCCATCAAGACTGTTTTTATCTCCCGTGCCTCTGTAACCGGTCTTTCAAAAATTTGTTCTACTTTTTCGGCGTCACCGGTTCGTAGCCAATAGTGTGCCCCTCTCTTTCTAACTTATAGGTCAAGTGGCCAAACGCCCAACGCAACCAGCAGAGAGTCAGTCGCTGTTGTGTTATATTCACCACTTAATCTTATCAGTATGTTTCTTTGTACGCTTCTTAGTGCCTGGCGAGGTTTAACTTGTCGTAACTTATGCGCCCAACTGCTAGCAGCATATCCCACAATCGAGGATAATATACTGTCGTGATACCTCCTTATAATGGACGTTGGAAGATGAAATCTTCTTTGCCCAATACTGATCAGTTTGTTTATCACTCTTTTGGCACGACTGCACACCTCCGTTATATGGTCAGTAAAATTTAGTGGATCGTCTAGCGTGACTCCCAGGTATTTACAAGTTCTAACCCTTTTTATGGAGACGTCGTTAACTTTTATTATTGGATTTTGCTTGGGGCGGCCACTGAGAACCATGAATTGAGTCTTGTGTGGTGCAAGGGTTAATTTCACTTTGGAGCACCAGTTTTGTAAATGTCTTAATGCCATTCTGCTTCTGGTCTCTACTTCGTCCCTTGTTCCGCCTTGTATCTGCAGTAGAAGGTCATCCGCGAAGGCAACCAGCCCCAGGAGTCCTTCTTGCCCAATCATGCTTTGTATAGCCATTTCGAATGTTACGTCCCAGAACACTGGTCCACACACCGATCCTTGCGGACAGCCTTTAGTTAATTTTTTCTCTATAGTCACTCGTGGACATCTTAGTTTGGCAAATCGGTTTTTACAGTAGTCGCGTAGCGTTCCATAGAGGTTACTAGGAATTCCTATTTCTCGCAGGCGGCTAAAAAGAGCCGGCCACCATAAGTTATCGAATGCTCCAGCAATGTCGACGGCGATAGCTATTACATACTTGCTATTACTACTTTTTACTAGATGCTCGGCCTTATTTATGGCATCGTCGGTCGACCTACCCGCTCTGAAACCAAACTGATGTACAATCATACCATACTTTTTCCTGTGTTACTGTAGTTTCCATACTAAAATTTTTTCCTGCACTTTTCCAAGCACATTTAGCAGACAGATCGGCCGATAGGATTTAGGATTTAATGGATCCTGCCTTGCTGAAGGCATTTATTAAACAGTATGCAGAGTGGTGAAGTCAACTGGACCACTAATGCCTGGAGCACTTCAGCAGCGATTCGGTCCGGTCCAGGTGTCTTTTTCCGCGACATGGCGTTAATCGCTTTAATTACTTCGTCTAGTGTCACATCATCCGCTAAAGTAGCTGAGGTATAAATTTCATTGTGACCTTTACGGAGATTTTCTTGCTCTAAACTTTCACCTACTGCCTCATCGTCGGGTAATAGTACTTTTAACAGTTCCTTAGCTGTTGCGCTCCAATTGGCCGTCATGGTCCCGTCTGCCCTTCTTACGGTTGATAGTGTAGTCGGTGGTCTCAATTTGCTAGCTGCGATCTTGTAGGGGACGCCCCAGGTATCTGACTTTAAATTAGCGTTTACATAAGCCTCCCAACTCTGCTGCATTTTTTTTTATTAGCAGCTCTTTAAAGGCAGTCTTCCTTTCCCTGTATCTATCGACAAGGAAGCACCTATCGGCAGCAATCATGCACCGTTGGTACTCTTTTCTCGCCTTCCTCATCTCCGATCGTAGTTTTTGCAGTCGGTCGCTCCACGGTATGTCTGTAGTATTCGCTGGTCTTTTGAGGGGAATGACCATTTTCATTACGCGCTGAATTTCACGCGTGATCCCTCTTGCTATGATATCTACATCATTACCTTCCAATAGATCCACTGGTAGACTGAATTAATCTCTCAGTTTTGCCCAATCTGCCCTACGTCCTTGTGTCGTTGATTTCATTGATTTGCAACCTACCTTTGTCCAGATCAAAACAGAATCAAGTTGTGGTCAGTTGTGGTTAGTGGAAACTGGATTTCGTTCAAGTGGCCTAACAAGAGAATAATTGAGTGTGAGGTGTGAAAATAATTAGCATGTGGGAGGAGGAAGCAGCCGAAACTGGGGTTAGTGGGAGCTGGTTGTCACTCAAGTGGCTTACAAAAACAAGAAAACGAGAGGGAGGTGTGAAAAAGATTTACAGGTGGCGGGGCAGCTGAAACTGGGGGTAGTGGGAACAGGAGGACGCTCAAAGGGCCTTACAAGAAACAAATAGATTGGGAGGTATGAAAATAATGAGTGGGTGGGATTAGGAGAAGGGGTTAGTAGGAGGGGCTGGTCGGTCAAGTGTCTTACAAAAGACCAATAGGAGGGGAGGTGTGAAAATGATTTACAGGTAGGCATGGCAGCTAAAAAATTACGTTAGTGGGAACAGAAATTCGCTCAAGTGTCTTACAAAAGTGCAATAGGATGGGGAGATGTGAAAATGTTTGACACATGGGAGGAAGAGGAGGCAGCTGAAACTGGGGTTATTGGGAGCAGGAGGTAGCTCAAGTGGCTTACTAAACAACAATAGGATGAAAATTGTAAAAATTAATGATATGTGGGCGGTGTAGCTGAATCTGGCGTCAGTGGGAGCAGGTGGTCGTTCAGGTGGCTTACAAATGTTCAATAGAAGATGAGGTGAAAAATTGATTGACACGTGGTCGGGGGAGCTGA
>CM061921.1:378830558-378983813 GCA_031002005.1 Vandiemenella viatica
AGGATTTTTGGTTGTGGGGAATACACAATGATTATACACAAACAGTCAATAGAGTTTACTGGTGTAGGATTTGCTGTGAACAAGAGCATAGGAAACGGGTGAGTTGTTAGAACCACTTTAGTGACAGTATTATTTTGATGAGCGTAGAACTGGGCCTGCTCCAACCACGTTAGTAAATGTTTATATGCCAAACGTCACAGGAAGATGTTGAAGAAATAGTGTGTATGGAAATTGAAGAATTAATTCAATATGCGAAAGGGGGGTGGGGTGGAATCTAATAATCATGGGTGATTGGAAGCGGTTAGTGAGAGGGGAATACTGTAGGAAAATTTTCGTCCAGGAGAAAGAAATAAGTGACGAAGCAGGTGTGTTAGAATTTTGTGACAGACACAATCTCATCCATGGCGAACATTAAGAATCACGCATGAAGGATATACAACTGCAAACGTCCATGGGATACAGGTAAATATCAGCTAGATTACATTATGGAAACAGGGATTCAGAAATCAAGTTCTAGACTGTAAAACATACCAGGAGCTGATATAGACTCTGACCATAATCTGATAATTATGAAGTGCAGGCTAAAATTCAAGAAGTAAGGAAGCAAAACAAGCAGAGCAGACTGGAAGGAACAAATTAAAGAAATCTAACTCAAGATAAAATTTGTGGAGATGTATACTTGAGTATACGAAATAACTCTGAAAGGAGTTCAACTGAGGACGAATGGAATCCATTGAAGAGAGAAATAATCAAATCTAGGTAAAGAAACATTAGGCTTTAGGAAACAAGCAGCCCTAAAACCTTGAATCATAGAAGAAATTTTGCAGCTGATAGATCAAAGGAGAATGAACAAAAAATGCTCAGGCTGAAACAGTACGGAGATTATAGAAGTCTAATGAAGAGGAATACAAGAAAGGAAAAAAAAAAATATGCGAAGAAGCGAGAAGGTAAAGGTCTTAGGTAAGTAGACTTTGCCTATAGGAAGAGATAAAAGAATTCTGGAGAAATGAAGAAACGATTGACTAATATTAAAACTGCTGATGGAAATCTCTTTAAGCTGAGAAGATGGATAGAAGGAATACATAGAGAAAATGTATGAGGAGGATGATTTGGAAAAAGTACCGGTATACTGGAAGAAGAAGGCGGTGTTAACATTAATGACTTGGGAAGATCCCGTTATAAGATAGAGCTTTGAAAGATTTAAAGTCAGATAATGGTGATTGAAATTCATCACATTCCTGCGTAGCTTCTGAAATCTCTAGGAGGAATAAGGAATCCAAAGATTTTTCAAACTGAGATCAAACAATTACGAAAGAAGCGAGAATTTTAGAAGACCTTAGATCTAAAATATCAAGATAGGAACAATACTTATAATCTGTATAGGAATCAAGTGGCTATAATAAAAGTAGAGAATAATGAGAGACGCGAATCAGGGTGTGTGAGACAAAATTGTATCCCCGTTAATATCCAACTTGTATGTAGAGAAGCAATTAAGAAAGTAAAAGAAAACTTGAATTGGCACAAGTCTTCAAGTGAAAAAAACTCAGTATGTTACGATTTGCTGAATATAGACTAAGGATACTGAGAAGTTACCGAATGGCATGAACAAAACACTGTAAGAAGATTTTGGACCAAAAATAAACCAAAGCAAGACAAAAGTTATTAAATATAGTAGAAATGATAGCAATAATACTAGATTAAATATAAAAGTAGGATCTGATGCGATAGAAGAAGTAAATGAATGCCGAAACTTTGGAATAAAATTAGAACCGTTTGCTTGAGGAAGAACGATGTTAAAGCAAAATAGCATAGCGGAAAGAGCTTAAATGAAAGAGAAATATTTTAGTTTCAAATACTAATCTAGGACTCAGAACTTGTAAAATTCTTATTTGGAACACAGTACTGTATGGTAGCGAATCATTGACTTTACGAATACCAAAAAGAAGGAAAATTTAAGATATGAATGTGGTGCCTTAGATGGATACAAAAAAATTAAATGGGACAGAAAAAGTACGAAATGAACGTGTTTTGAAAATGATGGATGAGGAAAAAGTTAGTGGACAGTTTTTACAGAAAGAAAACAGGCTGATGGGTCACATTTTAAGGCATGTGGGATTTGTTAATTCGTTAGTGGAAGGAACAGCCGCAGGTAAGAACTGGAAAGGAAGACATTAGGAATATTTGAAGCAGATTAATTGGATTGTGGGTTTTAAAAGAATTTTGAGATGAAAAGGTTAGCACAAGATAGAAAGGGGTGGGTGATTGCAACAAACAATCGATAGACTGATGACAGAAAAAAAAGCAATGGATCGCAAGCCAAGGTGGCAATTGCCCTTTATAATCGTTTTCCTCTTTTCTTGTGGCCACTTGCTTTTGCTCTCTTAGAATGTTAATTTTAAATTCTTTCGGGAGTTTTCGGTAAATTATTCATGATTTCCCCGTAATAATTTATTCCAGTCCCTTACCCCCTTACCTACGAAAGAAAATTTCCCCACACCCTTATGCCTGAATCTAGTTTCAGCTTATGGTCATGGTCATATTTCTATTCCATGCACCTCTCTTAAGTCTTTTGCTAATCTCTTTCCACTCATCAAACATCAATAAATGCCTTGTACACTCCCAGAACCCTCTTCATCCTTCTTCTGTCTTCCAGAAAAACTCGTTTCATCTTCTTTATCGTATCAGTTACTGAATGAGTTCTGCGATAATTTCCAGAGACAAATCTAGCAACCCTTCTTTGCACCCCCTCCAGCTACTGTATTGTTACCCAAAATGTGAGGCACATATTCAGCAATGGTCTGACCAAACGTTTTATAATCTAGTCCACTCACTTCTTTGGCACATACCATCATTAGTCTTCTCCCAATAAATGAAGAATTTTGAAACTTTTTCCTATCACCTGTCCAATGTGTCCTGCCCCTTTGAGTTTATAATCGAATGTTGGGCCAAAATATTTTTACACTTTAAGCCTTAACAAACGAATCTGTGCACACACTATAATCATAAAAAACCTTTAGTTATTTATTTCTGTATATAATAAGCTTACTCTTCTTTGCATTTAATTTAATTAGTTAAATTATTTTAATTTCCATGAAGCGTTCCGTCTGGTGGCAACTTCCCTAGACACAATTTTTTCCCCTTTCTTTTACTCATCTACTTTCGCCATCTACGAATTTCAAATGTAAATTCTTTCAGGTTTTTTTTTGTAAATTGTTAATCATTTTTTCTTTGTACTTTATTCCAATCCCCGATCACCTCACCCACGAAAGGAAAGTTCCGACACTCTTATGCCTGAAATCGTGCGCCAGCTTCTTGTCATTGTCATTTCTTTTTCTTCCATACATCTCTTAATTCTTCCACCAAATCTTTCCGCGTCTCATCACCAATATATTCTGCTGCAGTTTCCCGAGGCTAATCTGGCACCCCTTCTTTGCGCCCCTTCCAATAACCAAAATGTGGTCCCATAGTACACCACCATATGGATGCAAAGGTCTGATCAAAGTTTCATAATCCAATTCCCTTACTTCTGGTACATACGAACATCACTCTCTCCAACAAGGATTTTGAAATCTCGTCCTACCATCTGTACAATGTGTCCTAATCAGTCGAGTATGCTATGGTTTTATTTCAAATTTTCAACAAACAATTCCTTTCCAATTTTTAGCCTTTTATCTAATAACCTGAGCATTAGGATTCTACCTAATAAGCTGATTGCAATTTACATTTATCTTATCCTATGCTGACCTGCCAAGCCACATATCCTATTCAGATCACCCTTGTAACTGTTCACAATCTTCTACCGTTTTGTTCCTCTTACATAAATTATGTCATCTGCAAACAACTTAACTTCTGTTAGTAAACCAACACTCATTCATTCATTAGAATAACGATTAGCAATTGTCCCAATGCACTACCCGTCGCACTCCTACTTTCACTTCCACTTCTTTCCTAACTTTTTGATTTCTACGTTTTAAGAATTATTCTGCCCAGCTAATCACTTTTTTATCAATTGCAGTCGTTTTTTTACCTTATTTACCACCATTTTATGAGTCAACAAGTTAAATGCTTTAGAAAGATCTAGTGCTACACTATCAAATTGAAGCTTCCTTATCCACTTCATGCAAATATTTTATAGGCACGAGCTAAGATTCAATTAAATCTTTTTTTCTCTAAAGCAATGTTTTCGATTTAAAAACTAGTTCCATTGATCACAGAAAATTCTGATATGATAGCATATCCATCTCTCCATTATTTATCCAGCACGATCGGTCTATGATTTTCTACGCTATTGGTCTCCTTTCCTTTGTCAACCGATACTACTTTAGGACTATTCCAGTCATCTGGTAAGCAGCAAGTATCCAGAATCAACCTAATTACAGCAGCCGCTTTAAGCTTTTTAGCGTTCTTAATTTCTTCATAATGTTCTCAGGATGAATTCCAAATTTTAATCTGCTCATTTCTAACAGTGCCGACAAGCTCTTTCTCTAATTTACACTATCCAATTCCTGGACCATTTTCCGTAATGATCGTATCAAAGCAGTTAGTATATCTTCCTTTTTCAAATCCACAGTACCTTCTCCCTTCTATTTAGGAGTAGGCCATGTACAGTGAAACCCCACCTACAAATGCGTTCACAGGCACCACCTTCAAGACAGAAGTAGTGCCTTTCCCAAGTAGCGCCTCAGTTTCCTCTTTAAAAGCCACTTCACAGTATGGTTCAACTGTGGTCAGTCATGGCGACTTAGAACCAACATAAGCTCAACTATTTCTGTATAACCTTGTAGAATATAATTTCAAATACGATATCCGATTCTGGATCAATGATAGACATATCGTGGGCAAATCTGAATTCTTGAACTACTTTCGTTTACCGAGGAGGCCTGCGACGGACGAAGAGACAGACAGGCTGACAGCGGATTGACAACAATTGGAATTTCGTAAAAAAGGAAACACTTGTACATACAATAATTTTTTGAAACCTCACAACAATCAAATGGACGAGTTGAATCTACTATAGATTAAGAAGCTAAAGAAAATGGAAGTAGAAGTACCAAAGAAAAGGCATTTTGAAGTAAATGGATTAATCTTGTAACTATGGCGAATAGCATCTAATTACGTCATTATACAGTTCCTTTGTTATATATATAAGAGAATTGTATTCTGTCATTTTAAATGTTTCATCATGCATTAAGTATTAGACATTGAACTGAGACTTTACAATTGTTCTTTTTTTTTAAAGCTGGGAGAAGTTTTTATATCTATCTTGCATGTTTATGTGTGACATCAGTTTTTTTCATCTATTCAATGTTAGGTTTGGCGAACCGAGCTTGACGGTGTAACGGTTAGCGTTCTTGCCTCGCATTCGGGAGGACGGCGGCGGTTCGAATCCCCGTCCGGGCATCCAGATTTGGGTTTTTCCGTGGTTTCCCAAATCACTCCAGGCAAATGCCGGGATGCTTCCTCCAAAAGGCCATGGCCGAATTCCTTCCCATTCCTTGCCCCCCATCCTTTCCCCTCTCTAAAGACCTCGCTGTTGAGAGACGTAAAGCAGTTAAAAAAAAAAAAGGTTTGGCGAAGCTTAGATTTGGTTTATGTGTTTTTTATATATTGTAATGTATCATTAAAGAACAGAGAGTGAAACGTGTGTGGGAGGCTCCACTCGGGTCTGTGGCACATCAGCCCTTGAGTGTCGCCCATTAGGCGTGACGAATTGCAGAACAGTCGGCTGACAGGGACCACAACACAGGACGGGGCGGATGCCTGGACAGTCTTCAGTAAAAAAAATAAATAAAAGGAAATCTGTATCCAAGAATGAAGGGTGAGGCAGAGCCAGAGAGTACAGCCAATCGGGACAGTTGTTAAAATTATTGTTAACTAAGGGCGGTATGTTGCATGTCTCGGAGCCAACCAGCGAGAAGAGCTTCCCTCCTAATATGGAGATCGGCCGATTGCCTCAAAATGGGGTAGAACAAGTAGTTCAGTAACGGGGTAGTTATCACTTACATTATATCACGTAGAAGTTTTTTTTTTTCTTATCTTGTACATATTGGTGAGAGTATGCAGAAACCAAGTTTTCGACCTCTTCTACGTGATAAATGTTTGTGAGACCCCCTTTTTACCACCCCGTTACTGGACTAAAAGAGGCTTCTTGGCGGCAGCGCGGACCAAATGGGGGACTTGGTGGTAGCCTACCTTGAGGGCAAGTTCGGCCTCCAAGCCTCGCGCACACCGGAGACATCAGCTGTCGCGTGGCAGTCAGCCCACAGACTGGACAACTATAGCTCTGGCCAGATTAATTGGCGGGTGGCGTCAAATGCGCCGTTGCCAAGCCGTGCGCGTAACAGTTGTATTCACCTCTTTACTTGTAGTAATGGTTTGTAACGTGTTTTAAGTAATTTATGATCACTATTCTGTCATAAAATATTGATGATGCATGTCATTTCGTTAAGAAAGTTATGCATTGCAGATGCGTTTAATATAATTGGAGGTTTCAAAGACCTGTTATTTATTATTCTATTATCTGCGCAGAAAATAAAATTCTCGACAGACTAAGGAAACTTATGGAAATACTGCCGCATGAACGCCAGTGTACCGTCTGCCAGCATGGCGCAGCGGGTAGCGTCACGAATTGCGGTACCGAAGGTCGCCGGTTCAATCCCGCCCACTGACAAAAATTATTTAATTCTGTTTATTATTTCCAGAAGATTCTACATGTTTCCTAAGGTCACTTGTAACTTCTACACATTTCATTTGTTAACTACTCTTGTAATCTCTAGTACGTTCTATCTGTGTATAAATAGAAGAGCATTCTGCCCAAGAGGCAGTCAGTGCTGCGTGTATGTTTGAGTTCTCAATAAACCTGTTCTCAGTTTAAGTGCTGTGTTCATTGACAAGTAACCTTCGAATTCACACCTGTCCCGGTTCCAACGCGACATAGTTTGGTGGAGACGCCGGGTACCCTGTGCAACAGCTGCATCGTCGTGGCTCCGATTAGGCAACGTAAAAGTCGCCGCCTACACGGACTGGAACCGGACTACAAAGGATATACTCAGTACGTCCTTCCGAAAGTCCGCGTCATTAGGAAACCCATGGCGGCAAGCCAGCTGCACATTCGACACCCATCGGTGTTCTCTGGAGACGCTGGACAGGATCCTAACAAATGGCTAAAAGGGTTCGACCGAGTCGCCAAGTACAACAGGTGGGATCATACCATGTGCTTGGCAAATGTTTATTTCTATCTGGACGGAACCGCCCAGCAGTGGTTCGAGAACAACGAAGAAAAACTGAATAACTGGGAAATGTTCCAGACGGAACTTAAGAAAACGTTTGGGGACCACCAGCGACAAATCCGCTCGGCGGAAGAACAACTGAAGAACCGGGCCCAACGACATGGGGAGCCGACGCAATCTTACATACAGGATGTTTTGGCCCTATGCAACGTAGTCAACCCGAATATGACTGAAGCCGACAAAATCACGCACCTAATGAAAGGTATTGCAGAAGACATGTACCAAGCTCTTCTGATAAAAGACGTCGCTACGACGGAAGAGTTCATCAAGTGGTGCCAGCGGATTGAGGAGATGCAACAAAGGAGGGTTGGGCGAAAGAAGTATGACAGACTTCCCAACGTAGTCCCTATGGCAGTTGTGGAAGACCAGCACGACTTTGCGTCTCTCATACGACAAATTGTGAGAGAAGAATTACAACAGTTCATGGCAGCTGGGACTCTTGAACCGAGTGAGCATCAGATCATGGCCATGGATGTAAGCCCAGTGGGTCATGAAGGAGCCGACGCGGCGGAAAAAGAGGTATTTCAGACAATAGCTCCTGTCTGCCGAGCCAATCGCACTCGACGTGAAGAATGGCCTCGCCCTGATATGACGTATGCTGCAGCTGCCAAACGGCAGCCTAGGAACCGGCCGACACGGCCACAACCAAATCCTCCGGCACCTATGACGTCCCGCAGACGAACGGACGTCTGGAGGACAGAAGACAACGCGCCAGTATGTTTCCACTGTGGGCGCCCTGGACATGTCATACGCTACTGCAGAGAGAGAAGACGAGTATTTGACGATTATTTTGCCGCAAGACGTCCGCCATCCGAACAGTTCTACCCCAGGCAGCCACCCGCTGACGAGTTCGGTCGACCTACGGGAAGAAGCCCATCGCCGTACCCTAGACGAGGTCGATCCCCGACGCGCCGCTGCCGTTCATCGTCGCCGGACAGAGCTACCAGCCGCTCCCCTAGCCGCCGCACGCAGGAAAACTAAGCAAGGCGACCATCTACGGAGGTGAGGCCGCCGCAGATGAAAATCCTCCATGGATGACAGTCACTAAGATGTCGGGAAATCTCATCAACGTTATAATCGACGGCCAACCTGTCCGGGCGCTGGTTGATTCAGGAGCTTCTTTCTCCGTATTGTCGGACAATTATCGTCGCACACTAAAGAAGACAATGTTCCGTGATACGGGGGCAACTGTGCTAAAGGTCGCAAATGGAAAGTACGTCCAGCCAGCTGGAGCTTGTGTCGCGAGAATAACCATCAACAACAGGACCCAGCCAGTTGAATTTGTCATTTTAACAGAATGTAGTCATAATGTCATCCTTGGATGGGACTTCCTTAAGGCATCCCAAGCTGTCATTGACTGTGGAACGTCTGAGCTGCAAATTGAAGAGTCGTTGCGACGGGTACACGTAACACAGAATCTTCTGGGAAGTTATTCGCCGTTGACAACGTGACAATCCCGCCGTTCGCAATGAGAAGAGTCCCAGTCAAAAACCACGGACGACCGCAACCTTGAAGTGCTTGTCGATAGTAGAAAGTTTTATTAGGCTCACGAAAGAAATCTACATACCAGCGGCTATCATAAGCATTATCGGTGGTCGAGGAGACATTTGGATCACCAACTGTCACGAGCAGTCACAAATTATCCCCAAGGGAATGTGCATAGGGACAGCTGACCAGTCCAGGAGGGCGAGCTCAACGTCATTAACGAAGATCCATGCTCTGTTACTAGTACCGACAACACGCTGGAGGAAACAACTATGGAACTGCCAATAGGGTCCGGCCTGACCAAGGAACAACACCACCGGGTGTTAGCTATACTACGCCAATTCTCTGGTGTATTCACACCCCAGCAAAAAAAAGGTCAGACGAAACGGCCCACGATAAAGCATCGTATCAATACTGGGGATCATCCGCCCATTAGCCAGCGCTCGTACCGATTGTCACCAGTCGAAAGGCGAATAATTCGAGAGGAAGTGGAGAAGATGTTGCATAATGACATTATTCAACCTTCGGAGAGTCCTTGGTCATCTCCGGTGGTCCTCGTAAAGAAGAAGGATGGTACGTGGCGATTCTGTGTCGACTATCGGCGGCTGAACAAAATCACAAAGAAAGATGTCTACCCACTGCCGCGCATCGACGACGCCTTAGACTGCTTGAAAGGAGCTACATACTTCTCAACCATGGACATGCAAACAGGCTACTGGCAAATCGAGGTTGACGAAGCTGACAGAGAAAAGACGGCTTTTATTACACCTGATGGCCTCTATGAATTCAAAGTAATGCCATTCGGATTATGCAACGCTCCGGCCACATTCGAACGCATGATGGACAACTTACTTCGACACCTTAAGTGGACGACGTGTCTTTGTTATTTAGATGACATTGTTGTTTTCTCGAAAACATTTGAAGAACATCTGAGTCGCCTGTCAACGGTGCTGAAGTGTGTTCAGACTGCAGGACTCCGCCTCAATCCGAAGAAGTGCCTCTTCGTCGCCAGAGAGATAAAAATCCTGGGGCACCTGGTCAACGGAGATGGCGTCCGCGCTGATCCAGATAAAGTAAGGGCAGTCATGGAATTTCCAACTCCTCAGCACATTCGTGATGTGAGAAGCTTTCTTGGGCTGTGCTCATACTTCCGGCGTTTCATAAAAGGATTCTGTAACATGGCACGTCCACTGCAAGAACTTTTGCAGGGAGACGCCAAGTTTTACTGGGATGAATCTAAAGAAAGATCTTTCCAGGCACTTAAGGAGGCTCTAACTTCCGCACCAGTTCTAGCCTTATACGACGAGAATGCAGAAACTGAACTTCACACTGACGCCAGCGGTTATGGGATCGGTGCAGTGCTTGTGCAAATTCAGGAAGGTGCTGAGAAGGTGATAGCCTATGCATCAAGAGTATTCTCTAAGCCCGAGATAAACTACTCTACAACCGAGAAAGAATGCCTCGCAGTTGTCTGGGCTATCAACAAGTTTCGTCCGTATTTATTCGGCAAACCTTTCACCGTCGTAACAGACCACCATTCTTTATGTTGGCTAACCAGCTTGAAGGATCCATCAGGTCGACTAGCAAGATGGGCACTTAGACTTCAAGAGTACGACGTCACGGTGGTATTCAAAAACGGACGCAAACACAAGGATGCCGACAGCCTTTCAAGGAATCCTTTAATAGAACACAACAGCATGAATGGAATTTCAGCCCTCGCTGAATTAGGTGACGTTGCAGCTGAACAGAGGGAAGATTCAGAGTTATTAAGAACCATAGACGCCTTGGAGAAAGGAGAACCGGCCAAAGGAGGGTTTCAATTGATAGATGGGACATTGTATAAGAACAACTACGATCCACTAGGCCCCAAGTGGCTTCTGGTCGTTCCAGCTCATCTCCAGCCAGCTATTCTCAAGTATTTCCACGACGCTCCAATATCCGGTCATCTGGGATTTGTGAAGACCCTGGACCGAATCAGACGCAGGTATTACTGGAAGGGTCTCTACCGATCTGTCAAGCATTATGTGAGTCACTGTAAAGAGTGCCAGCGACGGAAACATGTGCCGCAATTACCTCCAGGTCATCTAGTACCAATTCCACCTGCAGCAGTTCCATTCCACCGAATTGGGATCGACCTTTTGGGGAGGTTCCCGAAGTCGACAACCGGTAACCGATGGATAATAGTCTGCACCGACTACCTCACGCGCTACGCTGTCACCAAACCTGTGCCGACTGCAGAAGCTCCAGAGGTTGCAAAATTTCTAGTAGAAGACATTATTTTGAAGCATGGAGCACCACGTGTGATGATATCCGATCGTGGAAAGGTATTCCAGTCAAGACTAGTATCAGAGGTCATGTCAAGATGCGACGTTGTCCACAGGATGACAACTGCATACCACCCTCAGACAAACGGTCTCACAGAACGCTTCAACAAGACATTAGCCGATATGCTGTCGATGTATGTGGATGTTGAGCAGAAGGATTGGGATACAATACTGCCAGTGGTCACATTTGCTTATAATACAGCAAGGCAAGATACGACAGGCTTCACTCCGTTTTTCTGCTACATGGCCGTGAAGCTGAGACCACAATGGATACGCTGTTCCCATTCCAGCCGGACGACACTCAGGATGACTATATAAAACAGCTCATTACCAGGGTCGAAGAAGCAAGACAGCTGGCTCGCATACGAACACTGGCCACCCAGGAGAGGGACCGTCAGCGGTATGACGGCAAGCACCGACCTGTTGCGTACAACCCAGGAGATCTCGTATGGATTTTTACCCCTGTCCGGAAGGTTGGGCTATCAGAAAAGTTACTGAAGCGGTACTTTGGTCCGTATCGTGTCATACGCCGCCGGTCAGACGTCACATACGAAGTCGAGGATTATGAGCCGTCTTCGAAACGACGAAAGCGAAGGGACATTGTTCACGTCCTCCGCATGAAGCCTTACTACAATCCTGACGAGCAGCTAGGCACAACCAGCTTCTTGTTCAAGGACTCTGAGGACGGTTTGGATACTGAGGAAGTCGGACAGGAAGATAATAGTACAAACAGGAGGGGCCCTCCAGAACTGCCATACAGAGGACCCACGACAAGATCAAGATCCAGGACACTTCAGCGTGCCCCAAAAGAAATCTAACAGCGGGACGCTGTTTTTCCTCAGGAGAGGGAGCAATGCCGCATGAACGCCAGTGTACCGTCTGCCAGCATGGCGCAGCGGGTAGCGTCACGAATTGCGGTACCGAAGGTCGCCGGTTCAATCCCGCCCACTGACAAAAATTATTTAATTCTGTTTATTATTTCCAGAAGATTCTACATGTTTCCTAAGGTCACTTGTAACTTCTACACATTTCATTTGTTAACTACTCTTGTAATCTCTAGTACGTTCTATCTGTGTATAAATAGAAGAGCATTCTGCCCAAGAGGCAGTCAGTGCTGCGTGTATGTTTGAGTTCTCAATAAACCTGTTCTCAGTTTAAGTGCTGTGTTCATTGACAAGTAACCTTCGAATTCACACCTGTCCCGGTTCCAACGCGACAATACTATCTACATTTGGTTGAAAAATTATCTGTATAAATAATACATGTTGTCTTATAATTTCGAAATATTACTGAACGGCGATAGACAGACTCGTTGGATATGGACGTCTCTGTACTGTTTTTCCGTGTAGCGGTCAGGTAGCTCAGTGGTTAAAACGCTAGCTTGCTAATGTTTAGATCGTGGTCTCCGGTTCAAATCTCCGTAGAGGCTAAGATTTTAAAAATTGTTTTTGATCGTAAGAGTCACGCCTGGGCCGTAGGTTATTCGTATTGAATGTTAAACTGTAGATATCACAAAGTTAGGGGTGCAATGCGAGGCAAATCGTAGGTAGTCTTGCAATGCTGTAGGTGTACACTTTTTTACGTTATATTGATCCCTCAGGGGTGATTCGCAGTCAGTGTGTGTGTGACATGTAGTAATAGTACTATTAATGCGGAAGTAAGTCTCTGTCTTTTGTTACGTTTTGACAACTAAATGCCTATACCGATATTGACGGAATTTGACAAGAAAATCTGTGGGGAGGGCACAGGACACTTTTTTTCGGTATTATTAACAGTTGTCGTCACGAAATTTTGAGAACTTATCAAATGGTGACAGAGAGACGAATGTGTGTGTTAGTCTTTAATGTTACTTCGCTTGCTCAAGCTAAGGTTCTCGCGCATTAAGTTAGTGTAAAAATTGGTAATAAATTTCGTTTGGAGAAAAAAACGTATTATTTAGTACAGATGTTGATTTTTTCTGTCCTTTTACTTTGTGTCTGCTTAAATGTTTCTGGCACCAGATATTTTGCCTTCTTTTTTGACATACCTTGCTGGCGTAAACTGGCCTTAGTAGTAGCTCTAGCAGAGCAGGAGCAGCTAAGGTTATTAGAACCCAAGAATCAAATGCTCATGCTGAAGAAAGAAGAGAAGTCCAAGCTGAAATAAAGCTGCCCTTAGTTTAGTTTACATCCCCCCCCACATCCCCTCTCATTTGTTTGTTTTTCTGTTTTTAAATATGTAGGAAATTAATTTCTTCAAGAGACAGGTTCGATGGTAGAATGATATAATGATGGCATTCCAGTCATATTATGCCGACTCGGTATTGTTTGGGAACAATCCTTCGCTACCAACAACTTTCTATATTGAATTCTGGCAAAGAAATTCTTAATCCACGCGTACGAAGTCGCGGGTATCAGCTAGTAATCGATAAATCTTTTTTTTACAATTTAAGGGGGCAAGCTCCCCCAAAATCTACCTCATTGCTAAAAACGTTAATGTTTGAGCATTTTTTCACCTCGCTAGCATCTCAGAAGAAATGTAAATACTAAAAAAATGCTTTTCATCGCTCCAAATTATTGGAAATTGATTAAAAAAAAAGATAGGGGCTGTCCCCCAAGAACTGTGGGTGATGGGGGGAAACGGGGGTCATATTCGGATTCAGGATGTCATTTTACATAAGAATCAGCAGGATTGGTGTGAGGGCTCGACCAAAATAATTTTTCTTTGCCTACCAGTGTAATTAACGCAAAGTTTGTTCAACACTTCTTTAAAGCAAAGTTTGTAATATATAACGTCGGCAAGGAATTTTATGTCCGCAAATTAATATTTTGTTTCATAAGAATTGGAATACCTTGCAAAAGAATGCTAGTAGCTCGGACTGTTGCATGGACTGCGATCTTGTCATTGTGTCTGATGATACTGTGTCATCAAAGATTAATTCAAAACCTTTGATTAAAATTATACTATTATTATCTTTGTTCTTCCTTGTGACATCGGTGATTATATCGTTGCGTGTAACAAGCACGTTAATGAAATATGAGTGGTGGCAAAAATCTTTTATCAATCTAGAAAACAGTGCTATCCACTTGCCACAGTAAATAACTACAACATGCTGGTCTGGCGCATAGTGTATACAGTCACCACCGACGAGATTCAAACTCAACAGAACGGCACTTCTGCTTATATACACTGATCAGCCAAAACAATATAACCACCTACTTATTAGCATATTGGTTCACCTTTCGAACGCAATACAGCAGCGATTCGGCGTAGCATGGATTGTACAAGTCCTTGGTAGGCTTCCAGAGGTATCTGACACCAGATTTCTACGCACAGGTCACGAAATTCTCTTAAAGTACGGGCCAGCTGTTTGTGGGCGCGGCACCTATGAACGAGCATCTCGGAAACGGAGAGGCTGGTTGGTCGGCTGTTCGCGTGCTTCTGTAGTGAGCATTTTTGGAAAGTGATTGAAGGAAGGAAAAACCAAGAGTAGACGACAATATGGTGGACACCCTCGCCACATCACAGAACGTGGAGGTCGGAAGCTTACCCGCTCTGTAAATTAGGATCTGTGGCAGAATAGCGATTCTTTTGCTTTAAACACTTCTGAAAGCACCAGAGTTGCGCTCTTCCGTCAGATCTGCCACAGATCACACCCTGTTCTGCAAGCCTCCGAACTCCATGTTCTGTGATGTGGCGTGGGTGTCCACTACATTGTCGCCTACACGTGGTTTTCACCGTCCTTCAAACACTTTCCTTAAATGCTCACTACAGAAGCACATGAACAGCCGACCAGTCTCTCCGTTTCAGAGATGATCGTTCCCAGATGGCGGGCCCACAAACCACTGGAGAGTAATTTAAGGGAATTTCTACCTGTGCGTAGAAATCTGGTGTCAGATACCTCTGGAAGCCTACCAAGGACTTTTAGAATCCATGCTACGCCGAACCGCTGCTGTATTGCGTTCTAAAGATGGACCAATATGCTAGTAAGTAGGTGGTCACAATGTTTTTGCTGATCAGTGTAGTATTTGTGGTTAATCAATCGGCTCATGTAATCGAACTAGATCTACAATTTGCGTCGAAATTTTACACTCATTTTTAGCTTCGAATAACTCGTGGATACAAATTTGCGGCAGAAAAATATGTTAACTTCTTGAAAAATATTCAAAACTTCTATTCCTATATCATTTAACAATAAAATAATTACGATACCCTCCCCCAGTGCTGCTCTGTGATTGACACTGGATTAGATGGTTCGTTGGCCGGCAGGATAGGAGAGGTGGTAGTGCACCAGAGTCCTAGGTTAAATCCCAAACCTCTTCAGTGTGCGTATGGGGTGACGGCATCTCTCTGAATGGACCGGCACCGGGTTTCAAACAAATACCTTCTTCATCTCTCATTTCATACAACAGTCTATACTGAACACTCACACTATCACAGCCATCCGCAACTACAATTACGTATACGAGCACACATTGAGAAAGCAACCCCACGCCACAGGCGAGCCTCATGTATTGTTCAAGAGAGGAGGGCAACAACGTACTACTACCCGGGCCTTTGATGTTACCGACTGGGTGACGGGCCTACTCCATGAGCAACTGCCTACGCCCGCAATCGGGCATGGCATTGTAAGAAGAAGCTTAATAAAATTCAGAATATTTTAGCAATTAACGAATAAAAATTCATCAGTACACTTGTAGTAATTTATCACAATCAATTCGTGAAAGCTTTTCATTTTAATCTAGAAATATTTAAGTGTTTTAGAAAAGCGAAAAATGAATATTAATACGGATTTATTACAAATATGAAGGAACCATTTGAACGCATCTTTAACATTTTTTGTGATTTAAAGTCAAGATTCTGATGATGAAAATCCTACTTTCCTTATGTTCACGCTTTTGATTTCCCATTAATTGGGACGCCACTCAATTTCCTGCTTGGATAGTTGCTCTCTAATAATTCTACTACCCATATTTCCGAAATTTCTCTTACTAATTTCCATTATTTTACTCTGCGATTCAGTTTACTTGGGTGGCAGAGGATATAAATGTTTGATGGATAGATGCAGGAGGACCTCATATAATGGTTTCAGCAACCTAGGTCAGCACGGCTGCAGGCAAGACACCATTCTTTTTTCTCATCGTGCTGCGTTTAGGAAAAAACGAATGCATGTTACGATAGGATCTGACTCTATTCTGTCTCATTTTAGTGGATCTTTTGGAAACAGAAAGTTTCTACAGTCGCGGTAAATCTTCCTTTAACTTCCTTAAAAGCTTATCTCCGCTAATTCCTTCTGTATTCCGTACTAATGAAATTCTTCATTGCTCCTTATCTAACGTTTCTGCAAAATCGTCCGTTGAATGCTTTCCATGCAGCAGAACAATATCCTATGTGAAGTCCCAGTAATGGTATTTGCGTTGATAATTCATCTCCCAGCTTTTCAGGGTACAGCCTAAAAAACTGGGAGCATGGTTTTCTTACCTTATCACGTTCTCAGAGTGTTCGCTCTACGAGTTATTGCGAAGTCTAACACAGACACAAGTTACGAATACTGTCGTCATCTTATATTAGGAAAGGAAGGAATTAAGCGTTGGCCCTTTAAAGAAACCATCCCGGTATTCGGGTTGAGTGATTTCAGGAAATCAGGGAAAAATGAAACGTGGATGTCTGGTCGCGGATTCGAACCCCCTTCTTCCCGATTGCGAGATCAGAGCGTTACCGCACACCTACCATGCTCGGTCGTCTTATAATGTTGAGCTGTCTCCATGCAATTTTATTTCGCCGAATATAATGGCATCATCAGTGAATCATCTTACTTTTCGACTCCAGAAAAAAAAAAAAAAAAAAATCTGGCTTTACGCCTCGTAGACGTCGAGGGCATTAGAAGGCCGGAAACGACTTGGGGCAAGGAACAGGAAGTAATTCGGCCATGGCTTTTGCAGGAACCATCCTAGATTTCACCTGGAGTAATTTAGGAAAACCATGGAAAACCGAAAAATGGATGGCCGAACTGGGAATCGAACCAGCGTCCTCCTATCGCATTTCTTATAAGCATTTGCTTGGTATTACTTATTAAGAAATACGCCTTGTTGTATTTAAGAATGTACTTCTATTTATATTATTTCGGAAGATATCTTTTGTGCAGTTAATTAAATAATTAATTTGTTAGTCCCTTTTCTCCACAATATGAATCACAACTTTTATTTTAAATTAAATACATTCATAAAATACAATCAAACTTTCCTCACAAGCTCTCCTTAGCTGCTGCTAAGTAATCTCTCCGTCTCCGTGTGTTTCCTGTTGCTATGGAAACTTCTTTTAGAGTACTCACTGGCCCGTGGCAAGGAACGCCTACCTCAAGGATGTTATTACTATCGGTTATGCTACAGCCCCCCCCCCCCAAGTTTACCATACCATTTGACATCCATACCATTATAAATGGTTATGGTAAACTTTCCTGTAATTGTCACGTTTTAGGTAAGGAGAGCTTATTTTACCTTTGTCTAATAACCATTTTTTACATATCACGAGTACCGACGTCTTGAGGTAACTTTCCCTGGTGGTTTCCATAAGCCGCTACCGGTTGGAACGTCCTATAGTCTGTAACACACATTTCGACAAGTTACTGTCCTTATCACTTAAAAACCAAAATTACAATAGGAATATTATACTACAGAATTGTTTTTTTAATAACATCATCTTAACTGTCATAGCCTCCGCCTGTTTTCCAAGCATACCATTCAAAAATTCTATTAACTACCCTTGGTACATTATATTCTTCATAAGACCGGTCCTTTTGAACCATTTTATTGTTGTATAACCGGCAACATTATTTAAATCACATGTTTGGTCCCTGGACCAGTACAATCAACCCTCGCTAATACGACTGGGACACCATTGTTTTCTTGCCTAATCTAGCATCACCATCACAACTTCATTTTATTTATTTCTTCAATACATTACATTATATTCTCCCCATAAGTAATAAGGTTTTCTCCACTCTACTTCATCTTGCAATATATTCACATCTAGGCTAAGAGATGTAACAACAGAATCATTTGAAGGTTCTACCTGGACCTCAGCTATGCCTGTGTTAACCAAATCCCGAACCTTTCGGTATCATTTAGAGGCAATGCCTAGATAGTGGCCTTATTTACAGGAACTGAGTCTTGACTGTGTTGTTTACCCGTACCCTCTCTATATGATATTTTACTTTTTAATTCATTACACATTTATTCTATCAGAGTACACCTCGTTCTTCTCCACTCATTCTATTCATTCTAATGCTCCGGTATACTTACAAACTATATATTTACTAAAGAAAGTCTTAATAGACAATAAACTTTATGTAATGGTATGCTGTGGTAACAGCCGAAGACTGCACATCTGATTAGAGATCATCAATATTGGTAATTGACAGCTTCCCACTTAATGGTTATAAACTTTTACTATCATTACAGTTGAATTGTGCTCATCCACAACAATCAGTACTATTTACAGTGTTTTGTGGCACTGAATAATAATAAATGCTAACTATAACTTAATAATAATAGGACATTCCAATATGATGGAGTTATCTTACACACCTGTGCCTTGCACTAGTGTTAAATCTTTTCATTCATCTTAAACTAAGTGATCATTTCTGAGTTGTAGATTCAATATCCTGATTGAATTTGTACACAGATTGAGGCAAGTAAGCATAGCCTTACCCTCTACGAAAAGAAAACCTTTTTCTATATTTACAGTTCACCTTTTCCCAGGTATTCATACACAAACAACTTTCTGTTTACAATATCTTACTTTGCCAGAACAGTACAATGGCAAACCAACTTCAAAATTATGTAAAGAACTCTGAAAATGTTCAACACCATTATTCTGTAACTGCTTGATTCATAATCAAAACATAATTTCTCCCCAACAATGGAAAGAATGTCACAGTTTACTTCCTTCAAATCATCAACTCCTAATCCTCTACCTTCACAGTCTCTTCCATCTCTTTTTCATGACAAAAGTCACCTGTTCCTTTAATGTCTCTGATATCAAAATTTTATAGACTTACAACCCTTTTCTATTGATTCATCTGTCTTCGTGTAAGTTTCCACCTGGTTACTTTCATGCTTAAACTCATCTTTTAAGTGAAACCCTTCTTTAACAATTTGTCTATCCTTTACATGATTTATATCACCATTAATTGTAACATCACTCAGCTCATATTTTTTCCCTTACAGTATTAGGCCTACTATCATTACTTTCAATTGTATTACTTAATGTCTGGAGGTCTGTTACTATCGTCTCTACCTGACCCCTCATTCTCGTATTGTTCTGTTCAATTGCCCAGATTTTCTCTTCTGAACTCTTCACCTTAAATGTCAACTCTTCAATGGCTAAATCAGTGTTGTCAGTTTGTGTCTTGGTAATGTCAATTTTGTCATTCAATTCACCTATATATTTTTCATAAATCTTTTTCGTTAGATGCAACCTCCTTTGTAATGCTGTCAAGTTGATTGCTAACAGTTTGGAACTGCGAATTGAAATTAGTAAAGTGTTCCGACAACTCTCTTTTCTGTTCAACCAGTGCATTTTGAAATTGTTCAGACTGTTCAACCATTGCCTTTCGAGATTGTAAAAACAAACTGAACATAAACTGTTTTAAGTCTGAAATCGTGTCTGAAGGTAGTTGAGTGTTTTTGTTAGTACCACTCAGTGTCTGTGGTTCATCATTAGTGATGTCTTCTATAAGTGTTGTCATATTTGAGTGCTTGGGAGAAACCATTTCGGGGTCATCAAGTGTTGTTCGTTCGGTTACTCCTAAGGGAATGTGATCTAGTAAGTTTTCCGTGGCAGATAGTCCTATATTAGAAAAAGTAGCTTCACAATCGGACAGAGTAACATTGTTAAAACTCCTGTCATTAATCGGGGACTCAGTCTCAGGAAACCCATAGAAATCCTCCGACGTATCAGTAGTGAATGTAGTTCTATCGTTAGAGAAAGTCAATGGCCTTTCTTCACTACAACCAACAGGTTCTTGCATAATATTAAAATATTTTATTTTTTCTCTAAAAAAAAAAATCCCGATTGGGAACAGAAAGTTCCAAAAAACAATCAAACTGTTCTTACGACAAATTAATATTTTATTAAAATTCAGTCAAAATTGGACCAAAGTCGGCAACTTTTCAACTCGTAAAAAGTATTCATTAATCTACCTATATCTTCAAGAAATTGTTTGTTAACATAAACAGCTGGGAAGCTTGCGAAATTTATGCAATTTGTACCATGTTCTACTTTACGCAAATTAAAATCAAGTACACTTGAAATTACTAAAATCTAACTTTACAGGTAACGTCTTGTTCTTCGTGAAATTAATTTGCAAGTTAAAAGGTCAAGAAAATAATTTACACTCCGTAAGGTTATGAACAGTGAATTATTTGAAAATTTAACGTGTATGGTAGACTATTACACTTTAGTACTCTTAGAAAATCACTTAGCTGTATATACGAGTGGTTCAGTCGCTGTAGCACAGATGGAATGTATCCCAGATCAGCTGTTCCCGACTGCGATATGTTTTCTTAATAGTTCCTGCTCGTCCGCTGGAGGCGCTGCCGTCAATTTGTTGTTAGTCGTTTCCAGGATCTTTTCGCGATGAATTCTTGTTGTCGAATTGTAACTTAGTTGTTATTTTGTATCAACTGCAGGGTCGCCATATCGCATTTCTTATAAGCATTTGCTTGGTATTACTTATTAAGAAATACGCCTTGTTGTATTTAAGAATGTACTTCTATTTATATTATTTCGGAAGATATCTTTTGTGCAGTTTAATTAAATAATTAATTTGTTAGTCCTTTTCTCCACAATATGAATCACAACTTTTATTTTAAATTAAATACATTCATAAAATACAATCGAACTTTTCCTCACAAGCTCTCCTTAGCTGCTGCTAAGTAATCAATCTCCGTCTCCGTGTGTTTCCTCCGTTGCTATGGAAACTTCTTTTAGAGTACTCACTGGCCCGTGGCAAGCATGGAGGAAGGAATTATGGAGGAGAAGTGACGTTAAATCGGTGAAGCAAGCACTAAACTCTCCCGCATGGTGGCAGCACCGGCAGCGACCATATGGCGCTTCCCAACAAGTAAGGTGTTCACATTGTGGTAGAGATGCAGTGATTATTTCATTTAGTATTGTGTATAAGTGTTTAAAAATGCCAGCTTGTGTTGCGTACGGTTGCACAAATAGGCCAGACAGGAAAGAACCTGGAATATCATTTCATAAGTAAGTTGAATTGTAATTATCGTTGTTGAAGTGAGCGGTAGACACCGACAAACTTTGCAGCACGTCTATAAATGTTAGTCCATAGCTCTCAATGGGATGACTTTGTTCTCAAATTTTCTTGGTGTAGTGTAGAAAATCAGCAAACTTGCTATTTTGCACATAATAGACTAGCATTATTTTTTTAACGAGTGTTTAAAATGAGATTTAAAGGGGCGTGTTTTACTTCGCTGATTCAGTGAATTTACTATTACGATTTCTTCGTCACGTATTGCTGATTATACTGACAATGGATGATGAAATTAACTGTTATGTGAGAAGCTGTGAGTTTTATTAATTTTTAAATAGCTATTTCAGGCCATTGACTTAGGGTTATTTTTAAAGCTTCATATAAGACTTGTTTCTGTTTGTAAATACGTCTATACCTATTTTTACCGATTTTGAAATCTTCTCATCTATTTATGTCGAAACAGGTTCATGCAGAAATAAAAATGGGCTTCATAAATAAGAAGTTATTGGCCTTTGAACAAAATCAATTGGGGAATGTGTTTTCTAATTTAGTCTCTTTTTTTTTGTACAACATTCTCTCCCCCCCCCCCCGTATCTAAATCTAACTGAGAGATAATTTTTTTACAATTGTCCTAATAAGTAGGGATGTGAAAATTATACAATACATCATTGATCAAGAGAATGTTCATTAAGGTGACTGAATAAACATTTTATTTCTGGTACCAGCCTACAAATGTCTGGTTGCTCATCCCTAGAGTGGGTCCTCTTACATTTTTTTCTGGTCTAGGACACATTTCAGACTAACCACAAGTGGTAGTAATAAAACTGAAATATCCATTCTGCATGTCAACCATGTAATCATTGTGGCTTTGACAGAATTAATTTTTGGTCCAGCCTGCAGTCCAAACCTAAACCCCTCAATTTGGATGTTGTATATCCCCCAAACTAAGCAAGATATCTGAAACATTTATTCCTTATTATCGAGTTTTTTCGTCGTGTTACATAAGAATCCATCATTAAATTTGACTTTTGCGAAATTTTTCTTCTGCATTTCAACTCAAGACACCTCACTTTGAGACAGTATATCTCGAGAACTAGGTGAAATATCGAAAAATTTTACTCTTTATTTTTATTTGTCTCGTCTTTTAAATAAAAATTCATCATAAAATTTGACTTTGAATAATTTTTTCTTCTGAATTTCAACCAAAACCATTTCACATTTGAGACAGAATATCTCGAAAACTAAGCAGGATATCAAAAAATTTTATTCTTCATTTTTATTTGTCTCATCGAGTTACATAATAATCCATCACCAGATTGCGGCGTCACGTTTATCCTAGAGTCCCCTTCAGGTGTTTGTACATATTCCCCGTGTTTGTTGGGAAGCGGTCAAGCCCCCACCACTCCGGCCATGCCCCCCCACTCCTCCGCCGGCCTGCTTCACTCCCATGCGTGGTAAAGGTCTCTTGCGTCGTCTCCATATTATTCCTTCCTCCATGGCAAGGAACGCCTACCTCAAGGATGTTATTACTATCGGTTATGCTACACTCCTGTCCATAAAAACAGAGGTACCCTTTAGGGATAGTATAAAAGGCGATTCGAGTACTTCAGTGGACATGAGTGGTTTTAAACAATGTTGTATTCGTCCTCTGTCTTCTATACTGTACGAATCAAATGCCCTTTATTTAAAGAAAGTTTCTAATGATGTGGTTCTAAATCACGATGTCTGATAAAAAGATCACAATATAATTTTTAAAATCCTTTGAAGCTTTATACTCTCTTCTACAATCCGAACAAACCTCCACGATCAGTTAAGGCGGAAACTATAATTTTTGCATCTTAGGCTGTAAATACTCATTCTCCACTTGACTAAAGTCATGGATATCTCAAGCAAAACTCTTACTGTAGGCCTATTCTATGTTTTGTGCCATTGAGTTTCCGGCACAAAGTACTTTTTTTACATCTTAGCCACAGCTACAGAGTGAAAATATTTTATTTCTCCCCTGACAATTTCTCAGTAAAACTCAAGTTTTGTTTTGTCTTGATCTTCAGTGAACTTTTCAAGATTTAGCCCTACTCTGATTATCCGGATAAAATTGCTAAGTTTGGTATTCAAGCTAAAGTTTGGTTGGACCATCCTGAAGGAGGTATACTTGGCCAAGTGTTGGAGGTTAATCCTACCGGGTATAGAGGGCCTACAGTTTAACGTTCAATCCAAGTTACGGAAGTTTTTCTGGCGTGCTTCCCATACACAAAGCTACATGTGTTAGAGGTAATGGCCGGATTAAGGTCCTATTAAATCCCTGCCGAGACAGAAACACAAACCGGGAATATTTCGATATCTACTTAAAAGCCTTACTTACTGAGCCACCATACTGTTTCTGATTATCTGGAATGGATTCTTTACTGAAATGATATCTGAAGTTAAGATTTTCTCTTAGAACTTAGCTAGTGTGTCATCTGTTACTGTGCCATCATTGTTTACAATTACTAGAATATTCATATTAATAACGGTAGAGTAAATTCCTCCATGACAATTCTCCTACACAACTTCTACTGCATTTCACTAAGTTTTCCATAAATTTCTTTCAGTGTATTCCTGCAATACAATGCCCTTCATTGTCCTTCAGTAGCACCTCAATATTTTTTTTCTTATGGCTTTACACCTCATCGACGTCTAGGTCATTAGAGGCGTGGAAGGAACCGGAAGGAACCTCCCCAGCATTCGCCTGCGGTGATCTGGCTGGCCGGACGGGAATACGAACCGCCGTCCGCCCATAACGTTACCACTCACGCATCACGCGAAATTACATACTTCCCATCACATTATGCAGATAAGTAGGTGGATAATAAGGAAGCTCTACAATCCCAACTTCCGGTCACGTGACACAAAATGGCGGCTTCCCTTCCCCTTTTCTCCCTCCCCTCCATGACGTCACATCCGGTTCGCGGGAAATTCTAATCAAGTGCAGTGTTGCCACATCGACCGCATGACAACCGCAGCATTCAAATTAAACATATATAACTGTTATTTAGTCTTTATTCTAGCTGTTATTTCACTTATATCCAACAATGTAACTCTGAAATCAGCGATATTATTTACGATTGTGTCCTATATGATGTAGATATTCCAGCTGCACAAATGTTGCAATGTAGCATATACACACATCCTGCCACCAGGTGTCTCCACCGAACAGCCGATGCCACGAGAAACTTCATCTGCGCATGCGCCGGCCAGAGATATTCCACTTCGCCACGAAATCTTCTATCCTTGTCTTGCGGGGGAAAACCCTACCCTAAGGCGTATTTGCACAGGTGTTGACATGTACGTACTTGCTCGGCCGCCGAGACCCTGTTGCGACATGTGCGATAACTTGCATAACTGTCGCTAGAGGTCAGCACACGGCAGAAGACATTTGTCGCTAGATGGAGCGGGTGTACCAATATGCGTGAAATATTTCGATGTTTGCGAAGCCACTCGCGTGTTTGACCGGGAGCGCGATAACTTGTATAACTGTTGCTAGAGGTCAGCACACGGCAGAAGACATTTGTCGCTAGATGGAGCGGGTGTAGCCACCTCTCGCCGCGCCCGCCTGGGCTGGTTCACCCAAAATTTGTCTTTGATGAGCTGCTATTAACAAATGACTTTTGGCCAAACATTGCCAAGAGCTTAGTTTCAGCCACCAGCTATACTGATGTCACATTAAAAATTAAGTATGTGTGGTGAGCACTGAGATGTATTGTAAAGACATGCTATCATCTGCCTATCATGTAACACCTTAGTGTGGACGTCGTGTGTCGGGTCCCTTTCCTGCAGTTATTTGTATGTATGTGGTAACTTATGAAATTGTGGTATATGCATGGACATATGTGTGTGTACGTGTTCCTGTGTGGTTATGTGTGTAATTATGGTGGTAGGAGTCTACCTGAGATGTTTCCATCAGTGGCCACCTATGTAGATGTAATCATTTGGGTATGATGAGCACCGAGGTTTGTGGCAAAGAAATTAAAATATTTCGCACATCCTGTAGCTATTCAGTCTGGACCGTCTTTCTATGTGGTTGTGTGTCTATCCCGATAGGATTCTACTCAACTTTGAGATTTCACAATGACTGGCTACTTATGTGTTGATGTAATTAATTGATAATGTGATAAGTACTGAGGTGTATGGCAAAAACATGTCATCCATTGCACACACTCTAACGTCTGTCTGATGGTTTTTTGGTCAGTTATGTTTGTGTGTGAGACCTAGTATGAGTATGGGAGTTATGATATTTGTCTGATGACCATGTGCGTACTGATACTCGTGGTACGTCGGACAAATATTACTGAACAGCAGAAAAGGCTTGTGGCGTGGGATAGAGGTGGTGCTGATCATCTGAACAGCTTTGTACATATTACCAACGATACTGAATGGCAGAGAGGTCTGTAGTGTAAGTTAAATGATATGATTTTGATGTGAGGAGTTTGTTACTTGGAACACATGTTAATGATGATTTTTTTTTTGTCAGTCTTGAGCCATGAGGGTTCTGTCCCACTTTTTCTTGCTGGTTGTTATGTTGAGCTCGCTGTAGGCATGGATATATGTGTCTGTGTGCGTCTTTCTCTGTGTCTGTATGCGTAAGTATGGCGATACCTTCCTTAAACTCATTTATCTGGACGTATGGATTGCTGTTCCTCCCATATGTTTGTGCTTGTGTGGAGACGTATGGGTTTGTGGGTGAGACCTAGTATGAATATGGAGGTTATGATATCCGTCTGATAGACAAGTGTCCATTGTAACTCATGGTACCTGGGTCACATGTTACTAAATGACAGAAAGGGTTGCGGTGTGGGAGAGATGTGGCTGTGATTTCAAACTTCACACATCCTGTAACTCTTTAGTTGGATCTAGCATGTTCAGTCTCTTTCCTCCAGTTATGTGTGGTGATGAATGGAACTGTGTGAATGCATTGACATGTGTGTGTGTATGTGTGTCTTTCTATGATTTTTGGCCAGTCATGGGTGTTCTGTACCACTTTTTCGTTGCCACGATTGGGATAGTTGTTGAGTCGAGATCGCTGTAGGCATGGAAATGTACGTGTGTATGCGTCTCTATCTCTGCGTGTTTTTTTTTTTTTGCGTAAATGTGGTGATACCTTCCTTTATCTCGTTTGTCTGGATGTATGATGTGCTGTTCCTGCACTGATGCTTGTGTGAGGTGACATATGGATTTGTGGGTGAGACCTAGTATGAATATGGGAGTTATGATATCTGTTTGATGATCAAGTGTCTACTGCTACTCGTGGTACATGGGGGGGGGGGGCACATGTTACTGAATGGCAGAAAAAGCTTAGGTGTGGGATAGACGTGTTGGTGCTGATGTGAACAGTTTTGTACCTAGCACACATGATACTGGATGGTAGTGAGGTCTGTAGTGTGAAATAAATGAGATGATGTTGATGTGAAGAGTATGGTGCCTGGAACATATGTTACTGATGATTTTTTGGTCAGTTATGAGCCATGTGGGGTTCTACCCCACTTTTTCGTCGCCATGATTGGGGCTGGTTGTTGTGTCTAGCTCGCTGAAGGCATGGAAATGTGAGTGTTTGTGCGTCTCTCTCTGTGTCTGTATGTGTAAATATGGTGATACCTTCTATAAACACGTCTGTATTGACGAATGATTTTGCTGTCCCCTCCACTTATGTTTGTTTGTGCTAGTATATTGAGATGTATGGATTTGTGGGTGAGATCTGATAGCCAAGTGTCTATTGCAATTCATGGTACCTGCGTCACTTTTTTACTGAATGGTAGAAAGGGTTGCGGTGTGGGAGAGACTTGTTGATGGTAAATATAATCAACTGGGGCGCGATGAACACTATTTATGGTGAAACTATGTCATCTTTTGCGCATCTTCTATCTCGCCAGGCTGATGATATGTAAGGAGACTTCTGTTTTTCATATAATAATTATTCTCATCTCGTAAAAATTTCTTCTTGAACCGAAGTGAATGCTGAAATATTTCTATGTATCCCGCTGGGGCGGTTTTGCAGTGAGATGAGCATATGGCGCAACCTGAATTCCTTATCGATAGCAGGACACCTGAACAAATTTATTTATTTATTTATTTATTTATTTATTTTTCCATTTACATTTGACCCAGCATCTAGAGGCTAAACTGGGCCGCTAAACTTCCCTTAAGACCATGTTTAAAAAAACAAATTATGTTAATACTATTAATGTAAATAATCCCATAAATGCGGTAGCAACTAAAACAGGAAAAAGTTACAGTTAAATATCTAATCCTAATAAATCAGCACTACAAAACTACACTAAATAACACAAAAAACTGAAAAAATAAAATGTTAGGTACTAAACAGTTCTTTGACTGTCCAGCTTGTGAATGAAGTCTCATTCTTATCCTCACATCCAGGTGGTTGGTCGAAGGGTGAGTGTGTGACGTGAGACCATAGCTCTCACTCCTGGTATCGACTGCGGCGTAGACCCCAGCTCTTCAGGAAGCTGCCCTCCTGGAATACATGAAGTACTCCAGCAGTCACTCAGAAGTGAGATTCCTCTGGAAACTCAGATGTGGCTACAGCAGGTCATGATGGATGTCTACGTCGGTTTCCAGCCCTCAGCTTTCTTCCGCTCCAGATATTTCTGCTTTTCAATTTGAGAGGCTATTTCCGCACCTTCATTTAGATAGTGCCATAGTCTCTCTGAACGCAGTATGTCAAAAATCCTCAGACCTTGTAGCTGTTGTTGCTGAGTGATTCTCGTCTCTGCTGTTGTTCTGCATTCCCACACCACGTGCTCTGGTGTGCTTTCCTCGCCACACTCGCAGTTACTAGTTGGTGTAAGTCCACGTTTGTTTAAGAAGCTTCTGTATGGTCCATGGCCGGTTATGTATTGGATTAGCCCTGGAGAAGGTTGTAGGAATTTCATGCTGATTCGTTCAGCTACAGATGGAAACATGTCGTACGTTCTACGACCTGTTTCACTAGTGTCCCACTCATTTTGCCATTCTTCAATCAGTACATTCCACAATTCCTTTTTTGTCCATACTTCTTTTCCAGTTATTTCTACCACCTTGTCCATCCTGTTCTTCCTCAGCCAATACATTGCTCCTCGTCTCCTCACTTCTAGATCTAGGGGCAGTACACCTGCTGCTACTGCTAGAGCTGCTGTTGAAGTTGTGCGATATGCACCGGTAAGCCTGATGAGTATCGTTCGTTGAAGCCTCCGGATTTTCTCCCTCGGCTTAACCTTTGTGAGGTGCTTGGCCCAAACGCTTGCAGCGTAGCCGACAATGGATGCAAGTATCACGTTATTGTATGCTGTCATTGCCAGGGCAGGGATTTGAAACTGTCTGTGACCTATACTTATGATTGCATTCATAGCTCGTAAAGCTCTTCCGCAGACCTCCTCCAAGTGGGCTCGAAAGTTAAGACTCTCATCCAGCCACAGGCCCAAGTATCTGCTTACGGGACTCCGGCGTATTTTCGCATTACCTACCCTTATAGTGGGATTTCGTTTAAGTTTTTTCTCTTTTGAAAATACCATATAGTTCGTCTTATTTAGAGCGAGTTTCAATTTCACTTCGTCACACCACTTCATAAGAATTTTAAGCACTATCTCACTTTTAGCTTCGATTTCAGCTCTTGACATCCCTTCCACGAGGAGAAGAAGATCATCTGCAAAGGCAACCAGTCCTAGCAATTCAGGTGTCCGTTGAAGAATTTCCAGTAATGGTTCTAATGCTAAATCCCAAAAGATAGGGCCGCAGACAGATCCCTGGGGGCAGCCTTTATTTATTTCTCTTTTGATTTTGTCGTTAGGGCATCTCATGGTAACAGTTCTATGCTTGCAGTAATCTCTCAGGCTGTAGTACAGCCGCTTTGGACAGCGGATTTTCCGGAGTCTTGCAAACAATGCTGGCCACCACAAGTTGTCGAAAGCCCCCGAAATGTCAACAAGGACTCCCACCACATATTTCTTTTCTGATCTTTCGACTATCTCGATGGCTCGGTTTATTGCATCCTCAGTCGATGTTTTTGTCCTGAAACCATACTGATTGGGATTCATACCAATCGATGTTCTAAAGTCCTGAAGTTTTCGACACAGTACTTTTTCCTGTACCTTCCCCATCACGTTTAGTAGGCAAATAGGGCGGTAAGATTTCGGCATAAGGGGATCTTTATCGGCACCTTTCTTAAGTATTACAACTTCACCATGCTTCCAGATGCTTGGTATTCTTCCTTGCCTGAGACATTCGTTGAATAGTCTGCACAGAATTGGAGCTACATCCAAGATCAACTTTTGTATCACTTCAGCCGGGATTCCGTCTGGTCCTGGTGCTTTTCCCACTCTCAGAGAATTAATTGCTGATACTACCTCGTCCAGTGTTATGTCACTCTCCCTGAAGTCACTCCCATAGGGCTGCCACATTTCGCGATAGAGCTCATCTTGTTGTTCACTGTTCTCCTCTGGTATGTCATGCGGCAGTAGGCTGTTCAACAGCTGGTCCACTGATTCCTTCCAGTTAGTTGTAACTGTACCGTCTTCTCTTCTAATTGAGGATAACGTGGTGGGAGGTCGTATTTTTCCTGCGGCTAATTTGTAAGGAATTCCCCATGGATTCACTTTCAGATTTTCTTTCACGAATGCTTCCCATCTAGTTTGTCTGGTTGTTAGAATTTTTTGCTTGTAATTCTACTCTCATTTGCCTGTATCTGGCAAGAAGAAAGTCTCTTTCTTCTGCTACTCTGCTCCTTTGGTAGGCTTTCCTAGCTTTCCTTACTTTTCCTCTTAGTGCTTGCAATTGTGCAGTCCAAAAACTGTCAGTTTTACCACCAAGCTTCTTCAGAGGAATAGCAGCTTTCATTGCATCCTGAATTGCCCATGTTAGTTCCCTCGCCATGTTGTCGACATCGAAGTCTTCTTCCGCTACTGCCGGAGACAAGAAAGCTTCTCTCAGCCTCTGCCATGAAGCCCGTCTTATATTGTACTGCGTTTTGAAGTAGGGTTTTCCCGGATCGGCTGTTGTCTGTTCCCTTGCAATTTCGAATACTATGACGTTGTGGTCACTCGTGGTAAGATTGTCCGTCACTCGCCAGTCATGCAGCATATTTCCAGCAGCGTTATTTGTTAGAGTTACATCGATGTTGGTGAAGGCGCCAGTTGTGTTGTGGAAGGTGTATGGATTTCTCTCTTTGTTCTGGACTTCAAGATGCAGTTCATTTATAAGATCAACCAGCAGTTCACCCCTAGTATCAGTTCGACGACTGTGCCACAGGGCCGACTTTGCGTTTACGTCAGCCGTTATTACCATAGGTTGATCAGATAGAGCTAAATGTATCTCCCTTATTTTATTCAAATAGGGTTCAATTTCATCTCGATGTTGAAAGTACATGTTTAATACCACAAAATTGCCCCAGTGTGTGCTAATTTCTACA
Source organism: Vandiemenella viatica (assembly GCA_031002005.1). Taxonomy (NCBI): domain Eukaryota; kingdom Metazoa; phylum Arthropoda; class Insecta; order Orthoptera; family Morabidae; genus Vandiemenella; species Vandiemenella viatica. The sequence goes on from CM061921.1 coordinate 378,861,345, forward strand.
CATGTGGTGTGTTCATCACAAAACTGCGCTAGTTTAGTCACTACAGTGTGTTTGTTGAACACTATTATGGCTGACATGGGTCTCGGTCCAGTTGTGATTATCTGCGACGTTGCCGGCATGTACGGTATTTTGCCTTGTTGTGAATATGGTTCCTGGAGGCAGACAATATCGAAACCTAACTCCTCCACCAATTTCCTTACTTCATGCAGGACAGTGATACTTCTCTTGGCATTGAGTTGCGCGATCTTTAGCTTCGTGAGTGACTCAGGGATGCCTCGTGTAGACATTACATTGGGGCCAAGGTAGTTTCGTGTCTAGTACAGTCCTGCCATAAGTCTGTACAAACTGCCTGTACAAGATATCGGGATCGAAGATTTCGCCTCTCCTCTCAAAGACTTGTTTTACCAAGGTGAGAAGCTGTGCATAGTCTGTTGGCAGGTTATTTGCCTTTAGTTGAATTCTGTCGACTGCCTCGGGGTGAGGGAAGGTGACATGCTTGCCAGCCGGATGTAGCCCTCTCGTTAAGTGCCGAAGAGCCAGTGACAGTGTATGAACTTCCTCAAGTTTAGTAAGTCGCAGGTTGTTTTCAAAATCCGCGTATATTCGTTCCGGGTGTATCGGTGCATACTTGGGTTCACTGGTTTTCACTGTTTCTTGTTCGTGCGTAATTCTTCCAATACTTAGTGTTGCCTGTGAGTCATAAGGGTCTTCAGTCTTCCTGAGATAACCAATACCACACCGTTTCGATCGCGGTTTTCGTGAAGTTTCAGTCGTAGTTGATGAAACCTCTCTTATTTGCATAGCTGTGTCCTCGGTCTGTGTGCCCATATTCACGAAGACTTTGTTAGCTTTCTGCGCCAGTTTCTCTCTGTAATTTGCTGCTCGTATTGCATTCCTTCTTCTTCTAGACGGTGGATTCCCTTTCTTTTTCTTGACGCTGATGCATGCCTTACCAATTGTTGCCACGATTAACTTCTTGATGATATTAGTTAATTGCTCTTCTAAGGTTGATTCCACTTCTATCAGGGGGCGCTTACAAGCCATAGTCGATTTTGTTAATGAGCCGTTGTAGCAGCAATTGGTAGGTTGGGCAATCTTTTCCTCTCTTTCTGCAAGATTTCCCTCGTTTTTGACAGGGAATACACAGCTTCTCTTGCGACAAGTTAGGACATTGATCTTTTTTATGGTCATCTTTGCCGCAATGGGCGCAGGTAATTTTTTCTTTTGGACAATGCTTGCTATGGTGGCCTAGATCTTGACATTTTATGCACTTCGTGACGACTGTATAATCTTTTACCGAAATTGCACAAAACTCAATGTAAACTCTTCGCTGCTCTACGAGAAGTCGCCTCACTGATGGACTGACCTCGACTACCTGGTGAACTGAAGCTTTATCTCGCGGGCCAGTCCTAAATTTCGGAGTGAATCCACTCAGGAATTCTTTTCTGTCCATTTTTTCTTCAAAGTTTTGTTCATAGATCCTTCCTGCGATCTCTTCTGTTTCTATGGACTTTGGAAGATCATACAAGATGACCAAGGGCCTCCTCTTACGGGGCAGCTCACACTTTAGTTCCTCATTCAATTCCTTGTTGCTCATTATCTTCTTCACATCTTCTTGCGATTGCGTCTCCACAATCACTGCATTCTTAGTGTTCCGTATTTTGAGAATTCTAATCTTCTCCTTCGCGGGTTTCACAATTCTTGTCAGTTTCTCAGCAACTGACTTTGGACTTTCTCCTGCCTTCGAGGAGACGAATACTGCACTTGTTGTTGAGGGACTCAGTTTCGGTTTAAGTATTGGAGTAGCTTTTGACACAGCCACTGACGCATAAGTAGGGGTGGAAGCCGAGTTCTTTTGCTTTCTAAGCTCATCAATTTCTTTCCTTAGTCTGGAGTTTTCCTTCCGCAGTTCCTCTTCTCTACCTTCAATGCGTGCTACTGATATGGCAAAGGTAGCCAACTTATCCTTCATTTCTCTTAGCTTCTGATCACTTAATTTTAGACCAATGTTCTCGTTAAGGAGAGAAACAATCTCTTCGTGCCATTTCGCAATGTCGATGGCTTCCCGCTGGGAAGTACTTTCTGTCGCTGTGAAGGCCATACTCACTTGTCTGCTACGCGATGAACTGCTTGCTCGGCATCCAGACGGCTGTCAGCTGTGCGGCGCGGCAGCCTGCTTACCACAGCGCAGCGCGACGCGGCGGTCTGCTTACCACAGCACAGCGTGACGCGGCGCGCACGCGGTGACGCGGACCGAACGCCGTGACGCGGCCCGGTGGCGAACCGATGACGCGGCGGTATTGCGGAGTCCACAACTGTTCGCTGAGCACAAGCCGTATGCTTACGTGACCACGAAAACGAGCGCTATTTATTCACTGTTTGTACGGAACTTCACACCACTGCACTCGCGGTGCTATGTGTACTTTACTAGTCGGTTTGTCGTTTCGGATATCCGTATCGATCTGATATTCCACACGAAAACGGTATTAATCGCGGGAGCGACGCGGCAGTGCGACACGCGCGGCGGCCATCTTACTCACCTGAACAAATGCATACGAAATTCGCTGCAAGCCTGAGACTCTGTACAAAATTCTGCAATCATACGAACGCTGTGTTGGACGCCCTACTTTCTTTGCCCGCCAGCCAGGCAGCCAGCTATGCTTTCATAATGGTGGATGGCAAACACTCACCAGCCAAGCTGTATCGCTCTGTAATGGAGCCATTTCGTAACCGTCGGACTCCCGGTCAAACACGCGAGTGGCTTCGCAAACATCGAAATATTTCACGCATATTGCTACACCCGCTCCATCTAGCGACAAATGTCTTCTGTCGTGTGCTGACCTCTAGCAACAGTTATACAAGTTATCGCGCTCCCGGTCAAACACGCGAGTGGCTTCGCAAACATCGAAATATTTCACGCATATTGGTACACCCGCTCCATCTAGCGACAAATGTCTTCTGCCGTGTGCTGACCTCTAGCGACAGTTATGCAAGTTATCGCACATGTCGCAACAGGGTCTCGGCGGCCGAGCAAGTACGTACATGTCAACACCTGTGCAAATACGCCTTAGGGTAGGGTTTTCCCCCGCAAGACAAGGATAGAAGATTTCGTGGCGAAGTGGAATATCTCTGGCCGGCGCATGCGCAGATGAAGTTTCTCGTGGCATCGGCTGTTCGGTGGAGACACCTGGTGGCAGGATGTGTGTATATGCTACATTGCAACATTTATGCAGCTGGAATATCTACATCATATAGGACACAATCGTAAATAATATCGCTGATTTCAGAGTTACATTGTTGGATATAAGTGAAATAACAGCTAGAATAAGACTAAATAACAGTTATATATGTTTAATTTGAAAGCTGCGGTTGTCATGCGGTCGATGTGGCAACACTGCACTTGATTAGAATTTCCCGCGAACCGGATGTGACGTCATGGAGGGGAGGGAGAAAAGGGGAAGGGAAGCCGCCATTTTGTGTCACGTGACCGGAAGTTGGGATTATAGAGGTTCCTTATTATCCACCTACTCAGATAGATGAAGCTCCATTTATTTCTACAATTGCTTCAAAAGTAGGAAACGTCTCCGTAAAAACCCTCAGACTGGTAACTACGTACAAACACAACTTTAACTACCATCCTGAAAGTGTTTGTTAACCAAGTTTCCTATTGATCTGATAATATCTGCTGCATAACAACACACGTCGTTACTTCGATGAATTGCTTTTCCTATACCGACAGCAACACGTTAAAGGCAATCAGAATCGCTTGTGCGATAGTTTTTCTCGCGAGTACTGATCGGTCTGATGGTTCAGTGGTTACGGCGTCTGACTGGATATCGAAAGGTACCCGGTTCGAATCGTGGTCCCTGCAGGGATTTTCGAAGGACCTTATCCAGAAGTTTGCCTCTGGAAGAGTGCTGTGTAATGTGAAGTATAGTATGGTATAAATGGCTTAGTTCTTACCTTCTGAATAGAAAACAGGAAGTGTTAATGGAGATTTTTAAGGCTGCCTTACGTGGTCCACTGTTTTCTGAGTGGGAATTAATTAGATGTGGAGTACCTCAGGGTTCTGTATTGGAGCCACTGTTGTTTTTAATATATATAAATGATCTACCCTGTGTTTCATCTAAAAACTCAAAATGTGTCCAATTTACAGATGACACAAATATAGGAATTAAAAATACTCCAGATTTATCTACAGAATATATTTCAAATTATATCTTTAAACTTATTAATAAATGGTTTAAAGACAATAGCTTGTCTTAAACTTTGATAAAACTCAGTATATGCTATTCAGTACATCACGCAGATTAACACCAGATGTAGACACAAAATTTGCAGGCTAGTCCATTCAAGAAATAGAGTGTGTGAAATTTCTAGGTTTGCATATTGATCATAATTTAACTTGGAAGGTACATGTTTCTGAGTTACTAAAGCGATTGGGTGCAGCCACAATTGCAATTCGTACAATTTCAACTATAAGTGATCTCCGTATGAGGCAGCTAATTTATTTTCACACCTTATTGTCATATGGAATAATATTCTGGGGCAATAAGAATTATGTGTGGGGTTAGCAATAGAACTTCATGTAAAGAGCTGTTCAAGAAGTTAAGGATTTTAACATTAGTGGCTGAGTTTATATACACATTAATGTCCTTTTTAGTAACAAATAACACTTTGTTTGAAACAAATAGTAAAATTCACAATTATGGCACTAGAAATAAAAATTATCTTCACAAGTATTACAAGTCGTTGTCATTTGTTCAAAAAGGGATCCGATATTCAGGGATACATATCTTCAACAAGCTCCCAACTCATATTAAATGTCTAGCAGAAGATAAGAATAAATTAGGGAAAACATTAAAAAAATTTCTCAGTGACAACTCTTTGTACTCTGTAGAAGAATTTATTTCTAAGGTAGCTCCAAAATAAACTGCCAGTAATTTGTGTAAATGTAGTTGACATAATTAATGTACCATGTATGCTGGGACTGTTCATCTTTTGGTGTATGTATTATTTTGTTATGCAATTCTTTAATGTACTATGTATCCTATGACTGCACAACTTCTGGTGTACTTATTATTTTGTTATGCAACTGTTTAACTGTAAATTGAGAACTTTCCACATCCCACAGAGCCAGTCTCTTATATTGGGATCAATGGAATGTATGGTATTTATGCCAGAACGCTTTCGTGGTTCTGATTCCAGGTTGAATTGTAGGTCTCCTGTGTCCAGTGGGATTACCGTAGTATGCGCACCCAATAGAAACAATGTCACCACATCTAATGATTGTTCTGAGTATTCCGTTTTCAAGACTCATCTCCCGGTTGATGCTCTTGTTACTAGAGATTACTGGTTCTCGTAACATATATAATGCCTTGCGCAAGTTGCAGCAAAACAATTTTATGGCTGTCAGAATTGGTTCGATATTGAGAGAAGAATTACCGAGTGCGCTGGGTGAGTGGCAGCGTTCGGGAGGACGTGGGTTCAAGTCCCCGTCCAGCCATTCAGATTTCGGTTTTTTTGCTGTTGCTCGAAATTACTCGAGGTGAATGCTGGGATGGTTCCTTCAAAAGGCTATGGCTGACTTGCTTCCCATTCCCTACCCATAGTCCTTTCCCGCTTCTCACCAAGCATGGTGGGTGAGCAGTTGACGCACTGGCCTCGCATTCGGGAGGACGGCGGTTCGAATCCCCGTCCGGGCATCCAGATTATTTGGGTTTTCCATGGTTTCCGCAAATCTGTCCAGGCGAATGCCGGGATGCTTCCTTCAAAAGGATATGGCCGAATTCCTTCCCGTTTCTTGTCCCCAGTTCTTTCCCTCTTCTAATGACCTCGATTTCGTCGAGGCGGGTCCCTTAAAGACGTATTCATGATGAAATTATCGGCCGAGATCTAGCAAAGCCTATCTTATTTATGTATTACTATTATTCCGTAAGATCAAAACCTTTTTATGGGGAATACGAGGTAAGTCTTACCATGCAGAAATTGTGATACATCGTTGCTTTATTATTTTTTTTCGCAATCAGGAGATGAATATAAAATGCCTGTGTGGCGTATCAATTTCATCCAGAGTCGTTGCTTTAAAGCTTTTGAATGTAAGTTACAACAATGCCTTTTCTTCCGAATTTTCGTTTAGGTTCCACCGCTATTCTTCAAAGGCTACAGCGTCAAACCTTTTACTTAAATTGCAAGTTACGAATTCCTGTAAGTAATTATGAAAGTATATCTTGGAGATTGTATAAACTATAGAAGAAAATGTCTTAAAATTTGTTTTCAGCATTAGTGTTTCATGATTGCAAAAGTCAGTAATTATATAAATTATTTTTGAGAATACGGTAGATATGTGTAATTTATTGCCTTATGAATAACTACATTCCACTATTTTATTCCTAAGTTTTTATATATCGAAAGATAAAAAAATTTTCATTGGACGTAGTGCTTTTTTATGTAAAAAATTGAATTATTGCGTTTAGAAAATGAACAACAATTTTCAATCTATATACTACTGTTCAGCTATAAATAAAGAATCTTACAACTGGGTTTAGGAATATTCCCTTTGATAAGATCTAAACCATTAGTATTTTTCTGGGATTGAAAGTTTTATTACTTGATTGTACCCAATTATTTTTATGGTAATATACTGTATAATACATGCCTCATGGGTGAAATAATAAATTGAGATCATTACCTATGTGTAATATGCTGTTGATATTTGCCGAGATTATATTTTTTTTGGAATAAATTATGTATAATTTTTCAGAGGTATTTTATAAACCTAACATTACAATTTATTATCAGTGAAGTAAAACACATATTAAATTTACAATAGCTATCAATATACTTTCTTATATTTTCAAGATTTAAACATCCATTTTGCAGCTTTTGACGCATGAATTATTATTTGTGGTCTCCATTTTTAGAAAAGTCTCTGTTTTTGTACTGGAGTAAACAGTTTCGTCTTCTTTTTAACATAACTCGCCTATTTTTGCTGGCAATTGATTTTGAATAAGCAGTTAATACAATTTACCTTATGTTTGTGTTCTTGATATTTCCTTAAATGACATTTAAATTAATGTGTATTGTCAAGGGTTTGATCTCCTAACCACATCATTAACATACAGTTTTCAATTTGTTAGCAGTCTTTCATAATTTTCCGTTATCATGTGTATGGAACTATTGGAAATTCATCAACATAAAACGTCCATACTTGAAATTATTGTCAGTGTCTCTGCAATTAGCTTTGACAATAGCTGTTGAAGAATGGAATGATATGCTTCTGAAAAGGCGTAAAAATATATAATTCACTCCTGTCCACTGTTTACGGAATCAGGAATTCAACAATTATTATGGAATGTATAACTTCTATTGGTTTGCCATGACTTCTTGAAACTGTAAAGCGTAAAGGAAGTAAACATTTATTGTTTCATGAGTTCCACGTTTGAACTTTCCTTAATACTGATTTTCGCTCATTATCACCATTAAATAGGCTAGGTAAAGATAAAAGGAAATTGTCCGCAGTGCATCGTTTCAGGAAAAAAACTGCATAAAACCAAATCTTCATGAATTTAGAGTTTAAAACCAAAATTTCCAAAATGGAGTCCACCATAATGAAATTTCACCTACCGAGCGTGGTGGTGTAACGGATAGCGTTCTGGCCTCGCATTCGGGAGGACGGCGGTTCGAATCCCCGTCCGGGCATCCAGATTTGGGTTTTCCATGGTTTCCCAAATCACTTCAGGCAAATGCCGGGATGCTTCCTTAAAGAGGCCATGGCCGAATTCATTCCCATTCCTTGCCCCCATCCTTTCCCGTCTCTAAAGACCTCGCTGTTGAGAGACGTAAAATTCACTGCCTATTATCCCACAATGTTTCCATTAGTCCAGCGGTTCTCAAACTTTTATGCTTCGCGAACCACTTTTAAATTTTCCAGACAGTGGCGAAACCCCTAAAAAAAATTTTAAAAAAAGCTTTAAAAAAAATAAGAATTTTTATTTTCATATAAGTAATACACTTATACAGAAGATTGTTGTCAGTTAATGTGATAGATGAGCTTGTTTTTTGTCGCATGTTGAGTCAATATCAGGAACAGTTTTACTCAATCTCAGTCTCATTTCATATTCGACATTCATTCGATTCCTGTATTTCGTTTTTATCATAACCAGGTGTGAAAACCCACTCTCACATAAGTAAGTTGTCACGAAGGGTAAAAGGAAATTAACTGCTTTACGTGAGAGCTCCGGATATTCTTCCTGTCTTGCTGCCCAAAAATCAATTAAAGACATCTTTTTAAAATCAGCATGAAGAGTACGATCTGTGGACATTTCCTGCAATGATTCATGTTGCTTAATGCTCAAACCAGAATTTATGCTTTTGGTTGTGACCATAAATGGATTTGGAACCCAGTCTTCAGCATTACCGATATCTGGAAAATACCTTTTCAGTTCATCAGAGAGCTGAGACAAATGTACAATAATTTCAGCTTTTACTTCGGCATCCAGTGATAAGGTGTTGGTCGAAACAAATTCATGCAGAAGAGGAAAACATTCAATAACACCTGATATCATGCAAGTTTTCCAAAATTCAATTTTTCTTATGAGGGCTTGTATTTTATCCTGCACAATGAATATGTTACACGTGGAGCCTTGCATAGAAGCTTTCGTTTCGTTGAGAGAAGAGAAAATATCAGCTAGATATGACACCCTCATAAGCCAGGTTTCATCTTCAGATATTAACTTGAGGTTGAAGTCACTGTCCTTCACAAATAAATAGACTTCATGACGCAGTTCAAAAAACCTAGCTAACATCCTGCCTCTTGACAACCAACGCACTTCACAATGTAAGAGTAATGAAACATGTTCACTGCCCATGTCCCGATATAATAATGCAAAAAGTCTCGAGTTGAGCGGACGTGCTTTTATGTAATTTATTATCTTTACGACCTCTGACAATACTGTTTTCAAATAATCAGGCATTTTGTTGCACGCCAGTGTCACTCTGTGCAATGCACAGTGCATACTTTTGGCTTCAGGAGCAAGATGTTTAATTCTAGTGATTAGTCCAGATATCCTACCTGTCATGGCCTTGGCACCATCAGTCGAAACACCAACACACCTTCTCCAGCAGGCCCGAAACTACCGCCGGGGCACGGGGCACTGCCCCGGGGCCCCCGAGCCCGAGGGGCCCCCAACCAATGGTTAAAAAATTATTGTATTTTAATATCTAATCTAACTTCCTATAAAATACCCAGCACCTAGCTAAAAGTTAATAATAAAAATCCATCAAAGCGCCAGAGTAAATGTTTTTGAGTGTCCGTTCATATACTCTATACGCTTCGCAGACAGCAGAATGTCGAGTTGAATGTGCCCTGTCGCGCCAGGTGCCTGCCGAGTGATGACTGATGAGTCATGCGCAGGCTGGGGCGTGCAGTGAGCTAGCGCTGAAAATTGGAGAACGAAAGAAGCTTCCGGCGAAAAGTTCTTGAAAGAATCCTAAATGTGACCTCAATACTTGCAATATGTAATCTCGCATTTCGTGGATCTAATGAAAAGTTAGAATTTAGTAACAAAGGAAACTTTCTCTCGATAGTGACCTAGTACTGGAAAAATTGATTCGGCGTCCGCTCGGGACTGTGAAATACCTCAGTCCTAAAATTCAGAATGAACTTATAAACCTATTAGCCTTAGAAATCAAAAATGAAATTACTGTTGATCTTCAAAACTGCTTGTTTCTTCATTGATTTTAGATACCACTCAAGAAATTGCTAAAGTCGAACAGTTAAATGAAGTTTACAGGTATGTCAAAATAGTTAATGATATCAAAATATGTGAAACTTTTGTATCCCTTAGAGAGGTAAAAGATCAGTCTGCCCAAGTTCTTCCAGAAGAAATACTTACTTCATTGCCAACCCCTCTCCCCCTGTACCGAGCCACGTAGTTTGTGCACGCTGTGCCAGAGCTATTCGACTTCAGTCCGGTCGTCCACTGGCACCGAATTCGGCCGAATATGACCGACTAATCCCGAGACATGTAAAGGCATTGCCACGCGTCCACTGGACACGACCTGCTCGGCCGAATACAGCCGAGTGACGGACCGATCCCATTGAAATGGGATTAGTCGGACGTATTCGGCCGAATGGCAAACGCATGTTGCGCTCCTGACAACCAAGTCTTCAGTTTTTTATCTTCTATTAGATCCTGATTTTTATTGTTTCAAACTCTACCATACACTGTGGTGGTACACAGTCACTGTAAATATTTTAATAAAAAATATCTACGGAAAGGCAATTATTGCAAATGCGCCTACGCAGTTATTATGATTATTTTATTAAAAATTTGTAAAGACAATTATTTGAACTTCGTACTGGAATATTCTTAAACGATTATATCACTCTTGTCGGGACCGTATTTAGGTTAGGATATATAGGCTGCAGCCTATGTGCCCTGCATCACAAAAACAAAATAACTGTTATGATTAACTTTATTTGATGTGAACTGCATTGTCAAATATTTTTACTCTCAACATTGGATATAGCTAACCTTTGAAAACTGCTCAATACTGTACCCATGCATCTATTATAAATGTATATATATCTGGGGGGGAGGGGGGGAAATAAATGAAACAAGGCAAAATTTTGATCTTTTAATGTTGAATTGACCCTTTCCTCCCTGATGGTACAAATTAGTACCATTATGTTTACCATCATATAATTTGTCAATACCATTATGCACTGTATTGTTAAGCCTGTTGATCCATTGTTATACCATTAGGTCAGACAACGACAACATTTACTTTTAAATTCTGCATGAAACTGCGGAGCAATGAATTTTACAACTTGGTGCTTGACAGCGTATTGACAAGATTAACAAGTGGTACTTTACAATGCCTTTTTAGGTGAGAATTTACTTGGTAAGTGTCAATTTCTGTTATTACTTTTTTAGTTTGAATATTTAACCATATATATTTTACCTATAAAATATGTTTTTCTAGTTTCTTTACTAAATAATTCAGAAAAACCAATGAGGACCAATAAGTGCCATCAGGGACTTCTGGTTTTGTACAAATTATTGGTAAATAGATTTAGCAAGTATACAATTGGTTTTATTATTGTTTTAGATATTTTCAAATGATTATTTCTAAGAACTACGCTCTGATTGAAGCTCTTCTTTTAGAAGTTAATAATTTATCAAGGCAAAAATGAAGAAATGACTGCAAAGTTCTCAGATTACTCATTGGGTCAAAGAATGGTCTTAGAATTGACTGAACAAAAATGGAGCAATGATTATGTTATCTATTTTGATAATTATTTTTTATCTGTTTCATTATTAGAAAAACTGAAAACTGAAAATTGTGTGTTTAATTTCAAGTACCTTTATCCAAATATATAATTGAAATTATAAATTTCCCTGTATTTCCAACAGCCAGTAGGAAAGTGGCACCAAAATATTCAGTCTTATGTGTTATCACTTATTATCAATAAATGCTGCTGCAAAGAAATCAGTAGTTTGGTGATTTCTTTGATGGAATTGATCCAAAAGTTTATAAAAGATTTATTGTGGCTCAAAATATAAAAAAAATAAACAAATTAAAGCTCAAAGACAAGCTGTTTATTTGTTCCAAGTAATGAAACCATGCACAAAAGAACCTACAAATTGCTCAGTTGGGACTCAGCATACTTGTTTACAAAAAATTATTTCTGTGAAAACCAGTTTGATGTTAGCTTCTACTTCATATTTTATCATGAAAATTGATGCTGAAGTTCTCAAAAATTTTCCTTATGTTTATATTATGGTAATGTTGTAGTAACAATCAGTTGTCACATTTGAGTGATGGGCTAATAGCTGAATGACAGATTGAGACGTCATGTAACTTGTGATAAGTTTTATTTGATGTAAGCAGTATAATAATATAATTTGCATATTAACTAATCACTAATTTTTTGTGACAATATAATTTTTCCTAATATTTTACTTCCCTAACATAATGGGATTCTCTCCAAATAGGGTTACCAGATGACGGTCTTCAAAAAAGAGGACATTTCTAGATTAATACTAAATTCTGCAAAAGTGTTGTGGGTTTCTCAACATTTACGGATGTTGCATTAAGATAAATTATAACTACACACTTAATAAATAAAAATATTTAAGATATGCATAATTCACTATACTTTTTGCAAATGAAACGTCTACAATAGGTAGTATATTACTTTATTTTATTAAATCATGCAACGTTACAACAATTTGTGGCACATTTTAATATAAACTACAAAAAAATCATCATTAGTACATTTCTCATCTTCATCATTATTCCCTGAAGTACTCAGATATTTCTTTGATGAACCAATTTCTGAGAGTAATTTCTTATTTTCCAACAAATAATTATTAAACTGTACACAAGATAAATCCTTATAATTATATTGCACACTTATAATTCCCTTAACAGACTCAACACTGAGTCTATTTCTATCTTTGGTCCACTGACTGTTTGCTAATGAAAAAATCCTTTCTACACTAGCATTGTGGCTGGGAATAGCAAAGAAAAACTCCGCAATTTTTAGTAGTTCTGAGAAACAAGCACCATTCTTTGACTCTCGGAAATATTTACACCAGATATCATTTGACAACTGATCTGTATTAACGTTAGCCTGGTTTGTCAAAAATTTCTGAAAGTTGCAAAACTGATCAAAGCACTTTACATCATCTATTTTAATATTAAGTTTTTCATTTAGGTACAGAATTGTTTGTTCCACATCTCCCCAATTTGGAGAATTCTTCAGACCTATCCATTTAAATACCAAAAACTCTTGATACTGAACCAACCATTTCTTAAGATACGTAATTGTTGCATCATAAACATGTGTTATTTCTCCTTCTAGCATATCACATTTAGAACCATAACCTTCATCCCGTTTTTTTTTTCTCAAAATTTCTTTTAGTTTTAAAGATTTGAAATTCTCGATTTTTCTTTCCTGAAGAGCATTCAACACACCCTCAAGAATATGTATCATTTCTACCAGTGAATTTTTCTCTTTTTCTAGGGCCAAAATATTATGTTGAAATAATGACATAAGAGAATGAACAAACCATAATCGTGCTTCACTAAGCTCATTTTGGAAAAACATTTTAATCAGAATTGGAATTTCACCCTGAGAACTGAAATATGATTTCAGTGCTGGATACATCTCAATTAGTCTCGTGACGCAAGGAAAAAGGGACAGCCACCTACTCTTAGAATGACACAATATTTCCCTATATTGTACATCTACAAAATCACGAAAGTCCTTAAGACTGTGTACACAGAAAATAATTAAATATTTTTAATACTATGGAATCAACATCTAATGTGAGTCCTGCATCAATACCATGTTGAATGCAGTTATGTAAAACATGAGCAGGGCAGCCTAATCCTACTAATCTATCATTTAAATTGTTTTTCAGATGGGCGAAAACATTATTTCCCGACCTCTTACCAAGTCCACTAATCCCACCAAAATTTGTATTTGTATTGTCCCCAGAAAAAGCAACACATTTATTATTAATACCTCTACTTCTAAGAGTATCACATATGTAAGATGCAATCGTTTCAGATTTTTCATTTGGATTACTTTTAAGTTCTATCACTTTTGTTTGAATTCCCCCAGATTTAAAGTCATAGTATTGAATTAGAATTGGAAACAGTTTCACAGAACCATGGTTACTGCCGTCTGTTGCAACACCAAAACATGAAATACACTCCAAAGCGTCAATAGAAGCATTAACAGAATGAGGTGACAATACAGAATTAATAATGGCTTCTGTTTTAGTGCGCGCACATGACATTTGTTTCGCTATATTTGAGTCTGTAAATAACACTTTCTGCAGTTTTCCAGTACAGTCCATTGATTTAAAACTTTGATGATGTTTTACTGTGTGAAAAGATAGGGTGCCTTCAGCTGCATGGACCAGATCATTAATTTTGGAATCCTTTTTTGCAAAAAAAATCGTCAACTTTGGATGAAGATGCTGCAGTACGTATCCGCGTTTTGTGTTTTTCAGTGTTTTTGTGAGCTTCTAGGTCTAGCCCCCCTGCAAATTAATAATTGTGCGTGTTATACGTTATTCAGTGTAAGAAAATCTGAGCTATTACACGCAAATTTCCAGTGTCATACGATATTTACGTAAAATCGGTCCCATGGTTATAAATCTTACCTTTATTAGCAACTGAAACAAATGTTCCTGATGGGCAGATAAGACATTCTGCCTCTGAGCTAATTCTTCCCGGTCTGAAGTCAGGAAATCGTTTTTGTAATTCGTCACTGAAGACACATTTGCGTTTTGGCATGATTTCACTTGAACAGTAAAACTGCTTCACTTCACAACAACAAAAACGCAACTTACAGTAAAGCAGTTGAAAACAATGATTCTAGAAGCCGAGCTGACTACCGAAGTACTTTGCATTGTTGCGTACATAATGTTCTTCACCGGCCGCCCCGCAGCTCGTATTTCACGATAATTGCCTCGCCACCTATTGCTCAGAAATCGTAACTATATCTTGACACAGTGCCGAGACAGAAAAAGGAAAAGTGTAGATAAAATATCACATTGTTGGCATAAAGGTTAAATTCTTTAGGGTTTACCATTTTGACAGATGGGAGAGTTTTATTCCCACACTTTCAAGTTTAGGCAGTAGTAAAACGGAACTAAAAAAAAGAGGACATTCCTTGATTTTTCTCAAAACCCGCCCGGAACATTTTTACGGTCCAAAAAAGAGGACATGTCCGGGTAAAAGAGGACATCTGGTAACCCTACTCCAAAGATGATGGAAATACTGTATCCTTTCAAAACTTATGTTGCTTCATGATTATCATACATTCCTGCTCAAACACTTCAGGTATCGGTAAAAGTATCAACAGGTAGGTCAAAAATAAAAATTCCACTAGGGATGGACTGTCAGGAAAAGCTAAAAGTCATAAAATTCTGCAAAAACCTTTTGAAAATTTCTTTTAAGTGGACTCCCTCAGTTATATTTTTAAAAAATCTCAGATGGTACTGAGTATAAAGGCAAAAAAAAAAAAAAAAAAGTTTTTGTAGCATTAGTAGCAACAAATGAAGAATGTTTTTGCCACAGGTGCACAATTCCTTTTGAAATTCTCTTAAGTCCTCATTTATATTACAAATAAAAATTCACATAATTGAAAAAGTTGGAAGCAAATGATGAGCATTTTCAAAAGTTCTAAGGCTGAACGGTCCTTTTCTAAGCTTAAATTGATCAAAAATCATTTGAGAATTACAAATGAATTCGCTTCTTTGAAAGTAACGAAACAAATGTTTAAAAAATAATCAAATGCATCTAATCTTTAATATTATCAAACTACACTACTTTCCATGCATCAGTTACTGATTCCTTGTCTTTTAAGGAATGTATGCATTTTAACTAACTTAATTTACATCTATTTGTAATTATATCTTTAATTTGCCTTAAACTTTAATTTAAAAAAGTCATATTAAAAGTTTTCCGCTATTTTCATCTTATTAAAAGTTACTGTTTTTCATGTTAACAATGATTTTAAAAGCAGAATAGCACTAGAAAAAAGAGCCTTCATGAAAAAGAGAAAACTTGTAGTTTCAAATATTGATATAGGAATTAGAAAAAACTTTTTAAAACTCTATGTGTGGAGCACAGCACTTTATGGCAGCGAAGCATGGATTTTAGGAATATCAGCAGAAGGAAAATTGAAACATTTGAAATGTCGTGCTATAGAAGGCTGCTAAAAGGTAAGTGGACGGATAAAGTACGAAAAGATCAAGTTTTGGAAATGATGGGCGAGGAAAGAAGTTTGTGGAAGAGTCTTACAGAAAGAAGAACCAGGCTAGTAGGTCATATTTTGAGTCATGCTGGATTGGTTAATTTGCGGGTGGAGGGAACAGTCTAAGGTAAGAACTGTAGGAAGACAGAGATTAGAACATATGAAGCATATAATTGAGGACGTGGGTTGCAAGGGATATGTAGAGATGAAGAGGTTAACGCAAGTTAGTCAAATCAAATCATGGCATTGCACTGTTGACCAGGAGATCCAGAAAGATTGTTCGGGCGTTAAATGACAGTGTTTTAGATTTGCCTCTTGTGTTGGCAGTGTATAGCGGACCTACTTCATAGGGAGCCACGTAGCCCAGTGTAGCCTTCCTGCCAACCCCTCTCCCCCTGTACCGAGCCACGTAGTTTGTGCACGCTGTGCCAGAGCTATTCGACTTCAGTCCGGTCGTCCACTGGCACCGAATTCGGCCGAATATGACCGACTAATCCCGAGACATGTAAAGGCATTGCCACGCGTCCACTGGACACGACCTGCTACGGCCGAATACAGCCGAGTGACGGACCGATCCCATTGAAATGGGATTAGTCGGACGTATTCGGCCGAATGGCAAACGCATGTTGCGCTCCTGACAACCAAGTCTTCAGTTTTTTATCTTCTATTAGATCCTGATTTTTATTGTTTCAAACTCTACCATACACTGTGGTGGTACACAGTCACTGTAAATATTTTAATAAAAAATATCTACGGAAAGGCAATTATTGCAAATGCGCCTACGCAGTTATTATGATTATTTTATTAAAAATTTGTAAAGACAATTATTTGAACTTCGTACTGGAATATTCTTAAACGATTATATCACTCTTGTCGGGACCGTATTTAGGTTAGGATATATAGGCTGCAGCCTATGAGCCCTGCATCACAAAAACAAAATTTGCTTGTTTCTTACAATTCTTCTTTTTGTATCTTGGTTTTTCTTGTATGTTCATTTATTTTTAAGATTGAAATATTGATTTTTGCGAAGTTGGCAACATGGACATGATTCTCAACTTCGCATTCTTTTTCTTCTATAATTGTTCAGAGCGATGTTACTAAATTGTATCGAATATCTTATTGATTTTCAGTTGATTTCAGTTTATCTCAACAATTTTGCATTCTTCTAGATGCGTAATCTGACTCTCATAATATTTCGCGAAGGCAAGGTAAAGTCTGTTTTTTATGAAATGTAAGTCACTATGCCATTTAAAAAAAAATAACACCCCGTTCGCTTGGTGTTGAAGCATCAATGACGGATCGGCAATATGTGTCTGACGTTATTCGGTTGCAGTGGATGATGTTAATCGGACGAACTGGTCGGGCGTCAAATCGGGAGTTACTCGGACGAATGCGGTTCGAACGAAATTCGGTTCAAGTGGACAACCAGCCTTAACCACTGAGCGCTTAGTGATAGAACGTCACTACTTGTTACATTTAAAGACTCGCTCTTACAAACCAAGGGGACAAAATTTTTCGTCCTTGCAGGTCACTTTCCCCAGATGCGTCGTAAATTAATAAATTATTGTTCAAATAATGCTGATGCAGCTTCTATTGAATAAATGCTTAGTTTTATATCCATTTCGGTTCTCTTTAAGTGATCATAAGCAATCGAAATTTGTACTAAAATATGGTTTGCAGTTCTTTTTTTTTTCAGTCTGCAGTGACGGCTTTGTAGAAGGTACTGACAAACTTTTGTATATTTAGTTTCTTATTTTTCCGAAGCCAGCTTGTCTTTGCATCCACCTAGTATTTCTCGTTTGGTTTCGTACATATCCATTTTTGATCTCACATATCAAAATCCTCAGAAACAATATAGAAAATATATATACGCGGCCACATAGCCGTGTTGTTTTCTTCAGATACATCTCCCTCTGTTTGTTTCTTCAGTGTGTTTTGAATTTATGAGAGCAGAATCGAGTGTGTTTTCTATTTCGTTTTAATTTCTCGCGTACTCCACAAATATTGCGTTGCGGCCGTGTATTCTTCGCAGACTATGTTTGATCTGATGTGCTCTACCAACACTCAAAACATGCCAGATTAATATTCAGTGTACAAGTAGATGCCATTTTCAACCATTTCGAGAAGAGTTTGAGGAGTTAGCATAAAACGATAGTTGCTGTAATTTTATTGTATTTTTATTATTTGTTAATTTAATTGTGTTGGAACACGCTTAGTCATCTAACTATCACTTTTATATATTTTTTTATTATCACATATAATTTGAGTGTTAAATTCCTCCCCCATCAACTTTTGCGATTTAAGAATTTTAATTTTAAATTTTTTAAATTCCTTCAGCGTTTGTGGTAAATTATTCATCACTTGGTAATTTCTTCCAATCCCTGGCACCCTTAGCCATAAAGGAAAAATTTTCTCACTCCCTTATGCATGATTAATAAAATACATGATATTAATCCTAACTAATTATAATGATTCCTAATATGTATGAACACAATGATATTTCGTTACTGAAATGTTAATAAATGACCGGCAATGCAGCTGTTTTTCACGTTTTACTGTGTTGTTTCTCCTGTTTTCGAGGTATCAACGACGAATCTGTGTTGAACTGTAGATTTAGTTTTAGAATTTTTGTTAAATTATTTTGACGTAACTCTAAACTTGCCAATAAGCTGATTGTTTTCCTACTTACATTAGTGTTAGCAGGCTCTGTAGCTGCACATATCTACTTTTTTCATAAGCATATTGCTTTTGGATACATCTGCCAAACTGCTATAAGGTTTTTAGTTGTTGTTTTTTTTACGCTTGTTTTGGAAGTGTGTCAGTGGACAATATTTTCGTAATCTGTTATCAACAAACTTACAGTACTTGAGTACTTGCATGCAGTTCTGTTGTGTATGTGAAAGGAAATGTGTGTGGGTTTAGTGTATCCACATCTGAGAGTTCAGTATGTGCTCATTTAGTACTTGTTTAAAATTGTTTATGGCTTTCTGTATGAGGTCAGGCTGAGGGTCTTGTCTGCAGTTATTATCGATGGGGGACTATCGTATCACAGTTTATGTGATTTGATGTGTGAAAATTTTGTACGATATATTCGAATGGAATGGTTTCTGTATTTCAGTGTTCTCGTGTGTTGTTTGTATCGATCTCATGCATATTCTCTCACTCGGCAAGTGCCTCAATAGAGGTAAACGTTTGTGTCAGAGTGAATTTTAATTGCTTGTGTATTGATTTGAGTGTTCGAAGTGAATTGTCGATACCATTCTTTCTTTTTCATGTTAGTGATACAGTGTTTGCATTTTTTGTAATGTGTTATTGAGTACAATTTATTGCCATTTTCAGATTCATTAGTCGTTGTGTATTTCGAACTGTATGTTTTATGGATGTGTTTGTCTGGTGAGTTCAGTTACATTGGCGGTTATTTATCAACAATGCAATTAATCGGGCAACTGCAGAAAAATGGCCTACAACAACATTACATTTTCCATTATTGTTACGATTAATAATGTCCTTTGTATTGCGTTAACCATGATATGACCATCTGTGTTCCGAACCTAACGTAGTTGTTCCGCCAGATCCGCTTTCTGATTTTACCTACCATCCAGCTACCAAAGTTCCCTTCTCACTTTATATGGAAGAGAGCTATCATTGAGAAAGCTACACCCTACAAATTTATTTTTCCAATAAAACAGTTATCCAATATTCAAAGTATTACACTTGTACACTATATATGTATGCGTTATAAACGAGGATTACGCAAAGCTTGACTTCTTACATCCATACACATACATGGTAAGACACAAAACTAATCATATCTACAGCATCATTATTTATTGACACTTTATAAAAATATAATTGATATATGCTATACCTAAGTTCCGGCCCGGTGGTTGAGCGGTGACGCTCGGGGCTTACATTCGGTAGGACGCTGGTTAGAATCCCCGTCCGGCCATTCAGATTTCGGTTTCACGTGGTTTTCTCCAAATCACCCCAAATAAATTCCGGAATGGTTCCTTCAAAATGCTATTCCAGAATTCCTTCCCGTTCTTCGTTCCCAACCCTTTCCCGCCTGTAAGAAAAATAAAATCGTCCTAGGTAACACTGATTTGGTGAATGTAGTCTAATTAGGTGTTACAAATTGCGAACTGGCTTTTTCAGTATTGGCTGAACTGGAATTCTTGTAATATACATTTTGGTTTTTTTTTGTTTTTTTTTTTTTTTTGCAGAAGTAAGTTGCGTTGTAACTAAAGAATTCAGTCTTTTTTTAAAGAAAAAAAAACTACTTAACTGTGAGAACCCGAAGTGCTCAAGTAATATGTGAGAGTTTTCGAAGTACGAATCAAGAGTTAAATGACACTTTACATCTGCGTTTATTCTTAAATTTCTTAAAACAAATGTTTACACAAGATGTAGCGATGACGCCGTTATTTTAGACTGTGTTGTGGCATCAATGGTCAATTAAGGATAATTTATCACGACAACACTTTACCCGATGTTATTATATTGGCTACTTCACTACAAAATGCATAGTTACAGCTGTTTCCATATTAATTTTAATTCCATTTTTCGGAAGCGTTTCAGGCCTTTCGTTTAATAGATCACCAGTGAAAGCTTAATAACTTACATTTAGATCAACGAAGACTCCTCAGACTACCTGAAAAAAAAGTTAAGCACCCTGAATGGGAGGAAGAAAAGAAATAAAACTTCATGGATTCAAAGGTAACGTTATGCAATTACAACATCGAGTCAAATTTACACTTAGGAGAGGATACAATGGCATCCAGGCCAGAGGGGAATACATGGGCTCATACTGCAAAGTTCTTTGAAAATTTTGTTCGATATTTTAATCACTGCAATAACATACCCTTTCATCCCGTGGAGTTTCATTTCATTTCTTCCTTCCCTTCTGGGTGCTTCACTTCTTTTATCAGGTAGCGTACATCCAACCGATCCACAACAAACCATATATAGACTGTTGGAATACAGTAGACTCTAAACACCAGGACAAATAAAAGATAATAAAAGATTTAGATAAGAGAATAATCATTGCTTACCGACCCTGTCCTGGCTTCAATACTCGTAATTATAGTAGATTTTGATTGTCTTTGAATCGTTTTATGTTGGGCGCCAGTGAATCTATCACTATATGAAATTTTGAATTTAATTTGAAGAAAAAATTATTATATACAAAAATAAAACATATAAGGATATTTTCGTCATGATTAGTTGAATAAAACCCTCAACTACCATATACTAAAAACAAACCACAACGTTTTATTGTAATTCCCTTAAAAATTTGATAACTGGTTTTGATATGATTGAAA
Organism: Vandiemenella viatica; assembly: GCA_031002005.1. NCBI lineage: Eukaryota > Metazoa > Arthropoda > Insecta > Orthoptera > Morabidae > Vandiemenella > Vandiemenella viatica. The sequence goes on from CM061921.1 coordinate 378,882,450, forward strand.
TCGTCATCAGCAAGTTCAATCTTTTACTGATACACTACACACCGAGAGTGGCGACCAAGGTGGCTGCTAGAATATGGAACAGTCTTGATAAGAATTATTTTTTAGGAACACCGTGAGGCCCGAGGATCCTTCAGTTCATCGAAGAGGATGTGCCGATAACCCAGAAGCTGGTCCTGGTAGTGATGGCGCGAATAATTTTAATATTACAGTCCCAAATACTTCATCCGTTTCCCGTCAGAATGTGGATATGAAAAATGTGATTTTAGACTCCACAAATAACAATACGAATCAGCTAAGGATAATAGTCCTAAATTGTCGGAGTATTAGAGGGAAAGTGGCAGATTTTCACGCCTCATTTGCGACTAATGATGTCGATATAATACCAGGAACCGAGAGCTTCAGTCTAGCTGATGTGCTCATAGCGATCACTTCCGTGTTCCGGAGCTTAGTCAGTCTCGTAAACAGTCAAGAGAACTTGCAGTCCGTCAGTGCAGTGAAGTGTGAATAAAATTTGAATTGCCTAAAGTTATACAAAACTAGGCTTCAATACTTAGCATCCACTGAGAGCCTGGGCCTTGCCCTAACATGGAAGAGCCCCCAGACACGGGGCAAATAATCAACGCGGCACTGCAGCCGTGTTATTTTCCAGAAACAGCCTCTTCAGCCCCGCCGATGTTGCACTTCCAACAAGGAATCCAGCCACAGCCATCTCATCTTCAGCCGCTCAACTTCCCAGGTAACGACGCTGCTTCTGCAAGTTGCCTCTCGATCGCAGTGTTGAACAATGTAAATTCGGAAGAAAGAACTGCTAAACGTTCTCGCATAGAGGGAAACCCTACTGATCTACCGAACGAGGAAATGTCCACTGAAACATTAAACAATCCAGTGAGTGTGCCCAGGAGTTAGCTTCCATGTCATCAGTGGTGTTCTACCCAACTACTTCAGCCGCAGAATTAGATCATCAATATGATAGCCATGATCCAACCCAAACCACATCAAACGAGGGTACGGGCATGGATATCACAAGCATTCCCGCGGATTGTGTAGGAGTTCAAAGTATATTATCGAACAATCGGAACTCTACTAACTAAAATAGTTTCCCCCAGTTGCCAAGCCCCAACTTAAATTCCAATAAAGACAGAAGTAAGAATAACAGATATAGCCGCACAGACACGGGTCCATACTTAGTCTTTGAGGAAAGTGTGGATAAAAATATTGGTAGACTTCACCCCATGTCAATAGGGAACCTTCTTTATACACATAGCCCAGCACATAAGCATGACATTATCAATATCGTAGCGGCCGGGAGAAATAGGTTAAAAATCGAAACCAATTCAGCAGCCTCTGCTAACTTGTTGGTTCAATCTACAGTTTTCAAGGACAAACTTAGAAGCATTAATTCCATATTTTTTGATAAACAAACAAGGTATTATCAGGGACGTAGACACCTCCCTGTCAGAAGAAGAAATCCTACAGGCGATAGAAAGCCCTTACCCAGTTATCGCAGTTAAACGGTTTATCAAGAAGAACTCATACCAAAATAATGATAGGAGAATACCGATACCAAATGCATGATCACCTTTAGATCACAATCCCTCCCGGACCACATAGCAATCTTTGGAGCACGTTGCCCAGTCGAACCTCATGTCCCACAAATTCTCGTCTGTGATAACTGTTTACGATTTTGCCATCGTATAACTCAATACCGCAGCGCTCCCCGCTGCAATAAGTGCGGAGGCCCACATACTATGGAGTCGTGTGCCAGCAAAGCAGATCCACTATGTGTTCATTGTCACGGTCCTCATTTATCCAATGACAGAATATGTCCTGTAATTGTTCAACAACAAAAAGCACGTAAGGCAGCGGCCCATAATAAAGCCTCTCCCATGCCGAATTGGTATCCCACCCATCGTCAGACATATTCACAGGCAGCCAGCGCCGCTCCGCTCTATTACGACGAAAAGCAATTCCCCCCGCTCTCTCCAATTGCAGTGCAGCCACCTAGTTTAGCCTCAACAAATGCTTTCCAAAACTATCCTATGATCCCTATCCAACAAAACCAAGAGTCTCGTCACCAAAGTAAAGTGCTCTCTCCAAACCAACCGATATATACTACTACTACCGTCGGCCGCAACAAGCAAAGGCCAGCAACCCCAAAAGCACAAAAGTCCAATTCCCCTCCTGTTTACCAAAGAATGTATGTACCCCCTCATATACCAATAACACCTATCACACAGCATCCTTACCCTCCTCAACCCCAGTATTAGGAAAAGTCCCCCCCCCCCCCCCACCCGAACAAGTAGCACTCATAGAGAAGATATTGCAAATGATTCTGAAGATGATTCAAGAATTTCAAGCAGCTCCACCTGATACTTCCCAAATCGACCCATTTCGTCACCTTCTTACCAACCTGGCAGGAACCAACTAAAGAACCGAATACTCTCTCTACTTCCTATGGCGATAAAACTTATGCAATGGAATGCTCGATCTACTATTGCCAATAAAGATATCCTATCAAGGGAATTGCTCGACAACAACGTAACAGTAGCAGCTATCAGTGAAACCTGGTTTAAGCCACATGCCCCTATCCATTTCAGGGGATATAACATAATCAGGGAAGATAGAACTGACGGAAAGGGAGGCGCGGCACTCTTAATAAAGGAAAAAATTTCTTTCCAACAAATACAGATAAAATGGGGCGTAAAAGAAGTACAGGCTGTAGCCGCGGAAATAGTAACACCTACGGGTGCCTACACTATATTATCACTATATAAACCACCACATGTGAGGGTCAGCTGTAACGAATGGAACCAATTGTGGGCGTCACTTCGTACCCCGTTTCTGATCTGTGGTGATTTTAACGCCCACCATACTGCTTGGGGCAATGACACATCGGACGCAGACGGAAGATCATTATTAAATTCTATAGAAGACTATAATCTAGTCATTTTAAATGATGGCTCACCCACACTAATTCCGACTCCCTACAGACGCCCAACATCGGTAGACATTTCTATAGCCTCACCAAATTTCCACGCGGTAGATAAATGGGAAACAAAAAGATATACATTGGGATCGGATCATTTCCCAATTTACATAACAATAGGAATGGAGTTAAACCCGCGAACTAGATATCATGCTAGTAGTCGCTGGCGTATCCAGGAAGCCTCGTGGTCTACGTACAGAAAGGTCATCTCAGAGGAATTAGCCAATCTTAATCCTAATCTATCTGTAAAGGACTCTTACGACGCTCTGATATCAATTATAAATAGGGCGGCGATGAAATCGATTCCTCGTCGTAAAACTGCTGAAAATTGCAAAAAAATTCAAAGTGTTCTGGTGGGATTCAGAATGCTCCAGAACAGTAGCAAAACGTATGTTGGCCCTGAGTAGTTATCGTAAAGTACAGACGCTCGAAAGTTATTTGGAATATAAGCGGGTGGATGCTCAGACAAAAAAAAATTCTAAAACGGCGGAAGAGAGATGAATGGATTAAATACTGCAACGGCATAAATAAGGATACAAGCATTTCAGACGTTTGGAAGAAAGTTAGAGCATTAAAAAAATTAAACTCAAATCGACCCGTAGAAGCTGACCCGGTCTGGTTGGAAGAATTTGCAGATAGGATAACACCATCCTCATGCATTACGGCTCCGATGAGCATACCTGAATTGGAAGAGGAACACTCTCATCCAATGATGACCCCTTTTTCTAGAACTAGAAAAAGCCTTATCAACAAACCAGAACACTTCCCCGGGTATTGACAATATCCATTATCCAATGCTTACAAATCTGCCTTCAGAAGGCAGAGATTTACTTCTCCACATTTTCAATGAAACATGGACAAAAAATGAGTTAATGGAGGATTGGACAACACAGGTGATTTTACCGGTCTTAAAACCTGGAAAAAATCTACTACTACAGGCTTCGTATAGGCCAATAGCTTTATCATCGTGCGTAGGGAAGACTCTAGAGAGAATGATTAAGAACCGCCTGGAATGGTGGTTAGAGGCGAACGATTTACTCCCTCAATCACAATTTGGATTTCGCAAAGGGAGAGGGACAATAGATAATTTAACTACTTTGACAACGGATATCACTGATTCTTTCAAAAGAAAAAACTGTACGGTCTCTCTGTTTTTAGACATTTGTTCGGCTTATGATCATGTGCAAATCCCTATCCTAAAAAGATTGGGGCTTCCAGAGAGGCTAGTGTATGGCATTAACACCCTGTTGGGGGAAAGAACAATCTACATACGATACAGGGATCATACCATAGGACCAAGAAAACTCTATACAGGACTACCTCAAGGGGCTATTCTGAGTCCACTATTATATATTCTATACGCATGGGATTTGGAAAGAGTATTTAATCCAAACACCCGAATTCTCCAATATGCGGATGACATCTGTATATATTGTATGGCGGCTACAATGGAGGAAGCGTTATCCAACCTAACAATTACGATGATGAACATGGACAAATGGTTTAAACGGAATGGGCTACAAATCTCAACTGAAAAGTCCTCAGTGATAATATTCACCAGAAATCGATTAGATCTTAACGAAATCAGAACAGTCAGAATAGGAATCTACTCATTTACAGTTAAATCCAATGTTCGCTTCCTGGGTCTAGTGCTGGACTCCAAACTCAGTTGGATTCCCCACATTACTCAAATAGTTAATTCCTGTAACCCAGCTCTGAACATTATACGAAGCATAACACGGGTATGGTGGGGTGCAAATCACAACACCCTCTTAAAAATATACAGAGCCTTAATTCGATCTGAAATAGATTATGGAAGCATTCTATACAGCAACGCAAATACTCGAACCCTTTCCATGCTGGACAAACTCCAATACAGCTGTATACGAACCTGTCTGGGAGCCATGAGATCGACTCCCACTAACGCCCTACTGGTTGAAGCCCGGGAGATGCCCCTGAATATCAGACGAAACAGGCTGGCTAGTAAATATATTCTGGAAAGGCTAGCATACAGGAATCATCCAATTATCTCGAAATGCAAAGATTTGTATAACCATGGATACATCACAGAGCGTCAGAGACTGGCTGAAGTCTTCCACAGTTACAGAGAGTGGGAAAAATTGGCAGACAGAATTATTCCAACGAAGATATTTCCCGCATATGACTATTATTCTAGCACTAGCATGGTACAGATACCAATATACTACATAACTCCTGAGACCAACCAACATGTCACCTACAAACAAGCAGTAAGGAAATACCTGGAGGACAATTGGAATTATTCGTTTTTTATATATACGGACGGATCCAAAATAGACTCAGGGGATGGAGTAGGCTGCGCCTTTTATTGCCCGAGAACCAGGTATCAAGAAAAGTATAAATTACCTTCGAAAACATCCATTTATACTGCAGAAGCCATCGCTATATTAAGAGCACTGCTTGACATTGACTGAGCCGAGTTTTTTAATAATCTCTGACTCGCTTAGCGTGCTGAACTCCATCCAAAGAAAATTTTTGGGCAAGAAAACCAATCAATTTATAGTTAAGATTGTGGAGACATATCTAGAATTGTCCAGAAAAAATAAATCCATAAACTTTCTTTGGCTAAAAGCACATGCAGGTGTTCCTGATAATGAAACAGTGGATCAAATGGCAAAGGCAGCCGCTAGAATAGGAGATACCTTAGATATCCAGCTTCCGTACACTGACTACCTCTTCAAAATAAAAACAAAGGCTCTGAACAAATGTCAAACTGAATGGGACTCCAACAAAGGCAGGAAGGGACAACATTATGGATCAATTCAACCCCGAATACCATCCCGCCCATGGTTCTTCAACTTTCCGGATCATAGAGGCGTCATTTCCACTATAATTAGAATGCGCTTTAACCATGGTTTATTCCCCCAGCATTTACATCGGATACACATTCTAAATACAGATATTTGTGATTGCGATAGAGCAGAAATAGGGGATATTAATCACGTAGTGTTTTCATGCCCCAAATATAAACAACATCGACGAAGATTTATAAAACAACTAGTCAACTATGGAATACCTCTCCCAACAAGCATCAGTTGTCTGTTGCACGGTAACAACGTGGCCATATACAAGTTGTTAAGTAACTTTGTAAAGTCAACTAATATAAAAATTTAGATGTGAAAAACTAGTTAATTGTAAGGATTTTAATCATTGTAATGTCAAAAAAATTACTAACAATAATTTATATTTCTGTATATTTCACTGTATCATTTGTAATAATGTGTGAGCAACTGTATTTAAACATAATGTGTCAAACCCCTTTAGGGAATAAACAAAAATGATCCTTTCTGATTAATCAGTTTACCTTGTTCTATCGTTTATATTTTACTAATCATGTCAAGTCTTGCTCTCTTACCTATATGTAAAATGTTTATATATGTATGTACAAATGGATGATGGTTGTATAGTGCCTAAGCGCTTAAAGCCAAATAAAAAAAAAAAAATAATAACAGAGAGCTGGTTGACGCCAGAGGTTGAATCTAGCGAAGTATTTGGCCCTCATTTTCAATGTTTTTTTCCGGAAGGACAGAATTGTCTCAATGCGCGGGGGTGTGTTCGTGGCCGTAAAAAAAAACCGTTAATTGCTCTGTCGTAACTGAAACGGAAAATGGATCAAGGAAAAAATTGACAAAAATTTAAAGTTCATAATCGGGTCTTTTATCGACCTCCGGATTCTGATTTGGCTAACGGGGAATACTTCAGAGAGTCGCTTAATAATATTTACAAAAAATTTCAAGGACATATATTGATCGTGGGTGGTGACTTTAACCTACCTTCGGTTAAGTGGGACACATACACGTTCAGGTTGGGTGGAAGAAGAGATAAGTTAGTAACCGAAACGTTCCTTGATTCATTTTCAGAAAGATCTCTTGAACAGATGGTCGAAGAGCCAACGCGGCGCGACAAAGATTCCTCGTCCATTCTGGATCTTTTTCTTATTAGCAATCCTGATATTGTAGATACAGTTTGTATAGAAGACGGTTTAAGTGATCGCAAGGCGGTTGTGGTAACTTTAAAATCTAGTCTGAATTTGAAGCATGACAAAGAGAAACTCGTATATTGCTTCGATAAGGCAAACGATGCGGGTATGGTTGATCACATTGCGAAAAAGCTTTCGACTCTGTGCCTCACACTAGGTTACTTAGGAAACTTCGTGGTTAAGGCATATCTAGACAAATATGCGACTGGGTTGCATACTTTCTGAAGAGCAGAACACAGTGTGTAGTTCTAGACGGTGAGCGTTCATCACATATCGAAGTGAAATCCGGGGTACCCCAGGGAAGCGTGATACGGCCTCTGTTGTTTCTCATACACATTAATGACTTATGCGACATAATAGGGGGGATGATAAGATTATTTGACGTCGATGCTATTATTTATCGTGAAATCAAAGCCCAGGAAGACTGCGCTTTGTTTCAAGACGATATTATGAAAATAATTGCGTGGTGTAAAGATTGACAGTTGGAGTTAAACGCTAAAAAGTTCAAAGTCATACGTGTAAGTAAAAAGGTGACACCATTTAACTATGAATATACAATTCACGATACTGTCCTTAGAACGGTAGATTCCGCTAAATTCCTAGGGGTAACAATTCGTAATAATTTGTCGTGGAATGAGCATATCAGGAATGTAAAGGGGAAAGCAAATCCTATGCTCCGATTTCTAGGTCGTAATTTAAATCAATGCACTCCGGAAGTTAAATCGATTGCGTACAAGTCACTAGTGAGGCCTCACCTGGAATATTGTTGCTCTGTATGGGGTCCCCATCAAAAAGGATTAATGGAGGCATTAGAGATGGTCCAAAGAAGAGCCGCCCGATTCGTGACAGGAATATATATTTGGAGGGAAAGCGTAAGTGCGATGTGGAAGGAGTTAGGTTGGAAGACCTGGAACACCGAAGGCGTTGCTCTCGACGGAAGCTAATTAAAATATTCACGACAGACGTTTTTCGGAATGACAGCCAGCAAATATTTCTACCAGCAACATTCATATCTTGGAATGACCGCGAAAATAAGATAAGAGAAATCAGGGCCAGAACCGATTCATTTCTGTTCTCATTTTTCCCATGCGCGATTAGGGAATGGAATAGAATGGATTTACTGGGCGAGTAAACTTAAAATCCGACAGGAGTAGCTTTCGATAAAGTACTCCGGCTATTCTGATCTGGGTTTTCCATGGTTTTCCCGGATCACTCCATGCGAATGCTGGGATGGTTCCTCACAATAGCCCATTTGCGTCTCCTACCACATCCCGTATATCCCTTCCAAACTATCACCCTTTTGGATAGGTGCAATGCACCCTCCACCACACATTTTTAGTGAATCGCGGAGTAATAATAATAATAATATGACCTCTTAAAGTCATGAATTCACGTAGGACTTGAGCAGTCTTCTCAGGTCGCACGATCGTGGGCGATGTTCTGCCAGTTAACTCCAACAACCCTTTGTATGTCCTTGTCCCCTGGTCTGGTGGTCTTCCTCTCGGTCTGTGGTGATCTCTTGGGCTCCACTCTAACACTGCTTCACGGCCCACTGCTACTTCAAGGTTACTGTCCTGTCTAAGATGTGTGTGACCTTCGTGACTGGTTGCTCTTTTCATATCTTTTCTCATTTAGCCTAGCATTGACCTTTGCAGTCCTTAGTTTATCTGTCGTGAATTCATTTAGAGGCCAGAACTCGCAGCCGTAGGTCAGTACAGGATGCACTGGTAATAAACTATTTTCTTTAGATTTGTCGGCGTATTAGATTTGAAGATAATATAATGCTCCACAAATGCTTGCCATGCCAACTTAATGCGACGGAAAATTTTGGTTCTTACGTCACCTCTCATGTTTACGAGCTGGCCAAGATAAATGTACTCACTGGCATTTTCTAAAGATTTTTTATCTAGTTTTATGTAGCCCTCTGTGGCTTATTTGTTAGGCATAGTTTTTGTTTTTGGAAGATTCATTCTTAGGCCAACTGCTTTACACTCGGAGACGAGGTCAGTAACCTAGGTTTGGAATTCATCAATTTCACTAGCCAAAAGTGCAATGTCATCAGCAAATCTCAAGTTATTAACTGCAATTGATTTTAATTCCTTTTTCCTCCCATTCTGGCTTTGACATTGCCACCTCCAAGACAGCTGAAAATAATGATTGAAATACAAGAACATAAATTTAATACAATAAAAAAAAGATCTGAATATGCAAATAAACCGACAGCATTTAATTTAGCTCAGTGGAATTCAATTCCTCAGATGTCGTTACTGGGTTAAGTATTTCAGAATTAAACTGTGGCAATTGTTCATTGGTTCCGGAAGACGTGTGATGATGACGGTCATTGTTTGATGATGCAGATTTCGGAGCCGTATGTAGACGCAGGAGACCGGGAACACTTAAAGCTTGTAGATCAGGCGTCGATATTAACCATTCCGATTCTTTTCATTGATTTTTTTCCCCCTTCTTTCAGGAAGCACACTTGAAGTTAACAAGTGATGGCACCGAATACCTCGTTGAGTAAGCTGGTCCCTCACCGTGTAGAGTTTATACAACATTGGTTTGTCCACAACTCTCGTACTCACTGATTAATGGGGAATGTTCTGTCCACACGTACACAGATATTGTGACGCGTGACGCTATATCAGGTTGACTATCTCCCACCTGCGAACGCTAACCCGCGCTCATATATTATCCTGTAAGTCTCTGATCGATTATTATTATTAAAATAATACATACGTACCATGAGCTACATTACAAAATCTCATACTAGTGAAATGTATTGTAAATCAGGTGACCTATTTCCAACTAATCTGTCGCCCTTGGTGTTCGCACCTTCTTGAAGGTTCACAAAATAAAATAAATTAGATTTATGAAAATTCATAGCTTTGAACTAATATAAGGTGAGCTATTATTACTATTGTCATGTTATTTATTTGAAATGTTTAATGTATGTGGCTGTTTCTTACGAATTTGGACGAGGTGTAATAGTTTTGTTTGTTCCAGGTGTCCCCCGGGATGGGGCAGGACTGCGCGCAGTGTCGTAAACCAACATGCAACACCTGTGGGAACATCTACACCGCCGAAAATAAAGTGAGTAACTCACTCCCACAGCTATAACCAGTCAAAGCACTGCAACATAGAGCCACGTTGCCGCTGGCGCTACTATAGCTGCTGTTCAGCTTCAAACAAATTTACTAGAGCTTTTTGATGCAGTGTACTTAAACAGAAAAATACTAATACTTAAGGCGCCACCACACTGGATCGGGAAGGAACAATGGTCCTGGGCCCGCGTACCGGCGGTCCTGATTGCGGTTTCTCGTAATCATGAAGGCGAATGCTGGGACGGTCTCCTATCTCCGCCTAATAAACTATACATTTCACAAACAAAAATACATTTATCACACACAGAACATAGTTACACATTTCGCAGACAGATGGCAGCACAAGATTCCTCGACTAATGTAAATGCTTCGGATCTGACAAATCCGGTTCTGTCACGACTAAGGAACATGTCCAACTCTCATAACTACACATCGGACGCCTTTTCATTGGTTCCTATGCCTGTTGGTCCACCAAGACGGGAAAAAAGTTAAAGTAACATCAAAATAATATGATTTGCTTATTTTCTCAAAGTATATTAGATGTAAATGTTTTTGTTATTGTTGTTTAAATACACGCTGTAGGCGATATTTGGGGAAAAATTTCAAGTTCCCAGGTAATGGCAATTTTTTTAGATAGATATGGTTAAAACAATAGACTAAAACTGAAAGATTTGATGGCTGTTCACCTCCATGTTTTCCACTGAAAATAAAATGACAAAAATGTCTTAGTCCTTGTATTGATAGGCTCTAAATACCTATTCCCCACACATTTTGATAAAAGATAAAATTTCGGTTCCCTTTAAACTCCAGAGAACCCTGTAGAGTAAAACTTACAATATTTTAAACTCTATATCCGATTCTGGAAGCATAGGTGGTAGGAGCCTGTCGCCATCCCCCGCCATTCATGCTTCAGCTCTCGAGCTGCGCGCATGTTTTTGCTTTGAGCTGGTGTGCCTTGTCGTCGCTCTGGTGCTCTCGCTTGCACGCGTGCTGGATTACGCCGTTTCGTCGCTCGTCGTTCGCCGTCGGACTTCGCCGCATAAGAAAGTTTTGTCGTCTGACCGATAGGCAGACTTTTAGAACAGACTGAAGCTATACTCTCAACCTAGCTATAGGGTTTTACCGCCTCACGGCCCGCTCTTTGAACGGAACCCCCAGTCGCGCTGTGTAGGGTGACTTTCAGCCCCGATACCTATCAGGTGTAAACAAAAGGTTGAAGTGACATCCCTGGACAGACAGACTGACTAAGATAGGACCCCCTCCTAACAAGACAGACCGCTGCGGTACCACAATGGGGTCCCGCAGCCATAAAAGAAAATCGAATAAAAAATCACCGACGGAGTCTCAGACGCCCAAACCACGCAGACAGTCAGACGAGATCACGGTACCGGAAGGGTCGTTCCTGGCTCTGCCAGACACTGAAAGTGACTCAGATGCAGAAATCACTATTAATGAAACCACTCCCATCCCCAACATTTCCACCTCCAACCGATTCGCGGCCTTGGACAATGACCCTGATCCTGTACCACCACCACCCCAGCCGCGTCGCGTAAGGGTCCCCCCCCCATCTTTTGCTACCAGACAACTGGCTACATGGCCATTGTTAAAGAGATAGAAAGAGGGTTAACTGGTGACCTCCACACCGCCTACCGCGGAAACAGCATCCGCTATCAGGTTGCCAACTTAAAGGACTTCAAATTCATCCTCCAGGCAATGAATATACGCAATTATCAATAACACATATGACGAAGATCCACTTAGGATTCTCAAAGTCGTCAATAGGGACCTGCCAACCGACATCTCCCGTGTGGATATTCATGATGACCTAATTTCCAAAAAATTACCTTTATATGATGTACATCTGTTGACCACTGCTACCCCAGAAGGGGTTAGGAAAACACTTCCGCTGTTTTTAGTGCAGCTCTACCGATCTTCTGAGGCAACTGAAATCCACAATTTCCAACACATTCTCCGCCTAAAGGTGAGGGTTGAGGCTTACAGGGCCCCCGCTAGTCCCATTCAGTGCCATATATGCCAAAATTTTGGGCACAGGTCAAAAACATGCCACATTGCACCTTGATGTGTCAAATGCGGGGGTGGTCTTCTCACCAAAACCTGCACCAAAAAACAAAATGAACGTCCAAAGTATGCAAATTGTAATGGTTCTCACCCAGCCAGCTACAAGAAATGCCCGACATATCAGGAAAACCTTAAGAAAGGTCTATAAATCAAGAAAACTAGAGAAGAAATAAAAAAGAATCTTAAGGAGGGTGAGAAAGCTACTGACGATACACCAGCCACAGATATCCAAGCCCAAAGCTTCCAACGTGACACTAATCAATTTCCACCACTGCGAAATCTTTCGTCCAGAGATGAAAAATCATCAGCAAACCCCACAGAACCCAGCCCCAGCAATGGTCTTCCCGCCAATAACAGTCACCCCAACAACAGTAATCCTGCCACCGACAATACTTCCCCATTAATAATAGTACCACCTCCAACAACAGTCCTAACAATAATTCTTCTGACCCACCTGCAGAAGGAGCAACTGATAACTCCTCCTCACACAGCTCGCCCCTATCAGATTTCAGAGAAATCATAGATTTCTGCAAGGGCCTACTTCAGACATTTATTACAACCCTACAAGATTTCAAAAATGCCCCCACTGCAGATGCCAAACTAATGGTAATTGTTAGTGCTTTTACGAACATCATCGATGGCCCAAAATAAACCAAATTCACTAACTATTATGACGTGGAATGCCGACGGCATTCGCGGGCAGAAGCACACTTTGTAAAAATTCCTTGACGAACATGGGATAGATATAGCGTTACTTACCGAAACACACCTGCGAGAGGGGCAGCGGTTTCAAGTCAGAAACTATGCTATGTACCGATCGGACAGACAAAATCAGCCTGTGGGAGGAACAGCAATCATAAAAAATCGCCTTGCACACAGATCAATTGTTTCTCCTGCTCTCGAGCGTGTAGAAGCTACGGCTGTTGTGGTCGGACTAAACGGGCAGGCAATTTGATTCATAGCAGTGTACCACCCTCCCGGCCGAAAAATGCCGGAGACCAACCTGGTAGCACTGACCACAGACGACAGAATAATCCTGGGGGGCGACTTCAACGCCAAATCTCCGGAATGGGGGTACAACGCTCTCAACAGCAGCGGCCGTACCCTACTTGATTTTTTCAGCAAAAACCCCCAGGCGACTGTAGTGGCGCCTGACGAACCCTCGCACTTTCCCAGGGACTCCAGACTCAGGCCTGATATCTTGGATATATTTTTGTTCAAGAACATCGCCTGGTCTGTTGCATCCACTGTACACAACGACCTCGATTTTGACCACAACCCTGTGGTATTACTATTACTATTACTCCGCGATTCACTAAGTTTGGCGGAGGGTGCATTATGAATTGATACAGCCGTACGCCCATCAGAGAGTAAAAAATTCTCTTTAAACACCAACTGGCAAAAATACAAAGAACTAGTAAACAGCCATATAACAGGACAACCAATTTTGGACACTAAACAACAAACTGACGCACATATAGATCACTTTGTCGCCCTAATCACAGGATGTGCGAAAAAAGCGACCATCAAGATCACTGATGACCTTCCATCACACATTTCGGACCTAATTAAACTGAAAAATCACCATCACCAACACTGGCAAAAGTACCGGGACCCACAAGACCGAAGGATTACAAACAGACTCGCTCACGAAGTTAGATGCCACTTACAGAAACACCGTTCTGAGTGCTGTAACCACACCCTCCAACGGGCAGAACAAAACCCGGACCTATTCTGGAGACTACTTAAATCACGAAAAGAACAGCCCCAGCCATCAAAGCCTCTCCATGAGCCAAATGGCATTGTATACACAGCGCGGGAGAAGGCGGAGGCCATGGCCGACACTTTGGAACTTCAGTTCGAAGAACATGTCATCGATGACGAGGATAGCGATATCCACGAGGAAAGAGTGATTTGAGAAGTACCTCACATTCTGAGGCAAAGATCACGCAACTCTTTCCATCCTGTGGAGCCGTCCACAGTGACCTCAATCATTCGGATACTTGGCAACAAAAAATCTCCCAGTCCTGACGGCATCAGAACCACTCATCTTAAAAACCTACCACAATCCGCTATAGACCTGCTTACCCACATCTACAACTCAAGCTTTCATACTTCCCAGCCACCTGGAAAATCGCTAAGATCATCACTCTTCCGAAGCCCGACAAAATCCAACTCTTTCCTCAAAACCACCGACCTATATCACTACTAATAATCCTTGGTAAAATCCTTGAAATCCTCATAAACACTTCTCTCCAAAAATTCCTTAAAGAAAATAGTATCATCATTCCTGAACAGTTTGGCTTCCGTGCGCAGCACAGTACCTCCCACCAAGCTGTCCGGTTGGTTGAAAAGATCTGTAGGGCGCGCTCCATGAGGCACCATACAGGCGCTGTGATGCTAGATATTGAAAAAGCTTTTGACAGGGTTTGGCATGACGGGCTCATATTTAAACTACATGTATATGGCTGTCCTGGTCATCTACTAAAAATGATCAACAGTTACTTCCAGGGCAGGAAGTCCTATGTCGTGGTGGAAGGAGCTGCAAGCGAGTTCAAATCAATTGAAGCAGGCGTACCCCAAGGTTCGGTCATTGCTCCAATATTATACACCATCTACACAAATGACATTCCCCACCAACCAGGCGGAGAATTAGGCCTTCATGCCGATGACACGACGGTTTACCGGTTTTACCGTAGCCAAAAATTCATCGCACGGAAACTCACGCAACACCTAGAGCTCATAACACTCTGGTGTAATAAATGGAAAATAAAAATCAATGCTGACAAATCCCAAGCGATCATGTTCACTACAAAAAGATCAGTTCCCGACTGACATGAGTCAATCGGCGGCAAAGACCTCCCGTGGCGAGACGCAGTCACATATTTAGGCATAAAAATGGACAAAAAGCTGACTTGGAGCAAGCACATCCAAAATCTATGCAATACCGCCACAGCTAGGCTCACCAAACTTTACCCCCTCCTCAAATGAAACGGTCTACAAAGTAAAACCAAAATGCAAATCTATAAATCAGTAATCCGACCAGCGCTATTATAGGGATCATCACTCTTCCTAACCATGGCAACACACTGGCAACTTAAGAAAATTCAAACTATTCAAAATAAATATCTTAGAATCATAACAGACGCCCCCCGGTACATGACAAACGCACAAATACATCATGACTTAGGAATACAAAAAATGACAGAATATATTAAAAAAAAAAACACAGACGATAGTAACTAAGATATGACTTGACTAAGAAAGCCAATCGCAAAACCCTAGACAGAAATAAGTCAGAGGACATCAACGTCTTGGAACTTTATACCCTACATTGGCTCAGGCCAAGCCAGATGACGGTTAGGTCAGGTCAGGACCCTGTGACTGCAGGACGGACGGCTCTGTTTCCCTACTTTGTCCACAATCTGAAGGTTTGTTGGATCCTCCCGAAGGAGGCATATTAATCCATTGTGTCAGAGGTAGGACGGCCAGTTCGTTTCCTCTGGGACCTACAGCTTAATATCGAATCCGAACCACGGTACGTTCTGGCGTAGCTTGTATGATCAGACACATCTCCTGGTCCTACTGGGGTTTGAACGTGGGACCGTACGACGAAATTGTAAAAGCAAGTGCCTTAACCACTGGGTCAACAGATCGCTCTCCCTTTCGGTTAGGAACCCTAAAAAATGTACGTTGCAAATAAAGCAGTCAGACACATTTATGGCGAAAGTAACGAAATGTTGGTTATAATCTGTACAGTAACCAACGGCAAAATCATATAAATAAGATGTTGCGAAAAATGTATAGAGATTCGTCGTTAGATGTAATTACTTGTAACTTTAGTATAAGATTCCTAGCTTGGTATACGGAAGTAAATCCACCATACACCGGCAGCTTTACAGCGAAGTAACCGAATTCGTTCAAAGATGAAACGAACGCCGTACACAGACGAAAAATTAGTTGTAGCGTGACCTGGTTTCTATACCGTAGAGTCAATGCAAGACTATCAAGTCACCAAATCGTTACTAAGTTTTCTCTTTTTGATTTTAGTAACACCATAGTGTTTTGTTGTCTTGGGATTGAAGAAACTTTTTCTAATCTCTACGTATAAATATGTAGCATGCAGTGTCTGTTGATTTGAAAGGAATTAGAGAAAAACTACCGAACCGTCGTTTGTGGGTTTTACACGGTTTGAAAGCTTAGGATATATACTCTGTTGATTCCGAACTGGCGGGTCAAGACCCTGTCTCCCTGGCCATGCTGCTCCCCCCCCTCCTACCTCCGCTCCGAAATGTCCTCTCTGTTCACGTAAGGGGGTGACAAACTTTCCCCTTCGGATATAGGGGTAAGGACAGAGGAGTACCGAGCGTGGTGGGTGAACGGTTAACGTTGTGGCCTCGCATTCAGGAGGACGCCGGTTTGAATCCCGGTTCGATCATCCATTTTTGGGTTTTCCATGGCTTCCCCAAATCACTCCAGGTTAATGATGGGATGCTTCCTTCAAAAAGCCCATGGCCGAATCCCTTCCCGTTCCTTGTCTCTAGTCCCATCCCGCCTCTAATGACCTCAGCCGTCGACGAGGCGTAAAGCCGAAAGTATAAAAAAAAAAGTCAGCGGGGTGGGGATCGAGCAGTTTGACCTTGAACCGCCTCTGTTGACTGAACGGGCTATAACTGAGGTATGTCTTATGACTACGCTTAACGGAACCAGAGCAAGATACGATAATTTATTATTAACGTAAACAGATTTTCACCAAAGATTCTTAATACAATGCTGGCCTGAGATAGCAAACAACATTCAATATAAGGCTGAAAATTCATTATAACGTTGCACAATTTTTATGTGTCACTATTGCGACTTCACGAAACTATGATTTTTCTTTGCGTCTGCGGGTTGTGACGACGCTTTCACGAAATTATGAAATGTGGGACTGAAGTATTTACAGTAAGGTTTCGTGCATTTGTTCATTTATTTGGAGATACTATTCGATATTTGCGGCATTTGTATAGAATTTTCGCTATTTGAGATCTTTGGACTCCACTTAAAACATGCATCCGTAATTTGGTACATTACTATTTGTTCGCCTTTGGCGATGGAAAAATAACGTCTGAAAAAGTTTGCAAAATATGGGGATAGATTGCGCACACGACCTAAGGAAAATACGAATTTATGTACTTTAAACGTTACAAGCTTCCACAAATAAAATCGTACCCTAATTTTATGCTCCTGAATTGTAACAAGTGAAAATATAAGAAAAATTTAAATCAATCCTTTCTGAGAGCTGGAGGATCGCCCGACATTTTTTTAATATAATTTAATTTAATTGTGAAGGAGCGCACGTTCCGGTGCCAATTTTTCCACTAACTTTTCCTCACTGCTAATTTCAACTTTAAATTTTTTCAGTATTTTTGGTAAATTATTCATCACTTCTCGAGGTAATTTATTTCAATCCCCGACCCCCTTCCTACGAAAGATCTTCCCACATCCTTATATCTGAAACTGAGTTCCAGCTTGTGGTCATGGTCATATTTTCGATTCTACGCACCTCTCTTATTCTTCCACCAATATCTTTCAATACCTCATCACCAATAAACGCCTTG
The DNA here is from genome assembly GCA_031002005.1 of Vandiemenella viatica. Taxonomy (NCBI): domain Eukaryota; kingdom Metazoa; phylum Arthropoda; class Insecta; order Orthoptera; family Morabidae; genus Vandiemenella; species Vandiemenella viatica. The sequence continues at coordinate 378,900,234 of CM061921.1, forward strand.
TACACACTCGTGACTCTCTTCACCCTCCCCTTGTCTTCCGATGAATCCTATTCATCCGTCACTGATTGAGTTCTGCGATAATTTCCAAAGACAAATATAGCAGCCCTTCTTTTCACCCCGTCCAACACTTGTATTTGATACCCAAAATGTGGGTCCCATACTACACCACCATATTCAAGCAATGATCTGACTAATGTTTTGTAACCGAATTCCCTTACTTCCACAGTACATGCTCTAACCACTCTTTCGAACAAGTTAAGTATTTTGAACCCTTTTCCCACTACCTGTCCAATATATCCTGCCCCCTTTAGTTTGTTAGCAAATGTTAGACCATGGTATTCACATTTGAAGGCTTCAACAAGCAATTTATTCCCCACTTTATAATCGTAATCAACATTTAACTTTTTATCTGTGTACCTAATAACTCTTCTTTGATTTTATTTTCATCCCATGTTACATAATACAATAGCTAAAAAATGAAACTTCTTACATTTCATTTAGGTTCTTTCTTGCTGTCGGTTAAGAATTGCTACTCGAAAATAATAATAATAATAATAATAAATTCTACCATTCATGGATTAGCCCACGAATGTAAAGCTACGTGGGCAAAGCCGCAGGCGAATAGTAGTAATAGTTCTACTCTCGCCACAACTAAATCAAGTATCAGTTGTTCATGAGAGACAACTACATTAAATGTCCACATTCTCCCTTATTAATTTAAAATATACATACCAAAAAAAAAAAAAATGAGAACCACGGAAAGATGTTTCATTATTACACAAACAAATGGAAACGCACAGTCTATTTATAACACGAGGAGATGTTCAAAGAACATAACTGTATGATACGTTAATTAAACAGGCTGTTGGCGCAGTGCTACAATGTCTGACAGAGGTTACGTGATGGAGATGAAAGAGTTGCGCTTTTGGGAAGAGCAGCAGAGTCGTTCATTTAGGATAAGTGGTAACGCTCTGGCCTCGCAGGTTTAAATCCCCTTTCAGTTTTCTAAGCCAAATACCTATGGTTCTTTCATAAGACCATGGTCAAATTCCTTCCCGTTCCTTACCCCAGTCCTTTAACGCCTCTAATGACCTCGAAATCAACGAGGCGTAAAGCTACCACTTGATTATGGTGAGACAGTAATACATCCACATACAGTCGTTGGATAGGGGACGGTATTTGGAGGGCGATTAGATTTGTTTACGAAAATTACTGCAGAACACGTTCAGTCAGTGGCTATACTCGGTTAAATGAGAATAAAAGGTATAACTCAAAAACTAAATAGTGTATCTGACATGAAGCGAATATTATTTGGCGCGTGAGTCCCACGCCAGTTATATAACATTGTTCAGCTCATCACATATTCAAATGTTAAGGTGCTTCAGAACTAGCATTTTCTCGCTGCTTCCACCGCATGTCCCTTAGTGTGCCTAATGCATTATCTTTGTAGCCTTTGCCGTAAATTCCGCATTTTATCATGATTATTGGAGTGCTAATCTTTGATGTAGTTGTTTGTTTAACGTTTTACGTGTTTTATAACTTTCTACATTTTTTCTTTAAAAAAAATCCCCGAAGAAATAAATTAACTCCAAAAACAATATTTAGAATTCAAAGGGTAGAGTGATGATCTGTGTTGTAGTGTAATCTTTGGATGGTATTTCAGAAAGGAGTGCTCATTTAAATGCATTGTGATCTGTTTCAGGTCGAAGGAACTATCATTTTTGCTCAGTTCACTCGTCACGTAGTCATATTTTAAGCTACACCATAAGTTTTCAAGCTGTGAACACCTCATACAAATAATATTTCATCTTTCTTAATTCGCTTGTAATGCAATGACTGTCTTAGTGTGGTGATTTCTAGTCATGTGGAGAAGGTCTTCCCCTCGTACTCCTGAAGATAGTCCCCGATGGTCTCATTAAACTAGTTACGTAATATGTCTGAATCATCTTGAGTTCTCGCCTGACACTCAATCTCTACTTCCAAACAAACATTATTACTGATTGAATAAAAAAGATTCTTACTATAATAATTTTATATAACTACACGTTACGAAACAAGTGTTCAGGGACATTTTTTACGTAAATAATAATTACAGAAACATTAGAAAATTTGTGTTAACTTCTCTCTAAGCTCCCTCTCCCAATTAAAATTTTGGCACAATTTTTGGCATTATTCTCAGTGAGGACATATGATTGTCAATTGTGTATTTTAGTTTCCAAAACCACTTTTTCTTTGAAAAGAAAAAAGTATTTTTATTGCTTAATGAAGTAATAAAGTATGATACAGTTAAGAGTTCCACGTTAACTTCGACCACATTAACGGAGCATGAACTTCGTGAAGGTAGAGCTACATATTTCATTGCTAGGCCTTGGCACAGGCGACGATGAGGCCCCGGTCCCATTCAAGGTATTGAGGAGCTTCCAGGAGTTGTATCAACTGAGTAACGGCACCGCCTTTACAGTATCGCATATGAAGGCCAATTTCAGTCCGAATATCACATTCTATTCGACATGAAACCATACTCATAGGCTAGAGTTATAAGTCCATTATTCTTTTTTCATAGACGGATATATCTAGCAGATTCTGGTTGTAGGAGGTAATGTTGTAACTCTGTTTTACTGATATTCCCGTTCAGAGGAAATTTTTCCTCATCTGCGTGCACAACGAGACATTGAATAACTAGTATTACTCCCCTTTTCCCTTAGTACTGAGGTACAAAAAAAATGCATACAGTTAAAACATTTTAGAGTAGAAAACAGAATCAAGGACACTGGAGGTAAAAGGAATACACCATCAACTGACCCCCATTCCACACTTCACCTCCCCCCTCCGAGCTGTCTCCAAATAAACGTGTGGCAAATTTCCCCTTAGCAAATCGGAGTAAAGATAGAGCAGAGTGACCTTGAGTCGCCTCAGTTAACTGATTATGCAATATATATAAACGAATAATTAATAAAATCTATTAACTGAAGGTCAGTTTTCACCATATTTTTAACCACATAATAATACTTCCTGAAATAACCTTTCTTTTTCATTTATTTAAAGCTTAGTCAACTCGGTCATTCAGCCAGTAACAAGTATTTTATTTAAACGTTTTTAATAATAAAAGTCTGCACCCGCTTCGTAGTAAACGCGCCTCCATATTGCAATCTACTCTAGTCTTTCGAAATACGTTACAGTTTTTTTTTGCAATGTTGAGCCAGAGAAACCAGGTACTTGACAAAAGTGTGTGAAACATTATTCTGGCTGACAAACGTAAAGTAAATATAATGAGTGCCTTCCTCGCAGAACTGTTACAACCTAATGTAGAAGTGTTTCCTGGAACAGCCCTGTACCACAGGCGCTCAATTTCTGGGAGACATGCCTCTCTTAATTCTTTACACAATTGTTTATGTTGTTTGTCCTTTTAAGCCACAGAGAAACCGTATGTGATGCTAATCCTAGTTCTACTTCTTAGTGAGTACGTCTGGTAGCTCGTATTACCCCTGTCAACGCTAAATCGCAGAGATCGTTAAAATATTCAAGACTTCTACAACGTTTGGTTTATACACTTACGACTTATACGCTCTTATAACCTTATATAGTCCGAGTACTTTACCCATTTTATGTAAACAATTGATGTCTTTAATTCGATTAGAATTAAACTTTTAATAGTCTGCCTGCGAACCACCCGTCCCGTCTTCCAGGACCACAGGTTCAGAAGCACTAGCCTAGATGATTGGTAAGCTAGAATCTGGCCCCACTGTCCATTGTGGTGGCGCCTTAAACATTGCTGGGTCTACGCAACTTCTTTATTTGATGCAACAAAATCCTTTCGGGTGTCCAGCCGGATGGTGGTGTAAAAACACGACGTTTCGACAGCTGACTCTGCTGTCTTCATCAGGTATCTTGTAGTTGTTCTCAGCTGACTGTCTCTGCCTCGACTGGCTTCGACGACGACGACGACGTATATCTGTCTGAGCCTGAGCTCAAGTAATCGTCTCAAGTTCCAGAGCTCCAGGTCCTCCCCCCCCCCTCCCCTCTTGGTGAGGCCCAGTGGGGCGGGCTGTTGTAGGGCCACATGTCGGCCCTTTTCAGCCAGAGGCTTACCAGATGCTCCCTTGATCTTTATTATTTTACATTGAAACATGATACATAAATTTTCGTTGGTGACATACAGAACAATTACATTATATTGCTAACATGGTACAAATTTAAAGTTAACATACTGAACATTAATAACATTATGTAGATATTATGGTACAGTAGATATAAGCAGACAATAATGGAGTTTTTTGAGTGCTAGATGTGCTGGTGTTGGCGTTGGTTGTGTGGTGACATTAAATTCCATACATTGCCAATATTGTTGATATGGTATGAAGAATATTGTTTGACAGTAATTATGTTATTATATGATTTGAAGATGCGCTGATGTAAATTGTTGATTGCGGCGTTGCAGTTATTGGTTGTGTGGAGTTGTGGAACTGTGGCAGTCTTTTATTCTTTTGTTTCGGCCTCGTCACGGAACACCCAACGGGCTGCAATGCTCAGGTATAGCCATTATGTTTATCATTGATAGTTTTTCAAATGTTTGTGAGTCTATTGTGTCATCTGTTAATATGGAGTGAACAAGAATGTGGGGGGGGGGGGATACACATACTTTTGCTTAGGATGACGGTGATGAAGTAGTTACGTTCCAGCAATGGGAGAAGATCAGGGCGGTGCAGGACTAGTCGGCTGGCATACTTTTGCCGAAGTTTGAACAATCTATTTTGAAAGGGAAGGATGTTGGCTAAGGGGTAAACGGTGTCTGAGGGGGTGCGTGGGTGAATGCCTAAGATGTTACGGAGAATTCTTATTTCAGTTGTAACCAGTTTGTTAAAGTTGGGTGCTGAGATGATAGATGTGATTGGGGCGGCGTATTCTAACAGGGGGCGCATGAAGGTTTTGTAGGTGTGGATTAGAGTTGAGCAAGAGGGGGCAGACAGCTTTCGTCGGAGCAGCTTGATTAGATTTAGTCTAGATAAGAGTTTTTGTCTGAGATGGTGAATGTGTTGGCCGAAATTCAGGGTTTTGTCAAGGTGGACTCCAAGGTATTTAGCACAGGGACAGAAGCGAAGGGGTGTGTTCCAAATTTTGATTTGTATGTTATTTTCAGCTTGGGCAAATGTGGAGGTTTAGTGTTTGTGTTGGAAGAGCACTGCCTGTGTTTTTGTTGGATTCGGCTTGATGCGCCATTTCTGGAAGTAGGATTGGAGAATGTTGAGGAATCTGGTTGCTTTGCTATTGATATACGTGGGGTTTTTATGCGAGATCCAGTAGGCTATGTCATCGGCGTATAGTGCTATTGCTTCGGAGGTGAGTGAAGGAGAAGGGATGTCGGAGATATATAGGGAGAAGTGGAAATGAGAGAGCACAGCACCTTGCAGGACACCCGCCTGCGGCGAGAAGGGCGGTGAATGGGCATTACCTACTTTGATGGAACATGTGCGGTTGGTAAAGAAACTATGGATGAGTTGGACGAATGGAGGAGGGAAGCCGAGTTTGTAGAGTTTGTATATGAGACCATGGTGCCATACTTTATCATAGGCTCGTTCAATGTCAAAGAATATTGCTAGTGTGCAATGGCCGGCGTTGAGGGATGGTACTATTGCAGATATGAGGCGGAGGAGTGGGTCATTGGTGGAGTGATGGGGATGGAAACCGGATTGAATGGAAGGGATTAATGTTAGAGATTCAGTGAAATGGATAATACGAGTTTGGAGGATTTTTTCAAAGAGTTTACTGGGAACAGGTAGGAGTGAGATGGGGCGATATGATGAAGGGGAGGAGTGAGGTTTGTTTGGTTTGGGTATCATAATGACTTCTGCTCGTTTCCAGAGAGATGGGAAGTAAGATAATTGTAGGCAGGCGTTGAAAAGTTGGTGGAGGAGAGGTGTGATTACGTGTTCAGGAGCTTTTCGGAGAAGGAATCGGGTAATTTTGTTGTGGCCGAGAGTGAGTTTCGGCCAGAGAAGATGGCAGTTTTTATTTCCAGATCAGTAATTTCTTCTGTAAGTACATGTTGTCATGATGTGGGTGCCGACGGAGAAGTGAAAATTGAAGGTATGGATGATTCGACTGTCTGTCTCAAGTTGTCGTCGAACAGTGGATCGGTCGGTGGCGAGTAGACCTCACGAAGCTCGTCCACGAACATGGTGGCTTTTTCGTCGTCGCAGGTGGAAGTTTTATTATTGATGGTCAATGGATGTGATGAGTGAGAGTACTGCCCTGTCAGAACCTTAAATTTCTTCCAGTACAGACTCCCACTCTTGTAGTCAAGCGTCTCACAGGTGTGTTGCCATTGTCGTTGTCGGTGGAGGGTGATTGTCTTAAGAATTTTCGCGTTGAGTCGATTCCATTCAGTCCGGAGCAAGGGGTTGGAATCTCGTTTGAGATGTCTGTGGAGTCGTCGTTTGATCTTGATGAGTGATACAGCCTCTGGAGGAATAGACGGTTTGTATGGAAAGATCTTTTTATTAGGTATAATTTCTATGGCAGCCGAAAAGGAAGATTGTATTTCTTTGGTGATGTGGTCTATGTCTGCAGGTGTAGTAATTGGGAAGGGCCGAAATAGAGATGATTCTATGATTGTGTTGAATTTTTCCCAGTATGCTTTTTGGTAGTCTTTGATTAGTCAGAACGGTTGGGTGGGTTTGGTTTTGATGAATGTGGAGGAGAAGATTATGGGTAGGTAGTCACTGGTGATGGATTCGGCGAGGCGCGCAGAGGTGAGGGTGTTGTGGAGGGAAGGGCTATAGAGGATGTGGTAAGGGGTGGAGGTACCTTGGTGCGAGATGAAGGTGGGTGTATTGATGGGTAGGTGACAGATGTTGAGGGAGGTGATGGTGTCGACTAGGATGTGGCCAGTAGGGTTACTTGTATGATCGCCAAGTAGGCGGTGGCGAGCGTTGAAGTCCCCTAGGATAATAAAATGGGGAAAAGAGGAGAGATATTCTATTAGGTTAACGAGGAGGGGTTCGTTGGGTAGGTGATATAGTGATGTAACAAGTAGTGGAGGGGAATTTTTCCTGAGGATATTGACAGCTATGTATTCCATTTGTGAAAAAGGATGAGGAAGATGGAATTGTATAGCGGAGAAGGAGTTACGGACTAGGATGGCTACACCTCCACGGGCCTCGGCAGGTATTTTGATGTCAAGTGTAGGTGAGCCGAAGGTTTCCGCCAGGGCCGCGATGTAAACGTCGTTGGAAACTAGTGAATTATGGAGTAGGGTCTGTTTGTATCTAAAGCCACCGATGTTAACGAAATAGAAGTTCGTGGGACTACTCGTCATTGTCGTCTGGTCCATTATCACGTGTCGGGAAAATTGGGGGCGGTCTTGGAATGGTTATATGCAGATGATTATCATCCTCGGTTACCTTGACTGTACGGTTGAGGAATTGTCTTGTTTGTTGTGAGAGGTGGCGAATGATCTCTTGTTTTCTGTCCTGGAAACAATTAATCAATGTTGAAAAAAGAAGCCTGATAAGGTCGTCTTTTAGTGTTAGGTCGTCAATGGCGTCTTTGTCAATTGTCTCGGGCATGGGTTGGGGTTCGTCAGTGCACTTGATTTTTGCAGTCATCTCAACAGATTTGGCCTGTATTGGTTTGATTTGGCATTTGCGGGAGGTTGCATTGTGGGGGCCCTTGCAGTTTGAGCATGTTGGCTTTTGTTGTTTGTTGGGGCAGTTTGGGAGTGAGTGGTCGCCCCCACAATGCGTACATGTTGGGGTGCGTTTATTACAACTGTTCGATGGGTGTTCATAGGACAGAGAGTGTCCACATTGAGCTGGGATAGGTGGTGGGGGATTGGATGTTTCGTCCTGTAACGGATCATCTGGAAATAAAAAACCTTCCTCTAGAAGGGTATCTACTATATACTTGGAAAAAGTGATGATTCTCATCATCATTGTGGGGTTGTTTGTTGCTCTTGATCTAATTCGAAAAACTTTGTGGAAATCTAGTTGTTGGTTCTGTAGAGATTCAGCGATTTCCTCCTCCGTGATGTCGTAGTTGACACCCTTGACCACGACAGAGAAGGAAGGGAAACTGGGTTGTTGGATTGTTGGATAGTTTGGTGGGGAGTGTGTGACTGATATGTGGGTATGGAAAGCTGCAGAAGGGTCGGATTGTAAGGTGGAGGATAGATCAGGTTCTGGACTTTTTACTATTAGGGAGGTGCGGGTAGTTTTGAGGTATTGTCTTGGCTTTTTTATTCTTTGTTGGAAGGTTGCTGCTATTGTTTTTTGATTGATATTTTGTGGAATGTTGTGGATGAAATAGGTATGTAGTGGGCGTGGAGGACGACGAGGATAAGGAGAGAATGGCGGAGAGTATGGGGGAAAGTGGTGAGTGGAGTATGGCGATGCTGGCTCTGTGATGGAAGGAGAGGTAGGCATGGTAGGAGAAGTAATGGCTGCATCCATGGGGACCGGATATAGGGGGGGGGGTGAGGGGTGTAATGCAGAAGATTTAACCTTTTTTGTTGTTGGATTGGTCAATGATACTGGCAATTTAGTTTTCCCACGAGGTTGGGGAGCTGTCTGACGGCTAGGTGAAGTTGGTGCAGAAATGGACTGGGTGGCTTGGGCAAATGTTGGTTTATATGTTTTGGAATTGGTGGGTTGGGGGGCTATAGTGTAGTGTGTTGTTTGTGCCACATGTACTCTGGGGTTGAGGTTGTCACCGTTAGGTGTCGACAACCCCGGTGGTACCCTAACTGTGCAGCCCGCGGGATATCCGCCTTTGACGGGTCCCTGGAGAGCGGTATTGCCTTAACTAGCCTCCGAGAGTTGAGTGTATTTGTGGTCTGACGACAGTTGCTTTGCAGTAAGTTGCTAGCGATGTTGTTGATTTTGTAGCTGGCGGAAAGTCTCGAAGTTCTTGGTGACTGGAAGTCTTCCTGGAGCAGTTGATCGGTGTTCAGATGTGTTTGACTGGCAGGGAAACTCGTGGAAAGAAGTGGCAAACTCATGGATGGAAGCTGCGAACTCGTAAACAGGAAAACACGCCCGGCGAGGCTGACGCGGAAATCAACAGCCGCGTCGGATGGGGTACTCGGCTGGACCGAGCAGCAGGTAGGAACAGTGCGATCACCGATAGATTATATCGGTGACCGATGTAGCTATTGATATTTCCTTGATGTGTGATGAGTCACAATTCTTGATATGATGATGGTAAAAGATGAAGAACCACGAGAGTCGGAAGAACGCCTGTAGCGATCAGCACAGGTACTGAGATGCGTCACGGTACAGATGTTGCCCGACCGGACCCCCCCAAAAAAACGACAGGTAGTAGTAGGGCAACCAGTGCTGCGGCGGCGTGCGGTTGCGCGCACAGCATGGTGAAGAAGCGACGAGCCGTTTCGCCAACGCGCCGCCAGGCTGCGCCACCGTCGGCAGGAGATGCACCCACCGCGCCGACCGCCTGCGTCTAGTCTTCGCCGCGCAGCGGTGGAGGTCGGTCGATTGCTGACCGCTCCTCTGAGGGAGGGGTGTGCCGGGAGTCAGCAACTGGTGCTACGAAGAGCCACCAGGTCGCACTGTCGTCGGCACAAGTGCTCCTGGCAGGACGAGGCTGTGGCGTTCAGTCATCGCCGTGCATCGATGGCAGGTGGACCGATGCTGGCAGCTCACCAACAAGAGAAGGCTGCTGGCAGCTGTCGCCCATTACATCTCCGAGGCGACACGTTGACAGTCGGAAAGAGACGCATGCATCTCCTTACCCAATGCGTCAGACTGCATGGTGCGACAGTAGCGAACGGACGGTGCAAGGCTGATCCGTCAATGGAGGGAGCCGCTACGTACAGGCTCTTCGCTCGCCGAAACGCAATCATGATGCGACCGAAGCGAGCTATCAGCAACTGGAAACGCTACGTAGAGTCGAGGCTGACAATCACTACGCAACTCTAGCGAGCCTAGATGCTTCAGAAAACTCCGTCAGCTATGCAAATACCACAAAATCGTCACCAAGTAATTGCAGCTACGGAAGCGGTTCCCTGGATGAGAGTGCCATCGTGGATCCCTGCAGAGAAGAATGGCCAATATATTTCTGGTGCTGGACCGACACCGGGATATTCGAGATGCGCCACAAATAGACCCAAAACAAGACAGTAGTAGTCTCAATATGGAACTGCGTGTTGAACTCTACAAGAAAACCTACAAATGGCTGCTAATCTTTCGGATATATCGATGATTTCTTCAAAGTACTCACCGATCCCGGCTGCTCCCTCTTAGCCTGCCCTGTTTATGAAGAAGTCAAAGAGGGTGAGGATGGACAAGCCTGGGCAAAGACTGTTCCTTTGCCATGCGTCTTTGCTGAAAATTTTAACGAAAAAAAATACATGGAGGAGCTAAAACGCAGACTCTACCCTATACAAACTCCAACGCCAGCATCACCATCAAAACCCAACATCTCATCAGACGAAGAGGAAGACACCCCGACGTGCACCCCACAGTCGCAGACACCGCCAGGCCTGTGCACACTAGGAGTTACCGAGACGACGACAAATGATGCAGTGCCAACACGACGTCCTGACTCACGCAGCAACGAGAGGCCTGTAGTCGCACAGGATGACGGAAAATGGGACGCCATCTTTGTAAGGCCAGCTGACATGGCAGCCGCCATTAGAGTACTGCAAGATAATAGAATCCTGTACCACCCGGGACGGACAGGAAAGCCACAGCCCAACCCAGAACAACAGAAGCAGAGAGCAGACAAGAATGCTCAGTGCTTCCGCTGCCAAACCTGGGGCCACAAGACAGCATACTGCAAAGGGGAAAAGCGCTGTGTCCGTTGCGGCGGCAGACACAGTGTGAAAAACTGCGACCGACCTCGAGACGCGCCGCCAACATGTGCCAACTATTCGGGGCCACACGCAGCATTCTACGCCCGCTGTCCAGCCAGACCTGTACCCAAGCCCAGCCAGTAGCAGCAAGACCGAACAAAACGCCAGGTGGAAGACAAGAAAATTGTCTGGGCAAAGAAGAGGAAGAAGAAGAAGACTGCTTCAAGACCAGGAGCAGATACAACCTGCCGCAACATGCAAAGGGATCACGAGAGCAGCACTGCCCACTAGACAAGTCACCCTCACCAGGCAAGCTGCAGCAGCAATAGGGCTGCACCACGAGTCACAGGCACACACCACCCTCCACCAAGCCCATGTCACGAGCCGCCAAGAAGGAACTACTACACAAGAATAGAGACCAACTAGGGACAAGACGGATGGTGCAAGCCATGTTCCCGATGTTCACGCCAAGAAGCGGGAGGCAACAAACAAGAACTTGCTAAGATACTGCAGTTGCTGATACAACTTATATCGACACTAATACCCTAAAGGTATTAGAGCCAAATTAAGGGCTTAGGTCCACAGAACCAAAAGCCCAAATTCAATTGATTGTAAACCCCCCCTCCCCCCACAATAGATAGTAAAATAAAAATAAATACAACCTTTTCCTATGGCTGAAAGCAATCAGCTCTCCAACAGCCCGCCCCGGCCTTCAATGGGGAATGAAAGATAAAAAAAGTAGGGCAACCAAGATACGGGACAACACAAACATGGCCGTTGAAGCCGCGACACATAAGATAATAAAAAATAAATTAAAAAATGTGCCGGCGGTCACAGACACTTGCAGCGGACGGCTCCATAATGGCCCGCAACGGCGTTCAACGACGGGCCAATATTAGGCCCGCAACAGCGATCTTGCGCGGACGACGAGAGAGGAGCACCCCACAGCCTGGAAGCTAGCGAAAGTAAAGGCCATTCCAAAACGAGGAAAGGACCACCGACAAGTCGAGAACTACCGGCCAATCAGCCTGCTCTCATCAACGTCGAAGGTACTGGAACGAATCCTGCTCAAGAGTATAAACTCCAGCCTTGAAGAGGAAAGAACGATCGGGCTAGAGCAATTTGGATTCCAGAGCCGAGTCGCCGCCACAACCCAACTACTCCGCATCACGGAAGACATATCCAAGAACTTCAATTTTCAAAAAGCTACTGCAGCAGTGTTCTTGGATATAGAAAAGGCATACGACAAAGTCTGGCATGCCAAACTTATTCAAAAACTGAGGAGCGAAACCGGAATCAAGCACTGCTACATTAAACTTATAGGCAGCTATCTAAAAGACAGGAAGTTCTATGTATCTGTCGAAGGACAGAGGTCATCAATATACCCAATACCTGCAGGAATCCCACAAGGCTCCGTCATAGCCCCGCCGATATTTAACGTCTATATCAGCAGGATCCCGACACCACCACACGTGAAGATGGCCAAATTCGCTGACGACACTACCATTTTCACAACGGGAAGAAGAAAGGACCTGAACATCAGACACCTACAACAAGGACTAGACGCCTTCTGCAACTGGTGCAGGAAAAACAAAGTCAAAATAAACCCCAATAAATGTGCCTGTATATACTTCACCAAAAAAAGACCAGAAATAAATGAAACCCTAAAAATCATGGGACAAAACATCGCATGGACCAAAAAGCACCGATATGTAGGGATAACTCTAGATAGTAAACTACTGTTCCGCCAACACATCATGGACAAAAGAACTAAGGGCTTAGCAGTAGCAACGAACCTATCACCAGTGCTACGCAGCAATAACCTTCAGACCAACACTAAAATAAGACTCTACAAATCTGTCATTCGACCGTTCATCCTCTATGGCTGCCAGATATGGGGGATGGCAAGTCAAAGCAACATCCAACACATCGAAAGACTCCAAAACCGATGCCTCAGAATGATACTCAATGCGCCAATGTACACACCTATAGATGTACTGCACAACCAAACTGACATTCCACTAATCAATACTGAAATCTTTACCATAACAGAACAATTCATCAGGAAATTAAATGAAAACAGAAATGAAAGAACCGAAAATATCGGTACAGTCATGCCTATGCAATAGCACAAGTACAAAGTGCCCCTGAGCATACTCTACCAACCACAATAAATAAAGCAAAAACTACACCAGCCACAAAACATACAAAGAAGCACATGAAAAATGCAGGGGTTTTTCACCATTAAGATCATCTTTGATGATCAAAGCCCTGGTGTTCCCCTGAAAGTGAACAAATAAAAAGTGTCCCAAAACCAAACAATCCTGAAACCTAGAAGTAAAGCTACCGAAGGTAGTGGGGCTTCATACACAGCCGTTGAGGCAATGACAGACAAAAAAAAAAAAAAAAAAAAAGTAGCAAAACAAAGTAGTTTGTCGGACAGCAAAGCAAAGTTTTTGTCGTCAGTCTGCTCGGAGCGGTCTCTGCTGTTAGGGGAGCGCTCGGGACCTGGTGGCCACTGCCGAACATAGGCGACGTGGAGACGCCACTGTTGCCAACTGCCCTCCTAGAATTGGGGATTTACCGCTCCACGGCCCACTCCCACTTGGAGCGGAGCCTCCGAGCGTGAGTTGTAGGGTTGATCTTAAATCTGGTAAACCTTGCGGTGATAACAAGGACATAAGTCAACACTCCCAATTGGCAACCTCTCTGTGTAAATGCGACCCACAGACAGGAAAGGCATTGACATCTAGAAACTCCGAGACACCAGAACCAGATACTCCAGCTTCGCCCACCGCTTCTGAACTGGAAGGAGGAAGCAGTGAGATGGAGAGTTGCGACGAAGTGTCCGACGACACCATCAAAAACCACGAACCAAAAGAAAATCCCAGCAGCATGGAAAAAACGGACACGTGGTCATCAATCCTGCAGGAAGGATGATCGGGCAAAGCAAATGAAGCCAACCTTTACCATCCCAACGTCACACCGTCATGCAGCACTAGTAGCCGCAACGTAGCTGCACGTGTTTTCACCTCGGTTTCGCTATTTGTTGAAGACACTAGCCACAACACTGCTCGAAGTCGTGCAGTTTCCGAAATGCTAGTGCCGAGCCTCCAGGCCATCACAATCTACCCTCGTACAAACTCAGAGATCGCGCGCCATCCCCAATCTAAACACGGATAACACGCTCACTGATACTACATGCACCGTACGTGTGTCTGACTAGCAGTCATTCATCGTCAGGTGAAGGTGCTATCACCTGGACGGGTCTTTATCGATAGTAGGTAGGTAGTCATAATGTTCTGGCTGATCAGTGTAGACAGGGTCAAGGGTTTTTGAGACAATATCGTCTCAGAAGGAATCACCTAGTGACTAGGGATACAGGCTACCAGCTGAGCGTGTCGTGGGATCCATAATTTTCTATTTTACAAGCATCGTGATAGTAAGTTATAGCTGTCGTCAGTCTTTCGATTGGTTTAATGCAATCCTTAATCCCTACCTGTCTTGCGCCAATCTCTTCATCTCAACATACCCATTACATCCCAAGTCCTCAATTATTTACTTCACATATTCTAATCTCTGACTTTCTCTCCTCTAACATTTTACTGTTTCGTCCACTAACAAGTTAACCAAACCTACACGTTTCAGAATATGACCTACCATTCTGTCTCTTCTTTCTAAAAGACTCTTTCACAAACTTCTTTCCTCACCCACCATTTCCAAAATATGTTTATTTCGTAATTTATCTGTCCATTTAATTTTCAACATTCTTGTGTAGCACCACATTTCAAATTCTTCAATTTTCCTTCTTTTCAGTATTCCTAAAGTACATGATTTGCTACAATAAAGTGCTGTGCTCCACAAATAGTGTTTTAAAAAGTTCTTTCTCAGTCTTATATCAATATTTAAAACTAAATGATTTCTGTTTTTCATAAAAGATCTCTTTGCTAGTACTATTCTGCTTTTAACATCATTTCTGCTTCGTCCATCAGTTCTAATTTTAATTCCCAAGTAGCAGAATCCACTTACTTCTTCTATCGCGTCCGATTCTACCAAGTGTTTCAAAAAGAATATACATATTACAAAGTATTCTTTTGACCAAACTATCGATCGCTGCGCCCCGGCTCGGCTATTGGAGAAACGAATACATAGTCTAGTTTATTTAATAGCCGCTAGATGTCAGTCGTCTTGTGTTTTTCTCTGTAACCGTCATATGTTTAAAATGGTTACTCCACAGCAGAAATTATTTTGTGTTATCGAGTTTGCGAAGTGCAATTCCGTGATTACAGTGCAAAGACGTTTCAGGTTGAGGTACCAAATGCATCCTCCGAATGGGTGGAACATTCGTAGATGGTATCGACAGTTTGTAAATACCGGATGTATATGTAAAGGAAAGAGTCCTGGCCGCCCTCGTGTTTCTGAGGCACATGTTGCACGAATTCAAACTGCTTTGCAACGTAGTCCTTCAAAATCAAGCTCGTCGTGCCAGTCGGGAGTTACAACTACCTACAACAACAATTTGGCGTGTTTTGAGACGTCGCGTCGGTTGGTTATGAAGCCGTACAAGTTACAGTTGTTACAAGCTCTGCGTCCTGATGACAAACGGAAACGTGTGGCATTTTGTAACGAGATTAATGGTGCTATTGACAATGATAACACTTTCGCACAACGCATCGTTTTCAGTGATGAAGCGACTTTCCATGTTAGTGGTCAGGTAAACAAACACAATGTTCGAATTTGGGGTCTACAGAACCCACATGTAGTCATTGAACATGTACGAGATTCACCTAAAGTCAATGTGTTTTGTGCGATATCGCGATCATCTGTTTACGGCCCATTCTTCTTTGATGGAAACACGATTAACGGTCAGCAGTATCTCGCTATGTTACCAAACTGCTTGTTTCCGAGGCTGCACGAAGACAACTTAATTTTTCAACAAGACGGGACACCCCCTTCACTGGAGTCGCCAAGTGCGTGAATATCAGAATGAAACTCTACCGAACCGTTGGATTGGTCGTCAAGGAGCTGGCGACTTAGCATGCATCGGCTGGGCTCCACGGTCACCGGATTTGACACCCTGTGACTTCTTCCTGTGGGGTTTCATTAAAAACAACTTTTATGTACCACCACTCCCACAGATCCTTGAGGACTTGAGGAACCGGATCCGTACTGCCGTAACATCAGTGACGAAGGACATGCTTGCGTGAGTATGGGAGGAATTTGAGTATCGATGTGATATTGTTCGTGTGGCTGATTGAGGACATATTGAACATCTGTAATCTGGACTTAAGAGGTTCGTAAATATGTGTGTAAAGTTTCATATTTGTATGTCTTACAGTTTAATAAATATATGCATTCGAAATACGTATATTCTTTTTGAAACACCCTGTATTTTGATATTTAAACAACACAGCACAACGTTGGTTTAATCCAAGTAGTTTGAAGTAGAGGATAATACACTATAAATTTCCAGTATTGAAACATGATGGGGTTGAAAGTTTGATAACATTTTATTAATATACAATTCCGTAAAAAAAAAAAAACTTTTTTAATCTCTTCTGATTTAGTTTCTCTACCGCACTTACTCTCAGAAGTGAGTGCAAAATTTCCAGTCATCCCCGTAGACTTTCACTTTATATATACAGCAAATGATATCCCAGTGGGATGTGAACCTTAGCTTTACACCAAAGCTCATCAAAACTGGCAACGCCAATAAGGCTATATCCCCTTGTACGCATCATAAACATAATCGTCTAGATGTGTAAGGAAGAGATATAATCACCGTTGCTGTCTTTTATCAGAACCGTAGGCTGGTAATCGATGAAAGTTATGCTACACTTGGTAAAGGCAAAAGAGCTAACTATGGAAGCTCTGTGGTTTCACAATTCCATTCGACGGGATCCCCGCGAAGATTACGCCTCAAAGTACAGCTTCTTCGTTACACTATGTTTGGCAGCACAAACTTGAGAAAATTCCGTTCTTGTATTTAATATCTAAAAGCTGATAGTAAATTCTCTGGTAATCTTCCATGATTTGGGAATGTCCTTCGATTCTTTCGATCTTACGACTATATGAGATATACATTTGAGCCGGAATGACAGGACAGATAAGATTAGAGAAATAAGGTGCCGCAATGATTCTTACATGAATTCTTTTTTCCCTCGTACCATTAGGGATTGGAATGCACAACAAAGAGATTAGCTTTGGTGCTGAGCACCCCCTGGCACCCACAATTTTGTGAATTGCAGAGTATATATGTAGATGTAGATGTAGACATATTAAAACTTATGGTATGATTCGAGTGTGACGCAGGAAGGCACTGTACAAGTTGATAGTGGCTCCATCCTGGTATGGGCTGTTTTTACATGGCATGGACTGGGACCTCTGGTTAAAGGCCCCTTTAGACGACCTGACCTGGTCTCCTTAAATCGTGGCCACGCCCCTTCGGCCCTGAAATCGGGTTTTTGCCGCGAGACCAGACAGGGAGGTCGGGTGGAAAGTCCATCCGATTTAGGGCAAAACGGTGGGGATAAGTCGGGCCCCCACCACTCTGCCCTGAGAACTGGCCGTGTAAAGTCTCGCCCGGTTGTGCTCGCATCCGATAATCAAGCAAAAAGTTGACAGAGTTGCTGGAGGTGTACAAGACCCACAAATTTTTATAGGATACCTTTTATAGGGTTGCCAACTAATCTAGAAAAAAAAATTATTTTTGTATTTTGAACAGCAAAATAAAAATTATATGACAGGAAAAAAAGTATTTTTAAATGTCGTTATTTACTACCTTAAAAACATATATTTTCGGGCTTATGGGACCAGCTATTAATTTTTGGTTTTATTTCAAAGTGATACAGCTGGGGTCAAATTCTAAATTTAGTATTATAAATAAATTTTTAAGTTTATGGACGCTCTGTTTCTCACTTCCCACCATCTTGCATTTATTTCGTTCCATCATAAGCACTAACATGTCGTTTGGAAATTAATTGAATCATATAGTTAACCAAAAATAAATTATTTCCGCATACTTTATGGTTAGGATAACGTATACCGGCCAAAAATAAAGTATGATACTTTATTTTTGTATTAAAATAAAGTTAGCAACCCTATGCCTCTTACCAGTGCGGCACATTTTAACATTAATTTACAATTTATTCAATAGAAGATTATGCTCACAATATTCTGAAAATTACTGAAAATCGATATTGACTGACTTAACTGTCAAGTACCAGATGACGCAATACTTAAACCCACAGTGCAGATAATGCAATTCGCAAAGAATTTATTTCGAGATCTCTTCTTATCCAGTTTATATGTTCTCTCCCACAAATCTTTATGTTTTTGAAATTGTTTAGGTTTCTTCAGTTTTGCTTCCTCTGGAGTTACTGGTGTATCAATTAGCAACTTTCGCAAACAGAATCTGAATTACTTGCCATTTTAAACAATGTAAATAAAAAATGCAGTTGAAAACTCCAACCTCAAAACGACGAGAAACAGAAGAAACCACAAATTCTCCACTTACCAATCCACCGTTCCGTTCAGAAATAACGGCGAGTGGACACGATTAGACTGGAGTACAACAGTATGAATGATCCGCTATTATTGCCTCGACTACGCTCAAACGATGCGAGCGAACAAAATATCTCTGGTCGATAGGCACTTTTTCTTGCAGGATGTTGTGAAACGTGCAGAACGACGTTCAGTTACATGTATTTTATTGGTTGGAAAAAGAATGAAGTCTGATACTTTGGCAACCCTAGCCTCGTATGCCCTCTATCACAAAAAGACGCGAGAAATGAGGCATTTAATGTGGCATCCGCTAGAAATTCCGGAAATCTTCACCATTAACAACATCTAAAACTGTGAACAAACGTATGCCTTTTGTAAATATAATTGCTTGGCACAATTTCTTTTTCCTAGTCTTTTCGCACAATGTCAAGCAGTCATGGTTACACTAAGAATCTGTGGTTTTGATAAATATGGGGCCATACATATTTAATTTAAATATTATAACATTAAAAAAAATTTAACTAACTAATTTTACTACTAGTATTACTATTAAATGGAACGTACAAATTTCAGAGCAAGACGGGATATACGCGTGGTGGTAGGATGCTAGTGCTGTAGCAACCAGATCGGGCCGGCCGATGGGTCGTCTAAATGAAACGCTCTCTCGATGGGAAGAAAGTGAGATCGGGATCGGGAACGGGACCAGGTGATCGGGAACGGGTCCTCTAAAGGTGCCTTTAACTGAACTGACCATTGACTAGAAATGGATATCTTGAGCTACCTGGAGACCATATCCAGCCAGTCATGGTCTTCATGTTAATTAACAATGACGGACTTTGGTCACCGGTCAAAATCGTTCACGATTGGTTTGAGGAACATTTTGGATAGTTCCAGGGAATGATTTTGCCATCTAAATCCCAGGCATGAATCGAGTCTAACACGTCTGGTACGTGATCAAAAGATCCTACACCAACAACAATTTCTCAGATATGAACGGCTGCAAAGGATGCAATTATGAATATTTCTTTTTCTTTCGGGGATTTCCGACGAATTGTTGAGTCATTTCCACGTTGGGTTGCTGAACTTCACTGGACAATAGGGAGGTACACATGACTTTTGGTACTTCAGTGTATGTAAATCATCACCTACACTCACGTATTAGATGGTAGTGAAAATATTGTTATCATATCTTTAAAAGACACCAGAGTAAAAATAATCGCAAATATTGCATCTGACATTATAAAGAAAAGAAATATGTGGGTAAATACAAATCAATACTCTTATTTCAGTTTGTCAAGGAATGTAAACCGCAGGATAGCTACAATGTGAAGTCAGGCGACTAAAGTAGTTACGCAACATTCCTTTTTTTTACTTATGGCTTTACGCCTCGTCGAGGTCATTAGAGGTGGGATGGGACTGGGAACAAGGTACGTGAAGGAAGCATCCCGGCATTCGCCTGGAGTGATTTGGGGAAACCATGGAAAACCGAAATCTGGATGCCCGGACGGAGATTCGAACCAGCGTCCTCCAGAATGCGAGGCCAGAGATCACCCACCACGCTCGGTACAACATTCCTGGGTGTTTACGATGATAACAAATAGACTAGAAACAAACTACTTAAAATAGTTTATTCCGCTCTCTTTTCATTATGAATTATAACTAGAATAGTTGATATAGAAAAAGTTTTGCGTGCATACATTACAGCTTCGTTATAGCATCTGTTCTCTGGGGATCGGACCAAGTCATTCGAGAGGAAGCTGGTTCGAATCCCCATCAAGCCACCTAGATTTCTCTACTCACTCTAAGCGAAAGCCGGGACTGAGTTCCTTCCCGGTCCTAATCCTCTCCTGCTTCTAATGATCACGAAGTCGACGACACGTTAAAGCATAAAGGAAAAAATGTGTGAAAATTCATCACAAGCGCTACAGAAATTTCGGGATATTTTTGTAGAAATCTTTTTTTTATGAAGTATAAGCTTAAACTACTGCATGTTCATGAAACGACCTATTAAACTGACATGCGCTGTGTAAGAAAGGTCATCAACTGTTGCAAATTGCACGATATTGTAGACAACTAATGTCTTAGCTTGATGTTCCCTAATATCTCACTCCATTCCTACACATATGAGATATTCTGGATATACTCAACAATGGTTTGTCTTATCTAGTTAATGCAAATTTTATGTGGCAATCGGGCGCCGTTTGCATCAGCTGTCAGGCAACCCTTCAGCAAAAGACGCTCTTGGCTCAGTTAGCTACTGAATAACATAGAGTAGGAATAGGTCAACACACAGGGATAGCGGCTACACAGAAACAATTCCTCCCGCTTCTGGAATCTCTTTGACAAATGATTCATGGCACTCTATAATCCTCGCCCCCTACAAAATAAGAAAAACATCAACTGTCTCCAACACACTACTCTCCATCTGGGCGTAAGTAACTGGAGAGAAGAGAAGACAAAGGCTTTAAAAAATAAAACTTTTTTATTTCCCAATAAATTTTGTTGGAATAGTGAGGCAACAGTCGAGAATGAGACACATCCAATTGATGTAACTGCATTTATACCTGTCAATCGCTGTTGGTATGTCTTTCCCTGAATGGTGTTCCACATGTTAGTGTATCCCATTAAGCGATGTGGGTGAGCGGTAACAGTCTGGCCTCGCATTCTGTAGGACGCGGGTTCGAATAACGGTTCTATTCTTTCCCGAAATCACTTCAGGTGAGTGACAGGATAAATCCTTCAAAAATGCAATGGCAAAATTCCTTCCCGTTCCTTACCAACAGTAATTTCCCTCCTCTTATGGCTTCGACTTCGTCGAGGCGTAAAGCCATAAAAAAAGAAATATTTAGAGTTAGTTTGGGCAGTTTGACAAACTAGGAGAACATACTCTGTAGAATTTAATGTACAGAGTCTAGTATCAATGATGTTAAATGAACTATGATGCATTAGTATGCCTGAAATTTAACTTTAAAAACATGTGGATGACAGGATTACATTCGTATGAGATTTACTTTCCAAATAAATTTATTCTTGGTGTATTACGACACTGGATGATATAATCAGTTGAAGCTGTAAGAACATCAGTGTACCGACATATTAACGCAGAAACCAGTTGGCACATCAAGCAATAAAGTAATTATTCAAATAATGGCGATGTGTTTCGCCTCTGGTTTACGTCTCATCATAATTTTAAACTGAGTTATGGTAGCTACTTCCTTTTTGTTATTCTGATGATTTTGAGTACTTGGTGAAACCAAAGGCGATCAGCTAACAACCGTTGTTATGCGTACCGCAGAATACACATTTCCACAAAATGTTGCATTGTTGATATTAAAATAACTTATTATTACAAAATGGGGCTATGTAAAAAATGGTTTGAAAAACCAGCAACGTTTTTAGGTCCCGCGGTGAGGTTGGACTAATCCAGAATAAAACACAAACTGAAAAGTATTCCAAAATTTTATTTTCTTATTAATTAAGTAATAAGAACAAAGTAGCACTAATCAAAAGGGATCTGTTAAAATTTTCTTATCCAAATCAGCAAAAACGAATGTGAAAGTAATAAATTATTCCTTCTTTCGGACTTAAACAGTGACATTTCCTTAATTATGAAATATGACCAAAGTCGGATCTATGAGATGTATCAGTATTTCAAATTACTGCAATCATGTGTATAGTTGAAAATCTCTACATACATGTTTGTAAGTGAGCTGCATCTGCCCTGTTTTACGAACCGGTTTGGATGGTGTTTTCTCAGTTTGAAAGCATATGGTCTAGCCTAAAAACTACGTTATCTTATCATTGTAGATAATCGGGAGACAGAGCAGGATATTTGTAACCGCAACAGGTAGACGTCACAGATCACACAGCATCTGAGATCTTAACGTCAAAAAAAATCCACCAAAGATCACACCATTTCTGTAACAAACACTCCACTTTTCGGTCTCTGTAACTCTGGGTCTTTATTTCTTCAATTTTCTGAAATATAGTTCTTTAGAGTACACAGAAAACGTAATTCAAGCCACTACGCCAAAGACTAACGCTCCAATTAACTGTGATATCTACTTGGCAAAGATTATAACTATATAGTATTACAAACTTCAGATAGGATTCTAGCCAAAGTAGCTAAAACAAACGAAACCGCTTACATGATATTTAGGTTTTTTTCCTTCTCCGCGATAATGATTGGTATTCAAGAATTAAAAAAAAAAAAACTGTGAACTCATTACTCCAGTCACCAAGGTCAACGTGTATGAAGAATCAGGCAAATACAATGTTTTAAATAATTTTCTTTAGATTTAGTCAATTTTTATACTTCCAGACATTCTCAACTTTCTAAAAACATAATGTTATCGTCATTTCTGTTCTCCAGACACAATCTTTTTACAGATACAAACTGTAGTTAAATTTTCTGATCGTACTGGAATTATATTATTTGTTTCAGAAAACCGTTACGAACATAAAAGTCGGTCATGAGTTTTGCCAAAATACAATTAAAAATGTTTTAAATTAAATATGCGTGTGTTCAGGGATGTACAGCTTCTAGTCATGTGCAAAAACAGGAGATTTTAGAGGAACACATGGAATTCTTGGTAATGGGTTAAATATGATTAGGGTCTTTCTATCGTCCACCAGATGCAGATGTATCTATTGCTGAGGCCTTAAGAACTAATGTAAGTAATATAGCTCGTCAATTTCCAGATCATGCAATAATACTAGGAGGTGACTTCAACTTTCCGTATATCAACTGGAATAATTACGTCCACGTTACTGGTGGCCGGGATAAAACATCCTGTGAAATTATTCTTGACCTTTTCTCAGATCTTAATCTTGAGCAACTCGTCACTGAACCAACGCGGTGCCACAACGATAACGAAAACATTTTAGATATTCTCGTTACGAATAGGCCTGAGTTATTCACGGACATTTCTACCACCATGGGAATAAGTGATCATAAAGCTGTAATTGCTACAGTAAAATTAATAGCCGTGCGCAAAAAGAAAAAAGAAAGGGTCGTTTACAGGTTTGAAAAGGCCCCAAAGGAGAGTTTAAGAACGTTTTTGAGAGATAGTTACATTACCTTTATAGAAGGAAGAGACTCGGTTGAAGAGATGTGGCTTCGGTTCATGCATATAATCAGGGAAGGTATGGACTTACACATAACGAAAAGGACAATCAGGGATGAGAACGATCCCCCGTGGTATACCCGTGAAATTAAACGGTTACTTAAAAAACAAAGGAAGATACATGCACGCTCAAGGACGACGATGTATAGGAGTGATTTAGAAAAGTTAGCTGAGACAAGAGAAAATGTTAAAAATGCGATGCGCGAGGATTTTAACGACTTTAGATGCAACTCACTTTCTAAGAGTCTCAACGAAAACCCAAAGAAATTTTGGTCGTATGTAAAAAAAGTTAGTGGTAGTGACAACAATATGTCAGTTCTACTACAAGACGGCCGGGAAGTTGATGACAGCCGCGAAAAGGCTACCGTATTTAACACCGAATTTAAAAATTCTTTCTCTGACGAAAACATGGAAAACATTCCCGCTTTTGCACGGCGTGTAGAATTTGAGATGGATCCAGTTCAAATTGATAGTGTAGGTATTATAAAGCAATTAAAGCTCCTGAAGTGGGGGAAGGCGCCGGGTCCTGATGGTATTCCAGTAAGATTATTTTCGGAATACGCGGAAGAAATAGAACCATTTCTATCAGATATATTTCGTAAATCTTTAGAAGAAAGAAAAGTACCTTCTGACTGGAAAATAGCGCAGATGATTCCCGTTTTCAAGAAAGGTAATCGGAGAGATCCTAGGAATTATCGACCCATATCTCTAACATCTGTCTGCAGTAGAATTCTGGAGCATGTCATATGCTCTAACGTTATGAAGTTTCTGGATGAAAACGAGTTACTTACAGCAAACAAACACGGATTTCGTAAGAACCGTTCGTGTGAAACGCAACTGGCTCTATTTTCGCATGACGTAATGAAGGTTATCGATGCAGGATCACAAGTTGATGCTATTTTCTTGGATTTCCAGAAGGCTTTTGCCTCTGTACCACATAACCGCCTTTTGGCGAAGATTCGAGCGTATGGTATATCTGATCAGATCTGCGAATGGATGCGCGATTTTCTAACTGGTCGGTCGCAGTATGTCGTTGTTGACGGGGAAGCCTCTTCAAAGCTAGATGTTACTTCGGGCGTTCCTCAAGGAAGTGTAATAGGACCACTTCTTTTCTTAATTTTTATAAACGATCTCGGTGACTACGTTAATTGCAGGATGCGATTTTTTGCTGATGATGCACTTATTTATTGGGAAGTGGGGTGCTCTGACGATTGCTTAGAAATACAGCGCGATCTGGATGTTATTTCGGAATGGTGCCGTAAATGGCAGCTTACACTTAACTGTAAAAAGTGCAAGGCAATGCAAATAAGTAATAAAAAGACCTCGTTTGCTCACGAGTACAAAGTTAACAATTCAGTTGTTGACACGGTCGATTCCCTGAAGTATCTAGGCGTAACAATACAGAGCAACATGAAATGGGACTTGCACATAACTTCCGTCGTAGGCAAAGCTAATTCTAAACTACGTTTTATAGGTCGTATTTTGAGAAGCTGCAATGCTCATACAAAGGAAATAGCGTACAAAACACTAGTACGTCCGCATTTTGAATACTGTTGTGCAATTTGGGATCCGTATCGCAAGGGATTGATTGACACGTTAGAGAAAGTACAGAGGAGAGCCGCTCGATTCGTGACCGCTAGTTACAGTCCTTATGTAAGTGTCACAGAGCTGATATGTGGGTTAGGCTGGGATTGTTTGGCGGACAGACGACGTCGTTTTCGTTTAAATTTGTTGGAGAATATGCGAAAACCTCTAATTTACGAGTGCAACGAAATACTTCTTCCGCCAACCTATTTAGGTCGCAATGACAGAAGGGATAAGATTCGAGAGATAAGATGCCGTACTGATACATTTATGTATTCTTTCTTTCCTCGTTCTATTCGGGATTGGAATACTCTAAAATAGGATTGGTGCTTAGCACCCTCTGCCACCCACAGTAATTGTGAATTGCAGAGTATAGATGTAGATGTAGAGGAGATGTAGATGATTTTTCTGTTTTCTTAATAACTCAATGTATATTCTGAAATAGCTGACGACTAAAATTTTAAAACGATATTGTTTGGTATACGAGAATAGTCTCATTTCCACCATAGGTAGCAATGCTAGGGAAAACTTTTTTTTTGCGAAATATTAAATGGTGACGTGGTTATCGATTCTAAGAATATTTGAAATTCTTTAATTTTATCTTTCGATAAGCTGATAATTTATTTAGCATTACAAAATGTAATCTGCAAAATAATTTTAACCGAGGCTGAGAACTGTTTAGTCGAAAAGTTTCTGTTTAATGGCTTTACGCCTCGTCAACGCCGAGTCATAACAACTGGTGGCATGGAACGGGATGGAACGATCCCGGCACGCATTTGGTGCGATTTTTGGAAACTGTCGAAAACTTAAATACCGAGTATGGTGGTTAAACGACTAACGATTTGACCCCGCAATAGGGAGGATGTCAAATCGAATACCCGTCCGGGCATCCAAATAAGGGTTTTCCATTGTTCCCCAAATCACTCTAGGCGAATGCAGGGATGCTTCCTCCAAAAGACCTTCGACAAATTTCTTCCCGTTCCTTGCCCGCAGTCCTTTCCTGTCTCTAATGACCTCGACGTCGACGAGGCGTAAAGCCGTAAAAACAAACAAACTTAAATCTTGACAGTATGATGGGAAACAGTTTGGTTTCCAACATTGATCAAGGAATTATAAAGAAATTTTTAAAAATGTGTGGAGCACAGCACTTTATGGTAGCAAAACATGGACTTTAGGAATACTGGAAAGAAAGAAAATTGGAGCATTTGAAATGTGGTGCTACAGAAGAATGCTGAAAATTAAGTGGACAGACAAAGTAAGAAATGAACGAGTTTTGGAAATAATGGCTAAGGAACTAAGTTTGTTGAAGAAGCTTACATAAAGAAGAGACAGGCTGGTAGGTCATATTTTGAGACATGCTGGATTGGTTAATTCGTTAGTGGAGGGAACTGTCAAAAGGAAAAAACTGTAGAGGAAGACAGAGATTAGAATATATGAAGCAGATAATTGAGGACGTGGGTTGTAACTAATATGTAGAGGTTAGCACAATATAGGAAGGGATTGAGGATTGCATCAAACCAGTCGAAAGACTGATGACACCAAAAAAAGTATGACGGAGATTCGAACTCTGATGCTGTGCATTACGGCTCAACCACCACTCTCGGTTAAAGTATCGGGTTATGTTTCAAAGTTAGTCCTTCCCTTATGGATTAAATTTGACCTTTCTTTTTGTTAAAAAAAATAAGCACTCAAAGAAATGAGCACAATTACTGTCAATGGCTGAGACCCTCTGAAAGAAGATACTGATATTAATGATCGGAATTTGGAACGGAACCCAAATAGGTCGCGGCCTCTTTAACTGGATTCTTAAATAATAATAATAAAAACATCTGAAGTCGCAATCTGATTGGCCGAAAATTGGTGGCTCTCAGAATATCGTATGGATACCCATATTAAAATAATATCTACGTGGAATCACTTTTATTTTATTTTTTGACTCTATCTTCCCATTCTATATTCGATGGAAAAAGTGTTGCGTGATTACGTTGCACCAGAAATTTTAAAAGTAGTATTTATTGAGACGTCTTCTAAAAATTCACTTTGTTTATATTTAAAATAATATAACGCCAGCTATTTCAACAAACTCTTGCCACTTTCGTATTTACTGAAGCATTCAACACCAAATCACACTGCTCTTTTGGATACCTTTCACTCCTACCCTTCAAAATTCTTTGAGGTGTGTTCGAATCACGGGATATCGTATACTTCTGTATTTCTTCGGACTACCTACATTCTATCTTCCGTACATTATTGTCTTTAACACAAATGCAAGGAGAAGACAAAATTCGAGACGACCATAAATATAAAAAATATTTTGAATGGCCCATTTCTCATATGATAGATTTAAACTTGCGATGGTATATTGGCCATCCTACCGCAGTTGCTTGTTACCCAACTGCAAATGAAAACACCGTCTATTAG
This sequence comes from Vandiemenella viatica, assembly GCA_031002005.1. Taxonomy (NCBI): domain Eukaryota; kingdom Metazoa; phylum Arthropoda; class Insecta; order Orthoptera; family Morabidae; genus Vandiemenella; species Vandiemenella viatica. The sequence continues at coordinate 378,927,675 of CM061921.1, forward strand.
CAACTGGTTTTATTCATATAGACCTATATGAATAAAACCAGTTGCTAATAGACGGTGTTTTCATTTACAATTGTGTTAAACTTGCGAATTAACCTGTTCACTTACTACACCTTCGGGCCACACGTGGTGGGAGAGTGTTAAAGCCTTCGCTTTGTATTCCAGAGTACGCAGGTTCAAATCCCCTTTTTGACCATCCAGATTTTAGTTATTCATGTTTTCGCGAAAACGGTCCAGGCAAATCCTTGGATGGTTTCTTCAAGAGGTCATGGCCGAATTCCGTTCCTTGCTCCTAATCTTTTCCCACCTGAAATGACGTGGACGAGGCCTAAATTCATAATGAAAAAATATCCAACTTCGTTCATGCTGGGTTATTTTATTTTTGCATCAATATAATTTGATCGCTTTCCTCATAAGTTATTATAGACTTCGCACTTGTACCTGCGTTGATGACTTATGTGTTAATTATTCTGAATTTATCAAATCTTGCGCACGCTTCCGACAGTCGGTAAAGGAAATGCATGTATTTTAGTATTATCTGAAAAGATGACCATGAGTTAGTGAGATTTTTTATGGTTTTATGCCTCGTCGAGGTGATTAGATGTGGGCTGAGACTGGGGACAAGGAGTGGGAAGGAATTCGGCCATGGTCTTTTGGAGGAAACATCCCGGCATTCGCCTCAAGTGATTTGGGGAAACTGTGGAAAACCCAAATCTGGATGCCCGGACGGGGATTCGAACCGACGTCCTCCCGAATGCGAAGACAGAGCTTTAACCACTCACCCACCACTCTTGGTAGTCAGTGACAGTCTGATTGGTTGATTCATTTTCCTGCCGGATAATAGCAACATTTGGAATCTAATTTTTATGTGGCTTTTTTCTTCAAGGACATGTGGGTAATGTGTATACATTTACCCAGTAAGATGACAAACTTAGCCCTCACCTGTATGATTCTTTGTTTTTATGAAACGGCTGTCGCTGATGTGAAAGCTACATGTAGAAGAGATTTTGTTGCTTATTTACTATATACGAACAAAACAATTGCAAATCTACAATTGCTGAGACTGATTGTAAGCGGCATGAGGTGATGAAGGCTGCGGTCACTTCCGGTTCTTCCAGGTGGTTGCTGGTACCTCTTGCCGCTGGTGCCTGGTTGTGCAGTCACGGATTCAGTGCCCCGTGCCGGCCCTTGCCGCGCAGAAGTGAGGACTTGTCCCTTCTTCTGCTGCTCCCGGCCTGTACCTGTAAGCCAGCGTGCACCTTTGAAGGTGGCCACCATGTCGTGGGTGTGACTGCTTCTGCGGTGTGCGGTTCGGTGATTATGTGATTTGGTGCCCCCTGTCACCGGTATGCACCAGCCTCTGTATTAGTAGGGACTGGTAGTGCATGGATCCGAATATCTGATCCGGGTGCGGGAGCAACACCTTGTGAGCGCTGCGGTGTGATCGTGCTCTGTGAAGCTTGGATGAGTGTGCGGGAACCTGTGACGCTTAACGCTGTCGGTTGTGCGCTTAGCTCGGTCACTATGGCTTCCACATTGTCTCCGTAACGGGGAGAGGAGGCGGGGGCTCGCGGGCTTTAACTATACGACCAGATCTGAAAGGTCTTCGACCTGGTTCGTGGTGGGCGCTGCGTCCTTCACCATCAAAAGAGGCTGCTGGTTAGCAAGATATACTTGCGGTAGGGTTAAGCGCAAGCCTCGCTAGATCCCATAAGATCAAGCGTAAGAATTCCGTGTTACAGAGAATAATTTTGAATTTGTTTTTTTTTTTTTTTAAATTCTCCAGCGCTTCCTATCCTGTGATAACCTAATCATCTCTACAAACCCCTTACAACCCACGTCCTCAATTATCTTCTTCATATATTCTAATCTCTGTCTCCTTCTACAGTTCTTATCTTCAGTTGTTCCCGCAACCAGCAAACTAACCAATCCAGCATGTCTCAATATGACCTACCAGCCTGTCTCTTCTTTCTGTAAGCTTCTTCCACAAACTTCTATCTTCACCCATCATTTCCAAAACTCGTTAATTTCTTACTTTGTCTGTCCACTTAATTTTCAGCATTCATCTGTAGCACCACATTTCAAATGCTTCAACTTTCCTTCTTTCTGGTATTCCTAAACCCATGCTTCGCTGCCATAAAGAGCGGTACTCCACACATAGAGTTTTCAAAAGTTCTTTCTGAGTCTTAGATCAATATTTGAAACTCAAAGATTTCTCATTTTCATGAAGGCTCTTTTCGCCACTGCTATTCTGCTTTTAACATCATTCCTGCTTCGGCCATCGGTTGTAATTTTACTTCCTAAGTAACAAAATTCACTAACCTCCGCTAACGCATCTGACCCTATTTTTATATTTAATCTGCTAGTATTGGTGTTATTTCTGCTACATTTCATCACTTTTGTCTTGCTTTGATTTATATTCAGTCCAAAATCTTCGTTCAGTATTTTGTTCATGCCATTCAGTAACTTCTCAATATCCTCAGCCCTTTCTGCTATCAAGACAATGTCATCAGCAAATCGTAGCATACTAATTTTTTCTCCCTGAACACTTATGCCACATGGATTTTTTTTTTATTTCCTTTATTGCTTCTTCTACATACAAGTTGAATATTAAAACGGTTCAATATCAGTAACAACATTTTAGCTCATAATTCTCTGATAATGAGTAACTACTCCAATGACATTGTTTCATTAATTGAGTCGGTGGAGCGTAAACCGTGTTTATGGGAAAAAACAGCCGAATATTTCGAAGACAGAGTAGATAAATAGAAGGCGTGGAAATAAATGTATATATATATTTTAAAGCAGATTTCGAAGTGAAAGAAAAAACTGAAAGTTTATAAGTTATACATTTATTATTAGTAATAACAATGCAAAATAGTTTACATAATGTATTTTGTTAATTTTCTACGGCAACGCGCCCTCGGTACTGAACAATGAATCTTTGAGTTGATACCACAAATAACTGCACAGCCAGATTTACAATTTTACTTATAGTGCTTATTCCCAGTCAGCAGTTGTCGTGTAAGTCCGTAAAGGTTGCTCCAGTTGCTAGATACTTGAAAATCAAAACGAGAAGTATAATAAATTAAAAGTTGTTTTGTCTATATATCGATTCTACTTGGTAAAATTCCAGTTTCAGTCATACCTTTTGTGTATTATATTTAAAAAATTAGTTTATTTAGTAACTGAGCAAAATTATTTAATGAAATAAAAATATAGCAAAATATTCGCGTAGTTAAGTCATTTCACTATTTGTCTAATTCTTTTTTAAAAATATTTGAGTCAGCGGAGGATGTATCCAGTTGTGCGTGTGAATTATTTTCTGTATTCGCTTCTAAGGAGTAATAATCTAATAAGGTAACGTTTGTTGAATTCTGAACGCATTTCTCTTCCGCCAAAGTAAAAAGCCTGCTGCACTCGGTGGAGAATGGTCGGCGTCGGCTCCGGTTTTGCCGGTGTGTGTGAAAGCGCCCTAAGGGTACTTGAGTTATTATGATTATCTAGAATTCAAACAGAAGGTTCGGACCCTTATAAAATTCTTATTAAACGACGTCATACCTCTGGTATATTCGTGCTGTGCACTACCTCCTGTTTCCTCGTATAGCCCGTTCAGTTAGTAGAGATGGATCAAGGTCACTCTTCTCTATCTCCACTCCGCTGCCATTACCCCCAACATGCAAAGGAGACAAAGTTGCCAGCCACTTGCGGTCTGCTCGGTGAGGGGGTGGTGAGCTGAGGAGCGGACAAGGGAAACATGACCTTGAGATGCCAGTTGAGAGTGAACAGGGCAGTTCATCAACGGTTACTCTCTTCCGGAAATATTGATAGTCTGGTGGGTGTGTGGTTGACGCTCAGGCTTTACGTTCTCGTGGATGCAGGTTCGACACCCGTCCCAGCCATCCAGATATAGGTTTTGCATGCCAGGATTGTTTCTTCTAAATCCCATGTCCAAATTCCTTTTCGTTCCTCGTCCCCGGCTTTAACAACTTCGACGAGAGTAAAGTCCTCAAAAACGAAAAAAAAGATAGGAAATATCCTCGGGATACTAATGATACTGCTTGGGTTCTGAATTAGCAAATATGTTAATTTAAATGATTACTTCTCCAATATTGAATGTTGTTTGGAGTTAAGTATTAATAAAAAAAACAGCACTGTCTGCATAGAGACCTAATGATGCTATTGATTATCCCCGGTGCCCAGCCGGTTAAAATGGTTAAAACATATTTCAACCGCTGGCTCTACTTTCTCCGTTGATTAATATTCTAATGACGTAGGAATTCGTTACTGCACCTACTTATAGTAAATTGATTATTGCAAACGTATATACGGCTTGAAGTCAATTAGTATAGGAAATCATGTTTTTTGGGGTGGAAGTGGTAAAGGGAGTGTAGTTATGGTCCCTCCAGGTCGAAATAATTAAAGTCGGTAGAAAATTATGGAGAAGAAATGGGAAGAAATTTTGCGATATCTCTTATGAGCGAACTATCCCTGCATTTCGGGAAATAATGGAAAACCAGAATCTAAAAAATCATTCTCAATTCCTGAAAATGAGTTTTATTCACAGTTCACTTTCCGCTTCCTTACATTTCTTGTACTAACAGTACCAAATGAGATTATAAACGATGATTTACTGCTATTACTAGTTCATAAAAATATTTATGCCCGCTTAAGTCTGCTGTTCGTATGTTTGTTTGTTGCTGAGTGTCATGAAGAATAAAGACAACATTGAATGCTAGAACTTATCGCACACCTGCCTTCCAGTTTTTATAGAAATCAGACTCTGGCCTTTACTTTTTAAAGGGGATGAGACGGAATGTCTACTTTCGACGCCACCCTTAAGTTCTGGTGAGGGGTTAGTAAAACTTTGTTCTTTGTTAGCTTTGAAGTACACTCCTGGAAATTGAAATAAGAACACCGTGAATTCATTGTCCCAGGAATGGGAAACTTTATATACACATTCCTGGGGTCAGATACAACACATGATCACACAGACAGAACCATAGGCACATAGACACAGGCAACAGAGCATGCACGATGTCAACACTAGTAACATGTATATCCTCCATTCGTAGCAATGCAGGCTGCAATTCTCCCATGGAGACGATCGTAGAGGTGCTGGATGTAGTCCTGTGGAACGGCATGCCAAGCCATTTCCACCTGGTGCCTCAGCTGGGCCAGCGTTCGTGCTGGACGTGCAGACCGCGTGAGACGACGTTTCATCCAGTCCCAAACATGCTCAATGGGGGACAGATCCGGAGATCTCGCTGGCCAGGGTAGTTGACTTACACCTTCTAGAGCACGTTGGGTGACACGGGATACATGTGGACGTGCATTGTCCTGTTGGAACAGTATGTTCCCTTGCCGGTCTAGGAATGGTAGAACGATGGGTTCGATGACGGTTTGAATGTACCATGCACTGTTCAGTGTCCCCTCGACGATCACCAGAGGTGTACAGCCAGTGTAGGAGATCGCTCCCCACACCATGATGCCGGGTGTTGGCCCTGTGTGCCTCGGTCGTATGCAGTCCTGATTGTGGCGCTCACCTGCACGGCGCCAAACACGCATACGACCATCATTGGCACCAAGGCAGAAGCAACTCTAATCACTGAAGACGACACGTCTCCATTCGTCCCTCCATACATGCCTGTCGCGACACCACTGGAGGCGGGTTGCACGATGTTGGGGCGTGAGCGGAAGACGACCTAACGGTGCGCGGGACCGTAGCCCAGCTTCATGGAGACGGTTGCGAATGGTCCTCTCTGATACCCCAGGAGCAACAGTGTCCCTAATTTGCCGGGAAGTGGCGGTGCGGTCCCCTACGGCACTGCGTAGGATGCGACGGTCTTGGCGTGCGTCCGTGCGTCGCTGCTGTCCGGACCCAGGTCGACGGGCACGTGCACCTTCCACCGACCACTGGCGACAACATCGATGTACTGTGGAGACCTCGCGCCCCACATGTTGAGCAATTCGGCGGTACGTCCACCCGGCCTCCCGCATGCCCACTATACGCCCTCGCTCAAAGTCCGTCAACTGCACATACGGTTCACGTACACGCTGTCGCGGCATGCTACCAGTGTTAAAGACTGAGATGGAGCTCCGTATGCCACGGCAAACTGGCTGACACTGACTGCGGCGGTGCCCAACCACTGCGCAGCTAGCGCCCTTCGACGGCCAACACTGCTGTTCCTGGTGTGTCCGCTGTGCCGTGCGTTTGATCATTGCTTGTACAGCCCTCTCGTAGTGTCCGGAGCAAGTATGGTGGGTCTTACACACCAGCGTCAATGTGTTCTTATTTCAATTTCCAGTAGTTTATTTATTACATTGACAAAATGGACGTAGGCGCAGGGTTACGATACAAAGCTAGATCTAGGAAATTTAAGCCCTTAAACCATTTATTCGTTCTGCTAGTCTGTCCATAATTTTTTATAACTGTTTCCTGGGTGTCTGTAACTAAACAAATTGTTTTGACCGTTCCTTCTGTTCTATCTGCACAATATGATTCTTTTGTTTTTTATTTTGACAGTTTTATTAACGTACTCAACGTTCTTTCGTGTCGCGTAAAATAATCGAATATGGCATTTAATTAAAGAATAATAACTACCTGACGCGAAGACATACCTGCTTTTTGGATGTCTTAGGTAATTCAAAATGACAGCATTTGGCAGTTGTTCCTTAGCCTAGCACTCAACATGTAACTGTATAGCTGTGAACGTGATCTATACAGTTACGAATAAAACTAGTCCCATAACAATGTTCTTAACCTTGTGCAACCTACTCCGAGCCTGATGGGAAGTGATATTGCAATCCAGCCTGGCATTCGGGAGGACTGGGGATCGAATCCCCGTCCGGTCATCCTTACCTCGGTTTTCCTTGGTTTTCCGAAGTCACTCTAACCGAATGCCGGGATGGTTCCTTTAAGACCATGGCCGAACTCCTTTTTGTTCCCTTAGTTTATGTCGGCTGACACCCTACAGCAGACCGCGTCTTAGGGTGAGCCGTTAACGCTCTGGCCTCGCATTCGAATCCTGGTTTTCCTACATCACTCGACGCGAATGCCGGGATGCTTCCTTCAAAAGGCCATGGCCGAATTCTTTCCCGTTCCTTATCCCCAGTCCCATCCTGCCCCTAATGACCTCGACGTCGACGAGGTGTAAGGCCATAAGTAAATAAAAGGCTTCACTTGAGAGGAATGAAACCTGTATACTGAAGAGCTGATATCTGTTTCTTCTTCACCAGCTTTTCCTAACTTTAGTGGTCACCGGCCTTTGATGAGTTTTACTCCTAATTAGAATAGTGAAATTTTGAGAATTTTTGTTTTACTGCCAGGTTGTACTACGTATTAATGCAGGAAGCGATGTGTCGCCATTTGTCTGCGTGTGATAAGTGTATTTTTTGTTTGTCCCGACGTTGGCCTTGATGGCTGCGGACGGCCGGTGCTCGTGCCCTGCCCCGTTGTATCTTCTCTTGATTTATCTTAATACAGTATAATACGGAGGAATCTGTTTCTAAGGAGTTGCAGAATGGATATGTTACTTTTAGACGTGGTGCCCGACATTTGGCAGCAGTATAATTTACAGAACGGATAGCTGATTTGTACAGTTTAACTTTTGTTGTTATCAACAGTTCTTCGATTCAAAGTATTTTTTTTTTATAAGTTTAGTACGCGCTCCCTAATGTTTGTGTTAAACAGCAGCTTGTCATCCAAATTTTAGGAGTACTCTCAGGTACCAATTGGATGGTACCCAGGGTACTTGTTGGTCTTCCATCGTTACGCCAGATAAGCTGCTGAAGTCTAGCGGCCTGGTGGCCCAGTGATTAAGCCTTCCGACTAGAGAGAGAAAGGTCCCCAGTTCGAATCTCTGTCTCGGCGGGGATTTTCATAGGCCATTAACCCGACCTTTATCTCTGGCACAGCTTGCTGTGTCATGTGAAATACACCAGAACAATTCCGTGGTTCGGATTCCACGTTAAACTCTAGGTCTCTTATACCCGGTAGGATTACCGGCTTAGGCTAGGAGGCTACGATAGCGGCGGGTTACGCAGACTGTAAGATACCCTGTCATTAAGTAATTACGACCATACTAATTTAGTTTTTAGATGAAGTCTTCTTGTTGAAATGTACTCTAGAACTTTTTTGGGATTATTGTAATTTTTCTTTTGCTGCAGTACTTGCAAATTCAGTCTGTGCGCTCTGGAGTCATCTGATAATAGTTTCATGTCGGTTATCTATCACATAGAAGATAGTGAATTTCATCGGCAAATTGCGCCATAAAAAAATGTACCGTGGCAGGTATATCGCTTACGTATATGTTACACAATATAGGAAAAAGTTTTTTTTTTTTTTTATCTGCTTAACTTCTCTCTAACAGCGAGGTCTTTAGAGACGGGAAAGGATGGAGGGCAAGTAATGGGAAGGAATTCTGCCACGGCCTTTTGAAGGAAGCATCCCGGCATTTGCCTGGAGTGATTTGGGAAACCATGTAAAACCCAAATCTGGATGCCCGGACGGGGATTCGAACCGCCGTCCTCCCGAATGCGAGGCCAGAACGCTAGCCGTTACACCACCACGCTCGGAGCCTTGTGGAATGCCTTCTGCTATTAATAATTTTAATGACCTTTGACGTTCTGCAATTACAAATAATTTTAAGTTTGTCACGAAATTCCAAATTAATTTTGCGTAGCAACGTGACATGAGTCTTATTTGTTCATTTTCTGTATCACATTATCTTGCCATACTTTGTCGTTCGCTTCTTTGACGTCCAGAAACATGGCTTCTACTGATTTCCCTCTGTTGAAACTCTCTTGAGTGGTAGCAGATACGCCAAATGGAACACAAATCGTTCCATTCTTATAGTTTGATTTTCTTGTAATTTTTTAAAAAAAATCGTGTTTAAAATAATTTTTCTCCATAATTTTTGCCATTGAGTTCAACAAGTTGAAGGGTGGTAATTCTCGAGTACGTCATTTTCTTTCCACTTACAGGGACGCTTACAACGCCACATTTGCATAAGGCCAGCTGTCCTTAATTCAATTGCTATTCAGTGTAGGACTGTGTACGAGGGGTGCCCAAAAATAACCGGAATGGCATTGCCATGAGCGGAGCTTGTCGTTTATAGCACAACTCATTATCAGTTCAGTTCAGTCTGTGTTGTTCTGTTAGTCAGCAGTGATTGTTTTTGCTAACGCTGTTTCGTTTTTGATGATGACAAGTTTAAGTGAATAACGTGCAGCTGTGAAATTTTATTTTCTACTCAGTAAAAATGCTGCTGAAACTGTTTTAATGTTGAAAACAGCTTACAAATATGACGCTATGGGAAATCTCAAGTGTACGAGTGGTTCGCTCGGTTTAAAAATGGCGATATGTCGATTGATGACAAATCTCGTTCTGGACGTCTATCAACTGCCCGAATCGAAAAAAAAATGTTGATAAAATTCGAGAGCTTGTGCTCTCAGTCGACAGACACTTGAGATTAGTAGATTATCTTGGTGCTCGGTTCAGCGAAGATTTTTGGATGAGAAGGGTTGCTGCCAAGTTTGTTTCTAGGGCTCTGAGTGACAATCAAAAAGAACGTCAAGTTGAAACATGTCGTGATGTGAAACAACAGCTTGAAATTGATCCAGATTTTCTGTCAAAGTTCATTACTCGTACGTAGTTAAAAACTTGCAGGAATACTCTAAATAAACTTTAATCATGAGGTAGACTGATCACTTAAATTTTTAGCCTTCAGGGGATCATCAAATGAAATTCAGCTAATTCAGCTAAGGCAAGCGCAGAAATTGTCGACACGTTAAGAATTTATTATTCCATTTTCGAAGCCTCCGATCGTACTTTTTTTTCCCCCTCCGATCCACTACAGGTAACCAATGTGAGTCAGGGATCTGTTCGGTCAGGCATACCTAATCTATTAGATGAAAGACTTGTGTTGCGAAACGTGTATTTTTTCTGTTGAATATGTAGTTTCTGTTCGGTGACTGCGGGAAACCGCCTTCGCGGTGTGCGTCGCCACACTGGTGGATCCTCTGAGCGTAATTTTCTGCATTCTAAACATTGGTATTGCGTTATATATAACAGCTGCTAGTACATTATAAGTGCAAACATATAAAAATTAAGCGCTACATTTGCCCGTAAAGTCGATTCCCTGATTGATACATGCACCTAAAGTCGACACATTTTGTACCTGTAGTCTATAACCATGAAATACTATCAGGCTCAGAAAAAAAAGAACTGATCACATGAGATCGAGAGGAAAGATGTCGGAATGGTCCTGTCCCAAGTGGAAGCAATGCCAGACCCAGATGGTATCCTATGGGGGCCAATCCAGGTCCCACAAGTCGCGAGCCCCTAGAGGATACTGTAGACTTATGGGATCAACTCTACGCTAAAATATACTTATTTAAAAAAGGGAGAGAGAAAAATCGCGTTAGATAATGTAACAATATTCCTCTCCACTATCTGCCGGCTTTACATGAAGTACTTATCGAGTGATGGAAAACACTTCTGCCTAGGTTCCTAAGTACGACATAGTATGTACCGAAGACCGTCACCACGTGTGAATTTCAGGTTACCGTAGCGTATAAAAAACTAATTGCTGTGAACATCAAGAAAGAATCATTCAGGTTAATTTTGAAGCACAATTTTTAGTGGGGAACGTAAATTTGACAACCCTGTCGATTTAAGGAACATGCAAGAATTTAGGTACCTATACATGAAACGGAGGCTCTCCGTATTAAGATATACTTCTTCTTAAAGATGAAATAGTATGCGTATTTATTTCACCGAGATCACAATTGCATATTAACGTTCAATGCAAATTAAAGCACACTTACATTAACTGATAATTAAAATGCTTCCCGATGTTGCGATTTTGCTAAAAAGATACGCGCTTCCGACTATGGTAAGCACACGCTCTACAACAACTGTTCACCATCGACAGGCGATACCATCACCGAACACGTCGACTATTGCCGATTTACAAGTAAAGCTGACAGTTTTGCTGGTTTTATGCACTGTTTTCTGAATCATCGTATTTACATAAATTTGAACCTGATACAATTTAATATCGACTATAGGTGCACTGTCGACGATAGGTACTCCCTACCTTTCAAGCAATGCGATGGGCCAGTAATAAACGTACTCCTAATAACAAAAAAAATATGAGAACTGACTCCCAAAAATTTTGAATTATAGTCTTTACTATAATTTATGTTACAGCAGTGAAACGGTGAAAAATGATAACAGATAAGCTTATTTTGAGAAGAGTGAAAGAATTTCAGGCGGTAAAGAGATCGACTACGGTCCGGACGACCGTGGTTCGATTCCCGATGTAACCGAGGAGTTTCTTCAAAGCCGATCGTCCCACTCAAATGAGTACCTATGCGGTAAACCGCGACTGGAGCGTGGCTTTGACTCTGAACGATTGTTTTCCTTGTGGTGGTTTTATGTGACTTCGGTAAGGTCCTGACACTATAGTCCGTTCAGTTAAGAGAGGCGGCTGAAGGTCACCCCTCAGTTCGGAGAGGAAGGAAGGAGCGGGGCCAGGGGAACACGACCTTGAGTCGCCAATTGGGAGTGAACAGGTATTGTGCCGAAGGTTATAATTGGAATGTAGAGCTCTACCTCCGCGAGAAGACGGAGGAGCCCTAGGAATTCGCCCCCCCCCTTTTTTTAATATCAGCAAAATTTTGTTAGTTTATCACCATAAAACTAAATAATTTTTTTTCCAGTTAACTATATCACACAACTGATCTCCCTGTAACGAAATTCTGAAACTGTCCTGCTTGATAGCAGTGATAACACATTTTTCGTCTATGTCTTTGTGTTCTTCGGTGTATGTAACGGCGTTAGATGGTAATATTTTGACACTCTAGGTTCCTTTGTGAAAGTCGTAGTTCATGCCTGTACTGGCCTTTAAGCTTCATATTTCCTTAATTGACATTGCAACTAAAGTATCAAACTGTAGCCGCATTACCACCCTGTTTATTCAAAGACAGAAAAGAAACTCACAGCTTCACAGCTATCTTTTGTTTCCTTATGGTTTCACGTTCAGGTCATCAGAGATGATAGAGGATATTCGGTAAAGAAACGGGAAGGAATTCGGCCATGAACATTTCGAAGGAAATATTCCGGCATTCGCCTAGAGTGATTTAAGGAAACCATGGAAAATCGCATACCCACCACGTTCGGTGAATGGATATTAAAAATTGTGAACATTAGGTAATTACGTTTTTATTTCATTTTTGTAATGGTATGCAGCCTTTTCGTACGTACAGCGTTTTACCATTCTATCAACAAATGTATAAATCATCGAATCAAATGTGTCTTTGCACTACATAGTATGGAAAACGCCTGACGATCTCGGCACTTATATAATGATTTCCGTGTCCCAGGATAGAATCGAACGGACCACCCTAGTGCTGTTGCCTACGCTGTGGTCGCGACAATATTGTAAGACAGATGATGGTACAAGCGTCCATAAGTTTTGAAATTAAATTTTATTGCTACCCCGAAAATTGATTGTATCATTTTTAATTAGATCTAGAAACACACTGCAGAAATTACAATTCAATTATGTGGTTACTAGAGTCTTATGTTAAAGTATCATTAGTACTATCAGCAAAGAGCTAGAAGGAAATTGCCGTGTCAGTGTACGAGACAGAATTAGCATTGAGTGAATTTTGCAACCGATAGAAATCCTATACCTTAATGGTCGGAGCAGCATTTGAACAAAAATTTGAAAACAAATCTGCCTTATTAATTAAAAAAACCACTCATCGGCACAAATAAGCCTTATTCGGTATAAAGGAACCAACAGTTTAATCGTAATTAATGAACGCAAACAAAATAATTGGTAATGCAAGTCTGATGAGCACTGTCCAATCAATACGCTAGCTGCCACCAATACGAGAGAAAAAAAAAACTATATTAACAGTGCATAAGCAGAGTATTTGGATTGATTGGCTTAGAAAGCATCTAATGACTCACTTGGACTAAAACAGGTGAAACAACGCGGGGTGTCATAATCTGGATGAATCACTAGGCAGATTAAGCATCTGATCCATATGGATATCATTCATAGGGCCACCTGAAAACCTTATAAGGATGAATGTAGAACGAACAATATTCTGGAAACTGCTTTCCTTATGGTTGATAATGATGGAGTGCACGAACGCAGGGTGCAGGATGACTGCTACTCACGAAGCACTGTGCTGCAAAAGCACATCGATCATCTTGATCAAAATTAATTTCGACGCGACTTAGTTGTTCTTCTTTCGATTTTTGCCTACTTTGGACCACGGGAGCAACTGTTATCTGGTTCGCCTTTTCTTCTCCCGGAAGAAAGTTTTCATTCTTTCACAAAGGTTCCTCCTTCTTTTTTCAAACCAGGAGCTCTTGGCATTTGTACGTTGTACCTGAAACCGCTTGAATGTATCACTTTTTAGTTTGAAACTCTGCTCGATTCTTTATCTCATCTGGATGGATTCTTACATTTTTTCTCGTCTCCTCAGCCCATTTTGTTGTCGCCATTAATTTAGTGATGTAGTTGAAAATTCTCTTTGTCAACCTACTCTCACGCATTCTCATAAGATTTCTTCCTCTTCCACCAAGTACCATCATTTCCCATTATTGGTCCTAAGAATTTCCTTAAGATAGTTCTCCCTTCTCAATCTCCATTATCTCATTCACTATCAGCCATTCTGAGAAGAACACGTGTTGACAACTGTTGTATAGTGGCTAATCTTTGCTTTGTTGGAGATCGCTTTCATTTTGTATCTGCTTTGTGTTAGTCTATATGCTAGTTTCATCTTTCTACCTCTTAATTTATTTGCTTCCTTATCTATCCCATTGGGTTGGATCCATTCACACAGATATTTAAATTTATCGACTTTCTTAATTTTTCCAAATTTAGTATTCAGATGTTTTCCACTATTTTGTTTGTATCTATATACTCTTTTTTTATATGGGATCGCGAGTCCTGCTATTTCTGCCATCTCATGCAAATTTTCAATCATTTTTCGGAATGTTCATTGTAATCAATGGAAAGTGGTCTTGCCGAAGAAGATTTAGAGACGTGTATGATGGTGTCGTTGTTGACCAGTGTTCTATTGCAACTGTTTCACTGTCACTTCGAATGCGATACTGTCGACCTATCTGTGCACGCTCTTACGTCCATCTGCTTTAGTTTCGCTGGTATACCCTGTTCACTCCAAATTGGCGACTCAAGGTCATGTTCCCCTGGCCCCACTCCTCTCCGAGCTGACCGTTATGACCAAGTCGGAGAGTGCCAAATCTCCCCGTCGCATGTAAGTGAATTTAGCCGCCTTAGTTAACTGGATGGGCTATAGAAATGTTAACGACTGTAGATCGAAATTTTCCGTAGTCAGAATTCCTTTCTTGGCTGGGATTTCAAAGGGTCCTTAACCTGACCTTCACCTCCGGCACAGCATGCTGTGTAATGCGAAGAACTCCAGAACGCTTCTGTGGTTTGGATCCCACGTTAAACGGTAGGTCCCATACACCCGGATTACTGGTTTAGGCTAGTGCAGACACGACAAGAAGCGCATGCTAGGCGAAACCAAAACTACTGTCATCTTTCGGGGATACCTCTGCCAACTCATTTACTTTTTTTCTAGACCCGTGGCAGCTGACCGCAGCAAGAACAGAGTGACAGGGGTGAAGCAATCTGAAACATTACGACTGTCATACGCATAGAAGTGGTGTGGCAACTTGAGACAGGCATGGAATTTGCGCTTGTGGACACTTCTGGCAAGTTTTTTCACACTAGGCATAAACTACAACAAAGAAAGAAAGTATAAGTGAGATGTTATCTAAAGCGCTAAGGGTTCTAAGAGAGCTCATTTCCATTCATTGACGGAGTAACTTTTTTAGATTAGAAGTTTGTGATTAGGAAATAGCCATCAGTAAGGAACTAATTACGAATACAAGTAGGGACAAATGTTGATACTAAAGAATTTGGTGAGAATATTGGAAAAATAAAGGCAGTAACTTAGATGGATAAGGGTGAGAATAGGCAAATGTCAGGCTATCATTAACGAAATATAGAAGCACAGTGGACGAAGCTTCTGTGTCTGACAGCTAAGTGGAGGAGCACAAACCACAACTCACACAGGGATTAGTCTTGATTTAAGGAAGGAGTTTGTTTAGCGCTTCACGCATTATCAACGCGAGGTTGTTAGAGACGGGAGATTTTAATGGGCAAGGAACGGGAAAAAATTACGGCAATGATCTTTAGAAGGAACCATAACGGCATTTGCTTGGAGTAGTTTAGAAAACAAGGGAAAACCAAAACCTGACTGGCCAAACAGGGATCTCCTACCGAGTAGAAAATGGTCTTGGCATTCTTTTCAAGCTTATATAATTGGGAAGAAGCTGATTACGTACTCTAAAATCAGAAGGCAGAACAGGATCGTCACATAAAGCCACGCAATTTACTGCCAATTAATCACAGAGTATTTTGAAGTGTGTTGTCTTTCGACATTTACTTCAACATAATCTAGAGGGACAAACACATTGCTTTCGGTATGACTAATCGTTGGCGTTCATACTTTAAAATTGCGAGTGGTCTTTTATGATGGTCTATATCTGTAAGGTATTGCCCGAGCGAGTTGACTTCGTGGTTCCTGATCTCATGGGCGCGCTCGTAGAACGTTGCAGACAGCTGTGTGAAACGCTCTGTCAGCAGCGGGATGTTAGTAGTCTCGTGTAGAACTACAGTCGGGAATCCGCTCGATAAGTGAAGGGCCTGTTTTAGTATCACCTGAAGCCGACGCAGGTGAGAAGCAGCCGCATACCCCCAAACGGGACAAGCATATTCCATAATGGGTCTTACCAGGGAGATATAGATGTTTACTCCCGTGGCGGGCTTCAAGTGGCTGTTCCTGCTCAGCTCGGGGTATAGAGCGTGGAATATAGCACTTGCCCTCCTCTTGATGTCTTGAATATGGGCTCGCCAAGTCTGTCACCGGGCGAGAGTGACTCAGAGGTACTGTACTTGACTTGGTTTGTGTACGGGATCGTCTCGTTGTGAAGTTTAAAGTGAGGTAGGTTTTGGGTGCATCTCTAACTGATTATGATGGCTTGGGGTTTGGTTGGATTTATTGCTATCCTCCACCGTTTTTCCCAGTCCTCAGTTGATCGAACGACTTCTTGCAGATCCTGTATTTGACCGTGAGTTCGGGAGGGGGGAGCCAATACGTTGATGAAATATAATTATTAATAATATGTATGACATCCAATAAGTTGGTTATTTGGTTAAATGGTGAACTAGAACCATGATTTCTACAAGAAGTTAGTTTCACACAAAATTATACTCAATTTATTTAGTCTTCTGGCTTATACAAGGCCGGGTATAGTTAACGTTACGTTAAACATAATCCAAAGACAACAAACAAGCAATACCCGATATTTACAATCCGCCGGATTAAAGCAAACATAAAATTGATTTAGATATCTCAATGATTTTGTAAAGTCAACATATTTTAAAGTGGCATCACAGGCCAGTAACTTAAAGTTAACATTTACAAAATAATCCCAGGGGCGCCGTTTAAAGTTAAAAGCATCGTTTGAATTTAAAACAATGAGCAAGATGCTTTGAATTTGAAGTTAAGATTGTGAAAAGTTGGCTAGCTCAGTAATTGTTATGATGGGAGCAGAGTCTTATCACAGGAGCCGTTTACGGGTTAGCAAGCCTCGTTAAAACCCAATGGAACTGTGGACTTATGCGCGGTACTTCACCGTAATCGCATCTTCTCGACGAGGTGTGACACGCTCTGTGCCACTGCTGCAACGAATGCCAGATTTTGCGGATATGTCCGCGCTAGCACATCAGCTTACAATCTCTGGCAGGTGGACCGCTCAGCTTCCAGCCAATCTGAGCCAGACTATACGACCAGACACAGTCACTGATCAACGGCTAAGGGCGTGTCGGGTGACACGTCCACACTGTAGCTCGTCTTGGTAGCAAGTGAAGTGAATATGGCGTCGTGTCCTATTCTCCGGCAAAATCAGCTTCCTCTCCGCTCATGAAACAGAAGCCGTGAATTAACCACTGTGAACCCCTGTAGCCGTTCACGATTGGTGCATTGATATATGTCCATCATCACGTGTTTCGTATCGCAGCTAACATTCGCTACGTGCTTCACGCAAATTTCTCTTGGTCTTGCAAGAGGAACTTGGGAAGGGGGGGTCAGTACACCCGGCACGTAACGGTTTCCCGCGTTACCCCTTTTGTGAGCCATAGGTGTCGGCCTGTCGGCGACACTGGGCATTGTCCCGTCCTCTGAGCGTTCAAAACTGCCGTTCCAACTTCCTACATTCAATATATATTTCTGAAGAGCAAGTTTTGCAGAAACTAAACCATTTAACAATAATAACTTTGGCTGCCCGGGTTTAATATATGATTACTTACCTACGAATTAACCCTATCATTTATAATATTTACAATTTAATAACTGAATATTACCAAGAAAATCTAAATATTAATTAATTATTTATTAATATTCACTGTGGATGACTCTGTCATACCACAACCCCTGCTTGCTATGGCACAGCTTCTGCTTGCTGTGCAGTACGCCGTGTCGTCGGCGTAGGTGGCAGTAAGAACTCTGGGAGTGGTAGGCACGTCAGCGGTGAAGATCTCGTTTAGCACTGGTCCTAGTACAGAGCCCTGCGGTACTCCATCAAGGATTCACCACATAGCTCAAGTGTCCTCGCAGACAGGAACGCATAAAGTGCGCCCACTGAGGTATAACAAAAGGAGCGTTACTAGTCTACCCAAGAAGCTGTCAGGGGCTGATTGGCCAAGGCTAGTGGGCGTGTGTGTGGATAGGTGTGCTGACGAACTAACCTTAGGGAATAACAGTTCTGCTCGAAGCGTCTCTTCTGTTCTTCTGGCAGCACCACTAGAATCTTACCATTGGACTGTTTGGGCTAATGCTTGACACCACTGTGGTTTGATGGCCACAGACCGAAGGTTAGAAATTGATATAAGTTCTTACTACATGAAGAATGCAAGACTTGCAATTCAACAGTTTATTGGCTTCTAATACGGAGTAGTACAGTTTATAGCGTGCCGCAAAGTGGATTCCAACTATCACCAACTTATCTAAGCCCTGAACTGTAATAGTTAATTGTTAGGCAGATGGTCGCCCCGGATTCGAGATGCATGGGAGGGTGGCAGGCTCCTAACAGGTGGCTATCAAAGTATGCTCGACTACTCTCGCCGACTGCCCGACAGTAAAGACACTACTTCATCGCTTGTACTGCCCAAGCCGACTCGGCTGGCCTACAATTACGAAGGGGACTGCACTCTAAGGTGCTGACTGCAAGCGTGCAGATTCCTGTCTGGTCAATGCTCGACCGCGCTCAGCATTGTCAATGATCGCCGATTGCCAGTAGCTCGACTACTGAATATTCCTATAATTCCCCAAATAGTAATGGCCTTCAAAACGACCTCTTACACTCCTCCCCCATTAGAACAAGGCATTTTCCACAATGCCGGAAAGTACAATATGCGACATAGTTGGATTTCAAATTTGAAGCTCACAAAAATATTGCAACATTTTTAAATATTTATTTTCCGATTCTGGTGTAGGTGGTCAGCCAAGCCTGACGATAAACAAATTCAATTAGAATTTTATGACATAGAAACAATAAAACATTATACAATGACATTAAATAAATATAATTTATGGAGTAGATGGGGTATGGTCATTCTCAACATGTGCCATTTAATTTGAGTTCTGCATAGCTACTACTATCTGCGTAAGGTTTGGAATCGTGATTTTAGCAGTGTTTTGTACTAGTTTGGCTGAATTTTTCCGGTACAAAAGGATTACAATAAGTACAGTTAAATTTTGATTGTCATAATGATTAGATACTTGGTTAAATTTAATCACATCTTGCTCAGTTTGCAAATATTTTGTTCTGCTTTCCAAGGTATTCTAATCATGAACTATGGTATACTGATTCTGATAGATTAAATTAATTATCCAGCTTAGGAACGATCCATAAAATCTTTGTTTACTATTTTACACATTATCGCATTCTTCAGGGTGCCTCAATTTGAAAGAATTATGTTTTTAGTATGAAGTCTTGCATGAATCGTAAGACAAGTAATTGTCTCTATGGTGGGATGCAACAAAGTAATAAGTTAATTACTATGGATTCTCCTATATATATGCTTACTATTTCTCTTGACAAGTGTTCAACAAAGTTTCTGTAACACATGTTTGTTAGAGAAGTAGATGAAAAGAACAAGTGATTACCGCAAATTTTTACAGTTGCTTAAATTACTACGTTTAATTTAACACTTAAAACCTATGGTTCCTACTGAGTAGTATGATTCAAAGTAATCCACAATTGACATATTGCTCTACCCCGAATTAGATGAGTCTATGATTACGTTAAAAATTTTAAAGATTCTAGACTACCAGACAACGCTTACGTCAATAGCATGATGAAACTTAGATAGGTCTCTTGTGAACATTAAATTAACATATGGTTCTCTCGTCCATCTGCTTATAATTAGTAGTAGTACAATAAATATACTCTAGGACTTTGTAAAACATCATTCCGTTAACAATTCATTATTTTTACTGGTCACTATCGCTCCAACCTTATATTAAGGCTTGAATCTCATTTGTTTTATTAGTATCTGTATTAGCTAATCATCAAGAAGTGAATTTAAGCTGACAATACGTTACAAGTATTAAAATTGTCGCAATTGCTAATTTGATATAGCTTCTTTTTTTTAATTCCAGAAAATCATAATTTATGGTGATTCTACTAAAGTAATGTTAGCTTCTTAGTAGTGATAACTCAGTCCTTAAATTGCTTAGTCTGCCGTGACTGTGATTGTATGGTAGTTCTAAGTACCATGAACAGAAATATGTTTTGTGCAAAAGAAATACATTACACGTAAATTACTATTTGTTATATGCTGCTGATATATTTTAATGACAAACAGATTGATTCCCGTTCTTATTACTAATTTGGTTCTACACTAAAATTATTAACTGTTCTGTTTGTGATACTTATGTGTTCGAAGCGTTGCGTTAATCTTGCTGCGTTGCACCAGTCGACTCGGCATATCAGGTTACGCTGCGCGTCACTGGCCGTGCTTTGGCTGCTCGCTCACCGTAACTGCTACCTAGAAAATTTACACTTCCGACAGTACCTTGGCTTAAAACTATCTATGCATAATTTTGACAATGGGGATAGGTGGCCTCAATAGGAGATCTATGACAGTGAATTATTTAATTTTATGGTTGAATTAATATCCATGTCTCTGTATACAATTCATAAGCACATATACTTTCTCGCATATGATATGAATGAATTTATTAACGGTTTAAGCCGTTGCTGGGCTGCGGAGATTATAATGTGAGTTATGTATTTCCCTTCTTTTGACGTTTGAATTCCATACAAGTTCTGATTTACTGAGTTTACTCTCTTCTTGATTGTTGCGTATAATAATTTCTTTAACTGAAAACAGCAATTTTTGATTAACCAGTAAAGCTTGAAAAATATTGGTTACCATTTTCGTGAGTCTGCCCGTTACTAATGTCATGCAACTGCTATTGATAATACAGAATTTACACGATTTTTCCCTTAGATTGGTGAACCACCTTTCAATAGTCTAGGTTTGACAGTATTTATCACTGCAAAACTTGATAATGTACAAATAATTTCCAATAGTTAGCAACAAATTTTCAAACTTAGGTTGTTCATGCAAGGTAAATACTACAATTTATCTCTGAAACAAATAGATGAATTCTCCTTAGTAGTGCAATCTGCTTATTATCTAACAACTAATCAGACTTACTTAGTACAATATTTATGCTGTGATTACGCTCTGTGTGTTTAATCACTCCGATTAGTGACAATTTTAAAATGAGAAGAATATTCACACAACCCTTGATATTTTCCTTTAAATATTATTCCGTTATAATTTTTGTGGAGCTCCGTACTTCTTAATACTATCTCCTATTTATACACTTATTTTTATTAGCTGTTTGATTTACTTACGTTACAGTTATGTTACTCTTACGCGCTCTTATATCATACAACAATTACCAATAGTCAAAACTTAATTCTGAAACATTTGCACTGCATATAACAGCTGTTATAGAGACAAGAAGTTGATATATTTTGCATATTTTGATTTATGATTCACTTATGGCATCTCATTTTGGTGAAACTCCTCACAAGTACAAAAGGTATTTAAATGAGGAAAACATGCTCCAAGAATTATTTGTGGAGTAAGCACACGTACGTAGTTTTATATAGAAAGTGATTAGCTTTTCTATTCAGTGACATACTTCAAGAAATGTTATTTACGAAAACTTATCGACTTAAAACCAAACAAAGAGTGTTTTTTGCTCCAGATCTCTTTTTTGTTGTTGTTATGTTAGTTAAGTATTGTTTGATTTACCGATATCTTGTTATAGATTACGTTCTCCACTTCCGATGAATTATTAATTTGGAATTGCACATCGTATTACTGGCTCCTAACTCACCAGTCTCTCTCAGATTGAAATTTCATTTTCTTTCTGGTCGTTATATGTAGTTCTCAATTTTCTAATTTTTAACTAACCAAACTCCAGTGATGACTTCCCAATACTACAATCTTATCTGCGAATACACATCGAATATGAACTGATTCACCAAACTATTTTGAATGTACAGATTTTAAAAGACATACAACATGGATGTGGGTTTGGCTGAATGATTAGGTGAGTAAACTGATTGGATTGATGACTAATGAGGTTCACATAATGGTTATGTCTGTAACTTGGATCTGTTGGTAACGGATGAATGTAAGTTTGTTTCCATAAACGTATGGAGTTGACGGTAGGCTTTTGAGTACTTATTGTGTCGTATGAAAAGGTTCATGACTCCTTTCCCAAGGACTGCACTCGTATTTTGCCTTTTTAACTCGATTGACGAGTGTACACCTTGATGTTGCCCAGGCAATCAGAGTTCGCCAATTTCCAACGCTGTACGGATTTTTTTTTTACATCACCCATTTTTTATATACTTGGTGCTCCAGATATTTCTAACATGTGGCACACAGTTTGACTCCTTACATTAAGTGAGTACGTATTATTACTGTGGACACATGAAAGACAAGCCACTGAGGCTATATTTTCCTTAACTGAAACACCAGAGTTGTATAATGTTCGTAATAATTTCAAATTATTATTATTCCTCAAAATTATGAATGCCGATTACGTCATGGTTACTGTACTTTAGGATTTTACCCGTGCATATCTTTGGACTCGCGTTCGATTACGTATCGTTTTTCTAATTGGCAATTACGTTTTTTTATTAATTCCTGTCGAATTCAACCATTCCGTGCCTCGCGATAAATGTTAAATTGGATGTGGCAGATACGTCGTTATATATTTACTCTATTTTAGTCCAACCATTCCATGTATTATGTTTTAATTCGCTAAGACAAATACTTCCGTTTTAAATACACTCTACTTGAGTCTAACCA
Source organism: Vandiemenella viatica (assembly GCA_031002005.1). NCBI lineage: Eukaryota > Metazoa > Arthropoda > Insecta > Orthoptera > Morabidae > Vandiemenella > Vandiemenella viatica. The sequence goes on from CM061921.1 coordinate 378,950,195, forward strand.
TCGCGTTTCATTGAGCGTCTTCACTAACACAATTGAATACTTTTACAAAAAATTCCGTTAGATGTACTTGAATATGATTTCAGAATATACTATGCAATGTTAGCACGTACGATTGACTTATGGGTATTCGTATAGCGGTGGGAACACGTCTGCTCCTCAACCTGAACACGTGAGAAGTCTTAGAACGTCAGCCGAAAGTGTCCACTCGCATGGTCCTATTAACAGCTGTACGTTTCGCACGTCTACTACTGCACCATATTTCTATAGAAAATTTAATCATGTATCCTACTGTAAGCTCTGTTCAAATAAGGAACCGCCTGAACGGTTGCTCTGAACATCCTGGAGCTTATACTAATCCAGCAGTAGATACCCCTAAAACATTAACTTTTCCCCGGCCTAGACCGGTAATTTTTCCACTCTGCAAACAACTTTACAACAATGAAGAATTGCGCACCAGAACCCACTAAGAGATATCACTCTCTCTTTTCCCCAATATTTATCATTAATCCAGGCTTTTAGCCCTAACAACCCACCCCATTCTGCTTGTCCCGGCTTCAAGTTACCGGCATTACTTAAATGCAAATGGGTGGAATGGAGCGCCTACATCCTCACCAGGTTAACTTCTTGGGCTGTACCTGTGAGTTATCAAAAATGTTGGCCCCCAAAATGACGCAACTCGCCACACATTTATATATCGGGTCTGGATCGGTCGGTCCCTTGCCGCCTTTTACCGCAAAATATTCCGCTTCACTTTAACATATTGGCTTTCCTGCCACACTTACATTGACACGACGCCCAACAGTTTCATTTTTTCCCGGTAATAATCATTTTCATAATTCTTTAATTCATCCATTACTAATTTGACCAGTATTTGCCTAGCACTTTTGAAATTTCCTACTCCGCTTAGTAGCATCTGGATGTTTCTTAACATTAATATCTGCCATATACACATAATTTTGGACTTACCTGGAGAACTCGTTTCGATCTATTCATAAACACCGCCACTGCTATGGCCTCTGAAAATATTTTTGTTCCACTTAAAGATATATCTGGCAGAAAACGTGCCTTTACAAGCAAAAAGCAACCCCGCTTAACTCACCATTATAACTCCGCTCACCCGCGTCTCCAAATCCAAGATCCTCGCGTTCAATGTCTGATAACTGTTGAAGATTTAGTCGCTGCCATAGTTACAATAAAAATTGAGGTCCACTCACCCCTAATGTCTTGTTCTCGTCGCCGTCGTCGCCGCCACCGCCACCGTCGCTGTCGACGTCTGAAGACCGTCCCATGGCTCCTACAGCAACGTGTTGACTCGCGCCGCCGCGATCCACTCCGCGTGTTGATCCGCGTTGCGCTCCGCCGTCGCTCGTGCGTTGAACCCGCCGTCCGATGTCTCCAGCCGCGTGCTGACGCCGCGCCTCCCGCGTTCATCTTCCAAGCCATGAGTTGATCCAGCCACCTGTCTTCCTGCCACCCCCCGTCTTCCTCTTCAGATGGTGATCGCTTACTTCTTGCTAATTCGTCAGACTCTATCCACACTGATGTTCCAAAACATCGATACTACGCCAAAATCCCACGATGACGCCACTTTGTCAGGGGCTGATTGGCCAAGGCTAGTGGGCGTGTGTGTGGATAGGTGTGCTGACGAACTAACCTTAGGGAATAACAGTTCTGCTCGAAGCGTCTCTTCTGTTCTTCTGGCAGCACCACTAGAATCTTACCATTGGACTGTTTGGGCTAATGCTTGACACCACTGTGGTTTGATGGCCACAGACCGAAGGTTAGAAATTGATATAAGTTCTTACTACATGAAGAATGCAAGACTTGCAATTCAACAGTTTATTGGCTTCTAATACGGAGTAGTACAGTTTATAGCGTGCCGCAAAGTGGATTCCAGCTATCACCAACTTATCTAAGCCCTGAACTGTAATAGTTAATTGTTAGGCAGATGGTCGCCCCGGATTCGAGATGCATGGGAGGGTGGCAGGCTCCTAACAGGTGGCTATCAAAGTATGCTCGACTACTCTCGCCGACTGCCCGACAGTAAAGAAACTACTTCATCGCTTGTACTGCCCAAGCCGACTCGGCTGGCCTACAATTACGAAGGGGACTGCACTCTAAGGTGCTGACTGCAAGCGTGCAGATTCCTGTCTGGTCAATGCTCGACCGCGCTCAGCATTGTCAATGATCGCCGATTGCCAGTAGCTCGACGACTGAATATTCCTATAATTCCCCAAATAGTAATGGCCTTCAAAACGACCTCTTACAAAGCCTTGTTCGTATAGTTTGAGTACCAGACCTGTATGCCACACAGAGTCAAACGCTCTGGTGATATCCACAAGCACCAGGCCGATTGTTTCTCGTTAAATGTTCTTGTCGCTGCTTCAACCACCCTCATTAGCTGTTGCGTGGTGGAGTGGTTGCGGCGAAAGCGGAGCTGATGATGGGGTATAATCTCGTTGCGTTCGATTTAGCCTCTTGAGCAATAACAGCTCGAAGACTTTGCTTATAGACGGCAGGAGTCCTATTGGCTGGTAGCATTGAGGAAGGTGTGAGTAATTCCCACTTTAATGTACTGCCACAACTTCAGCATGTTTCCAGCACTGAGCAGACAGCTGAGTGCGAAGAATGTTGTTAAAGATTCCCACCAAGTAGGTTGACGCATCTGGCGGCAGATTCCTGAGACAGCTATTGAAGACACGATCATGTCCAGGTGTTTTATCTGGGTGAATTGTGGCCAGGCAGCTCGCAACCTCTTCTGGAGTAATGGTGTCAATTTCTTCATCGTCGTCCCCTTCCTCAGCCCGCAGATAGATGTTCAGGCGGCGTTGTACCTCTTCTACTTGCAATTGGTCTATTTCCACTTCCGATGGCCGGAAGTTCCTCCCGAAGGAATCTTTTTTTTTTTTTTTAAACAGTTTAACGTCCCTTTTTAACAACGTGGTCTTTAGAGACGGGAAAGGATGGGGGCAAGGAATGGGAAGGAATTCAGCCATGGCCTTTTGAAGGAAGCATCCCGGCATTCACCTGGAGTGATTTGGGGAAACCATGGAAAACCCAAATCTGGATGCCCGGACGGGGATTCGAACCGCCGTCCTCCCGAATGCGAGGCCAGAACGCTATCCGTTACACCACCACGCTCGGTCCGAAGGAATCTGATATGGCGTTTGCCTTATCGGCTGGGTGATTTACTGGGCCCCATTCGCCATGTAGAGGCGGAAGTCGAGATCACTTCGTAGTGAATTTCTTGGTCTCTTCCCAGAGTGTCCCATCACCTGGGGTCAGCATCGAAACACGGGCTTCCCATTCTCTGTTCCGGTGTTCCGCCAGCGACATCTTTAATTCTCTTTGGACTCGGTTTAGCAGTCTTCGCGTGTCGGCGTTCTTCGTCAGCTTCAACTCCTTAGCTATTCCGTTTTTGTGCCGAATAGCTGCTAGGAGATTGGGCGGGAGCTGGCGAGAAGTGTTCCTGCTGAGGAACCTCTTCGGAGTCGTCGCTGCTGATGCCTCCATGACAGTGTGCTTGAAGGACAGAGCGTAATCTGTATCCTCTGCCGAGACTAGCTGACGGTATCTGCCCCAGTCGGTCTTTCTGATGTTTGGCTTTTGTTGTGAGTTTCGGATTAGGTCGGGGTCTAGCTCCACGATGACTGGACAGTGGTCAGAGGACAGCCTGTTCAGCGTTGATGCCACGACGAATCCGGCGATTCTTTTAGCAACTGCTACGCCGAGAACGTCTGGACGTCCGCGGTGAGAGGATAGTCACAATAAGCGGAGACATGTATAAAAGGTCCCTACTACAAAAGAAGTAGAGCAGAGATTTGCAAGCAGAAACGGTGAAATAGAGCACAGATGAGTAAAATATGTTTTTTTCGTGGATTTATGCCTTGTCGATATCGAGATCATTAGAGGCGGGAAAGGACTTGGGGTAAGGAATGGGAAGGAATTCGGCCATGGCCTTTTTGAAGGAAGCATACTGGCATTCGCCTGGAGTGATTTGGGGAAACTATGGAAAACCCAAATCTGGATGCCCGGACAGGGATTCGAACTCGCGTACTCCCAAATGCGAGGCCAGAGCGTTATCGCTCACCCACCACGCTCGGTAAAATATGTTGGTTGTCTTCCTAATATAGACTTATGAGTACAATGTGCTGTTGCAGACTATATTGGAGGCAGTGGTGATGAATGTAAGATGGATCCATAAATCAGTGGATATTAGGCGAAGAATTTGAGTAGTATGTGGAGAGGAAGGGAGAATCTTGGCCACATGTTAGCACTTGAACTATGACATAACATATGATTTTTAAGTAAATTGGTCAGGGACCTGAATAAACAGCCGAGATAAAACATCGCATAAAGTGCAAAAATTTTAATTTAAAATGCTCATAAATCGTAAACACTTGTGTAGGGAAATTGCTGCCGGAACTGTTGGTTCAGGTAATTTGGAACCTTAATGGTGACCGACACAAGCAACGGCGTTAACTGATTCGTGTCACGGTGAGGAAAAAGGTATAATTCCAAGCATCTCCGCAGAGAGGGCGTACAGCACTCTTAATTATGATTCGCCCGTTGGATGGAGGCGATTAGCTTGAAGGCCGCCTTTACCTGTTTGGGCAAGCTAAAAGTGCGGATCCAGAGGAGGAGGGTCATTATCCTCCCCACCCTGGACTCAGCGTAAGTCGACTTCTGATAATATTTTTAATCCCACTCATTTTGATTTAATAAGATTACTGTGAATGATTGGTGGCCAGATCTGAAAAAACATACACGACGGTCACGATGCGATTGTATGCTGTTTTTAATATTATGTTTTAACAGTTCGGTCATTGTGAATTGAATACTGTGCGTGCGATTTCAACTTTTGATATTGCCCGTCGCCCCATTCGTTCGCGGCATGGCCGAAAAGAGTTATCGCTCTAAAGCCAGGGGAATGAAAGGTTTTAAAATTTAAAATAAGAAAAACAACTTAGTTATGCACGGGTGTTTTTGACTGCAGGATGCAGCGGAAAAGGCGCTCCTGCTGAAGCTTTTCTAACTTGCCCATTTCGTGTATGTCGACTTCCAGTTCTGATCAGATACAAACTTTCTCAATCGAAATTTTCCTCAGATATTGGATGGTTTGTAAGGAAAAACCTAGACGATTCAACAGGAGCTATATTGATCGACAAGCATTGGTTGCCTTCTCAAATTTATATTTTCCCACACTGTGTTGTAATCAAAAACGAAAACTAACAAAAAAAAATATGTTAGAAGTCACATCTTGACAAGTTTCACTGGATTATTTCATCGCATAAAGAGCACGACCTTTGCAGCAAATATTATGTTTCATTTACAGTAACGCCCTTGAGTTGGCACGCAATCAAAAACACCTCTAAAACGACGATTCATAAAAGAACCATTAATAGCTTTCGATTACCGTACTTTCTTGGCGAAAATGGTGTGTTGCTAACTCACCAGCGAAATCAATACCACGAAATAGCTGTCGAAGCTAGAAAAATCTTTTTAACAACTTTTCACAAACCTCAAAACCAAATTATCAGTCAAAGAATGACACAAGTTAGTAAAAATAAGGAACGCTTACAACCAATTGCCAAAACGATAATTTTTTGTATCGGCAAGATATATCGTTACGTGGTCATCGCGGTGATGACAAATTTTTGGTTAAAGATGCAAGTAACGACAGCACGGTAGATGATGAAGGAAGCACTTTTAAATTTCTGTGTAGAACCTCGTGACACAGCTTAGCAGCATCATTTAGAGACTTCTAAGTCTAATGCAGCATACATCAGGAAAATTGTGCAAAATTAATTGACTGATGTTTGCAAGGAAATCATTTAGGAATGTAACTAAATACTTTTCTATTTTATTCGATGAAACAACAAACGTAACACATATCTCACAGCTGAGCCCTTCATTTAGGTACATACACAATGGTATAATAAACGAAGTTTTGTGACTTCCTGTGATGCTTACGATACGCTTAGATGTGATGATAACTATCTACGCGACATGGAGCTTGCAAAAATAGTTTAGTCTCAAATTTTGATATCCTGTACATGCAGCAATCATGGTCTTAATAACATGTTAGCTATGTCATCCAGACATTTCTTGCCGTTAATACCTCGGGCACAATGAAAAAAGTTGTAGCATTTACTAATCAATCCCCTAAAAGGCATCAATTTTTTTTTAAAGAATTTGGAGCTACAATGCAAGGTATCAGCGAGACGTGTTGGGTTGAGAGGCATGATGGCCTTCTACAATTTCATGAGACAACTTAGTGAAAATTTGTAACGCTCTGGAAATGATTTCTACTTGACAAGACAACGAAACTGCTAATGACCACCATTTCTTATCGCAATTCAGACATTATAATATTATCTTTCTGCTTAAGCGGGGTACCTAAATATTTTATTTATTAGCTTAGGTATGTACTAATACAAGAACGCAGAAAATTAATAACTTACTATCAGTTACCCACGACATCGTACAGGGTGTCCAGAAAAGGACTCCCTGATTTCAAAATTAAATATCTCGAAAACAAAGATCGACTGAGGAATGCAGTAAACGGTGTGTTTATTGTGACAGCTGTAAGACGTGTATACAGCAGTGTGAAATAATAGTTACAAAAGCTGCTAACAGATGGCGCTGTACGCTCTACGCTGTACAGCTCATATCAGCATACATAAGTGAAATATTAGTATGAAAACAATCTTTGCAAACAATCACATCACAATGTTTTCAAAATGTTCACCAGTGGCACTACCCTGAGCTTCGGATCACTATTTAGGCATTACGTATGGCGATTACAGGGCCATCTGTTAGCAGCTTTTGTAACTATTATTTCAAACTGCTGTATACACTTCTTACAGCTGTCACGATAAACATACCGTTTACTGCATTCCTCTATCGATCTTTGTTTTCGAGATATTTAATTTTGAAATCAGGGAGTCATTTTCTGGACACCCTGTACGTCTGGAAGTGTGTTAGAGTGTAAGAGTTTTCTTTAACAATAATTACGGTAATAGTAATAAACGTTGCAATTATAAAAATTTATCCACGTCCTATAACGAAAAAGCAATTCCAAATATTTATCCTCCAAACAAGTCAAATTATTTGCTGTTTCGATATTGTTTTTAATTTGACGATATATTGATTAAATCAATTATTTCTGCTTTAATACAGAAATTTGTGTGGATTAAAAATAATCTTACGTGATATCACATAAGATCGTCAAGACTTATTTTTAAATTCCTATGCTTTCTCTGATGTCACATTACTGATATCATTGTTTCAGCCGCAAGTAATTAGTTCTAACCGATCAACTTTCGATCACGATACAGAGAATGTATTGATGCACACGTGAGAGATATTTCTGAGAACGTTTCAGCAAATGGAAGGAATGTACAAATACAGAAGATTCAAGGTGGGAAGGAAATAATTAGAAAGAGGGAAGAAATATTTATTCCAAAACAGAAAATAAAGAGAAGTAGAGAACCTGAGTACTATAATAAAGAGGTGAGGATATTAGAGAGGTTGGTAAGAAGAGAACATAACAGAGTTAAAGAGACAGAAGGGTAGTAGGGAATGTTTAAAACAACTAAACAAGCACTTAACAATAGCTAAGAAGGTGGCTAAAGATTAGTTTATGAAGAGTATTGTCAGTGCAGGGGGACCATTGACTGATGCATCGAGAAATTTTATGGTTATGTTAGAAAACTGAGGGGAAGGGAGGATGTTGAGACGCTTATAGATAAGGATTGAGAAGTTACTGAGGATCTGAAAAAGGTAGATATTTTACGTAACTGGTTTAGTGAGACCATTAGGGATTTTTTTTTATTTAGCACACACTTTTACAGCCTAGTATCTAGAAACTAAAATAGGCCTTAATTTAACACAACAGTTTTATATTTAATATTTCAACAGATAGTTCCAGAATGAATAATTTCAATTTTTGTTATGTATGGTTTTGGCAATATCTGTACAGTCTTTTCTTGTTGGCACGATACATACGATTGTTTCGCTGTTAGCATATATTATAACTTTCTAAACTTGCTGCATTTTGTCATAATTGATTTATTACAGTTTTCTAGTTTTGTGTGGTGTCTGCAGTTTCCTGTCCACTTTATGGTTAGAATTTTTAATATTTCACTATGTCACTTTGTACGTCTACCACTGCTACTATTACTAAACTATTACTACTATCTACTACTCTACCATCTAAGAAAGCATTTTCCAGCATTGGTATCGGTGTGGTAATCCGAATTCCAAATCTCCCGGAATAGCGCACGTTCTCAGTCTCTCTGGCAGCCAAAGTGACCGAGAAGGCCGCCCATCGGGAGACTGGCCACCTCCAACACTGGTTGTGAGAACTAATTTTCAATGATAAGATTATTGGCTACATAATTTACAACTTTTACTCATTACTAGCAGTTAACATCTTTACATATTTTAAGAGATAACAATGTTTTACTTCAGAAGCGGCTCCAGACTGCAACTATTATCTATTATTTGTGTTATTGCAATGTCAGACCACATTTTTGCATCAGACTATAGTTCATGTGAGCACTAGTAAAGAAATTATACATACACTATATACTTTTATATGTATTGCTTTAGTAAGTTCTTGTTTGTAGATAGAATCTCCAGTGGTGTTACTGCGAAACGGTCCATTTAAAGCCTTTAATATGGTTTAAGCACTCCTCTCCGCAGACCAGCTGGTTGCGTTTTCAGCACGATATATGACTCGCTGATCGAGCGCTTAGACACGCATTCGATTGTGGCTGCTCTGGGGTGTTACCCTGTGACCTCATAGCCGGCTTGACTTGGCCTTCCTCTTGTCGCTAAACTTTGCATGAATCTCTCCTTTTGCAATTTGTATATATTTTGCGTCACATCGTCTAGTTTGCGCCAAAGTTGCTCATTTTTTAGTATGTCTTCCGTTTTCATGTTTCTTAGTTCATGAAATCCTTCGTTTCTGGCTTCTGCCATTTGTGTGCAATCCCAGACGATGTGTTCGGGTGTACCTTCTTCCCCGCACTCACACAAGCTTGTGTCTTTTAGTCCTCTTTTATGTAGTAGGTTGGGATATGGCCCGTGTCCAGTGATGTAATGAACTAGTCCGGTTGACGGATCTAGGTGACGAAGGTTTAATCTCTCTTGAATTGTTGGCCAAATATTGTAGGTTCTCCTGCCAGTCGTACTACGCGACCACTGTTGTTGCCATTCTTCCATCAAGACTGTTTTTATCTCCCGTGCTTCTGTAACCGGTCTTCCTAAAATTTGTTCTACTTTTTCGGCGTCACCGGTTCGTAGCCAATAGTGTGCCCCTCTCTTTCTAACTTCTAGGTCAAACTTATAGGTCAAGTGGCCAAACGCCCTACGCAACCAGCAGAGAGTCGGTCGCTGTTGTGCTATATGCACCACTTAATCTTATCAGTATGCTTCTTTGTACGCTTCTTAGTGCCTGGCGAGATTTAACTTGTCGTAACTTATGCGCCCAACTGCTAGCAGCATATCCCACAATCGAGGATAATATACTGTCGTGATACCTCCTTATAATGGACGTTGGAAGATGAAATCTTCTTTGCCCAATACTGATCAGTTTGTTCATCACTATTTTGGCACGACTGCACACCTCCGTTATATGGTCAGTAAAGTTTAGTCGATTGTCTAGCGTGACTACCAGATATTTACAAGTTCTAACTCTTTTTATGGAGACGTCGTTAACTTTTATTATTGGATTTCGCTTGGGGCGGCCACTGAGAACCATGAATTGAGTCTTGTGTGGTGCAAGGGTTAATTTCACTTTGGAGCACCAGTTTTGTAAATGTCTTAATGCCATTCTGCTTCTAGTCTCTACTTCGTCCCTTGTTCCGCCTTGTATCTGCAGTAGAAGGTCATCCGCGAAGGCAACCAGCCCCAGGAGTCCTTCTTGCCCAATCATGCTTTCTATAGCCATTTCGAATGTTACGTCCCAGAACACTGGTCCACACACCGATCCTTGCGGACAGCCTTTAGTTAATTTTTTCTCTATAGTCACTCGTGGACATCTTAGTTTGGCAAATCGGTTTTTACAGTAGTCGCGTAGCGTTCCATAGAGGTTACTAGGAATTCCTATTGCTCGCAGGCGGCTAAAAAGAGCCGGCCACCATAAGTTATCGAATGCTCCAGCAATGTCGACAGCGATAGCTATTACATACTTGCTATTACTACTTTTCACTAGATGCACGGCCTTATTTATGGCATCGTCGGTCGACCTACCCGCTCTGAAACCAAACTGATGTACACTCATACCATACGTTTTCCTGTGTTCCTGTAGTTTCCATACTAAAATTTTTTCCTGCACTTTTCCAAGCACATTTAGCAGACAGATCGGCCGGTAGGATTTAGGATTTAATGGATCCTTGTCGTAACCCTTCCTTAGGATCACCACTTCACTCTGCTTCCAGATATTTGGAACCCTGCCTTGCTGAAGGCATTTATTAAATAGTATGCAGAGTGGTGAAGCCAACTGAACCACTAATGCCTGGAGCACTTCAGCAGCGATTCCGTCCGGTCCAGGTGTCTTTTTCCGCGACATGGCGTTAATCGCTTTAATTACTTCGTCCGGTGACACATCATCCGCTAATGTAGCTGAGGTATAAATTTCATTGTGACCTTTACGGAGATTTTCTTGCTCTAAGCTTTCACCTACTGCCTCATCGTCGGGTAATAGTACTTTTAACAGTTCCTCAGCTGTTGCGCTCCAATTGGCCATCATGGTCCCGTCTGCCCTTCTTACGGTTGATAGTGTAGTCGGTGGTCTCAATTTGCTAGCTGCGATCTTGTAGGGGACGCCCCAGGGATCTGACTTTAAATTGGCGTTTACATAAGCCTTCCAACTCTGCTGCTTTGTTTTTATTAGTAGCTCTTTAAAGGCAGTCTTTCTTTCCCTGTATCTATCGAGAAGCAAGCACCTATCGGCAGCAATCATGCACCGTTGGTACTCTTTTCTGGCCTTCCTCATCTCCGATCGTAGTTTTTGCAGTCGGTCGCTCCACGGTATGTCTGTAGTATTCGCTGGTCTTTTGAGGGGAATGGCCATTTTCATTACGCGCTGAATTTCACGCGTGATCCCTCTTGCTATGACATCTACATCATTACCTTCCAATAGATCCACTGGTAGACGGAATTCATCTCTTAGTTTTGCCCAATCTGCCCTACGTAAGTTATATTGTTTCCTTGTGTGGTTAATTTCATTGATTTGCAACCTACCTTTGGCCAGATCAAACAGAATCAAGTTGTGGTCACTTGTAGTTTCGTTTTCAACCACCCTCCAGTTTCTGGCTAGGTTTCCTGACAGCTGGTTGGTCAGCGTTACATCGATATTCGATTTTGCACCGGCTCTATTACTAAAAGTTGGAGCATTATTAGGGCAGTTCCTGACTTCCAGGCATAACTCATTTAACAGTTCCTCTACCATTAAGCCTCGTTCATCCGTTGTATCACTGTACCAGAGCGGGAAGTGTGCATTTATATCTGCTGTTATAATTATCCTTTGATCTTGTAACTCAGTGCAAATTTTTCGTATTTTATTTAGATAATCATCTATAGGGTCCTTATATTGGCAGTACATCGATACCAAAGTAACGCTACACCACCTGGTATCGATCTCTACACATGCTGTGTGCTCATCACAGTATTGCGATATTTTGGTTACAGTTAGTTCTTTATTTAGTATAATGATTCCTGCCATAGGTTTAGGTCCACTTACTATGGTTTGTGAGGATACTGGCATGTGTGGTATTTGTCCGCCCTTAGAGTAAGGCTCTTGCACACAGATAACATCCCAGTCATGTTGCGCAGCAAGATTCCTTAGCTCATGCAGGACCATATTTGTCCGTCTTGCATTAATTTGTGCAACTTTGACTGTACCTTTCATCTATGGGTGCTTAGTGTAAACATTACACTGAGGCCATGGAAGTTTCGTGTCGAACACTATCCTTCCATGAGTCATCACAAATTGTTTATATATTTGGTCCGGGTCAAAAATCTCATTTCTGTTGCTGAATAATTTTTTAACCAACGTAAACAACTGGGCTGGATCCGTGGGTAAGTTGCTGGCCTTGAGTTGTATTCTGTCCACTGCTTCATGTTGGGGAAAGGTGACTGTTTTCCCTGCAGCATCCTAGTGAGGTGCCTAAGCGCCATTGCCAACACATGCTCTTGTTCTAGTCTGCTAATTTTTACCGTATTCTCAAGGTCTATGTATATTTTAGTGGGATCTAACGCAGCTCTTTTTTCAAACTTTGTTTGCAGTGATATTTTAGGGTGTGTAGATTGCGCTGCCGTCGGGCTTGCATCGACCAAGTTAGGCCCTTTACACCATCCAAGTTCTGCCCTTCTTCCTGGGTAAGGAGGGGTTGTAACAGTTTGTGTGATTGTATCCTTCAGTCTGGTTTTTATTTTTGCGTATTCTTCGGTCTGAACTGCAGTGTCTTTCGCTATGTGTTTCGACTCTACGTATTCTTCAGTCTGAACTGCAGCGTCTTTCGTTGTGTTTTGTGTCTCTGCGAATTCTTCCGTCTTTACTGCTGAGTCTATCATTTTTGGTGCTAAGTCTCGGCTGCCTTGTTTTTTACTTCTAAAGTTTGCCGCTCGTTCTGCATCCCTGCGCTTCCGTGACGAATTTTTATTTTTCCTCTTGTTTGTTATTACCATCCCATGTTTATCATACATAAGGGTTTTTTCAATCCCTTTTACTGGCTTAACTCACTTATCCATAATCTATTCGGCTGATCACACGCTGAAGGAGCATCTGATAGGTTAGACACTCCTTCCCTTTCTTTTTGCACGTTTTACCTCTCTTCGCACATGGGATGCATACGGGAGCAATGTTTTTCTTTTCGCATTGGTCTTTCTTGTGTCCAGTCGCACCGCAGTGGCCGCATGTTGAGTCAGCTTGCTGACATGACCCCAATCACAGCACCTTACACAGTTCGGTACTGTAATGTAATCCTTAGCCATCACAGCTGAAAATTCAATGAATATTTTTTTTCTGTTCCAACAACATAGTTCTAACTTTTCCACTAACTTCCACTACATGATGGACGGTAGCTTTATTCTCGGACCTGTTTTAAATCTTGGTTTGAAACCTTCTACGAAATCAGTTCTGGCTACTTTGTCTTCAAAATTTTGCTCGTAAACAATATCTCTCAATTTCTCTGTATCGATGGAGACTGGTATATCATATAGAATAACTAACGGCTTCCGCTTCCTGGGTAATTCGCATCTCATGTCAGTATTAATTGTCTGGTTATCGAGAATTTTCTTTGCATCCTGCGCGGCATTTGTCTCAACAATTTGTTGTCCTGACTCTATTTATTTTTATTTTATCTTTCTGCGGTCTTAGTATCGTAGTGACCTTCTCCGCCACTTGTTTAGACGTCTCCCCTTTTTTTAGAAGAAATTAACACTGCACAAGTCGCTGTTGGGGTTATCATATTTTTTGGTGTGTGCCTTCCACCGGCAGCTGCGACAGTAGCATAGCTATGTGTGGGTTGCACACCTCCGCTTTCCTTAATTTCTTGTCTTAGTCTATTATTATCGTTGATTAACTCTTTCAGTCTTCCCTCCATATGAGATGCAGCGACTGCCCAGGACGCAAACTTATCCTTTAACTCTCTTAGTTTTTGCTCTGATAATTTTTGGCCCTGGATCTCATTTAGGTATTTAGCTAGCTCCTCGTACCTCTCTCCAAATGCAAAATAAATTGCATTTGGAACGCAGTCACTAGTATCACTTGTCGTATTCATTCCGTTACTTAGCTCCATCTGCGACTCCTAATATGTGGGTTCATCACAAACTAAATCCATTTTGTTAACCTGCAGGTCATTTCTCAAGGCCGAAGCCACGCTGGATCTATCACACAATATAGCGATTATTCACAATACCTGTACAATTCTGAAGCTGCAATGGTAGACGTATCCGGACACTGGTAGAAACACAGAATCCACAAAACCCAAAACCAACACTGCAACAACACTACATACACTGCTAAGTCGGAGAGCACAGCACGACACGTCCGCTCACTCCGAGCGTCAACGATAAAAAGGGACAATAAATCAGAAACTGGAGGGAAAAATCGGAAAACGAGCTAAACAACACAGTTAGAAATGAGTAGACCAAAAAATTTGAAATTCATCCTGGGTAGATCATGAAGGAATTAAGAAAGCTGAAAAAACATGAAGGGGCTAGTGTAGATAATATCATTGCAGATGTCTTAAAGATAGTATGATGTGACATTCTACCTTATCTTGAAATATTATTTAAATTGAGTCTGGATATTTGCTGCTTGCCAGAGTACTGGAAAAGTGCGATAGTAGTGCAGATACATAAAGGAGGGGTGAGAAATAGAGTGGACAGTTATAGGCCAATCAGTTTGACATCAGTGGTAGGTAAATTAATGGAGAGATTGATATACAACCACATCAGACGTATAGTTGAGGAGCGTAAGTGGTTTTTAAGTTCGCAGCATGGCTTTAGGCGAGTTATGCATGCGAATCTCAGTTGGTGGGATACATGCTAGATATTTCGGATGAAATGGACAAAGGAGGCCAAATTGACAGTGCAGCACTATATCTTCCTAAGGCTTTTTAGTAGGACATAAAATGGTAGTAAATAAGGTAAAAACTATTGGAGTGGATGAGAAGATTAATTGCTGGTTAGAAGAATTTTTAAAGGGTAGAAAACAAAGAGTTGGGGTAGGAAATGTAGTATCAAAAGACGTACAAGTAAAAATGGAAGTGCCACAGGATAGCGTATTGGGACCATTGCTATTCATTATTCTGATGAATAATTGTGTTGATGGTTTACTATTAGAAATTGGATTGTTTGCAGATGACATAGTGCTACATAAAAGGATCAAAAAAGTAGAGGACTGTAAACAGCTGCAGGGTGATCTGGACAGAATACCTAGTTGGGTTGGTAAACATGGAATGAAGATAAATGAAATAAAGAATCAGCTTCTTAGGGTACACAGAAAAACAACTGAAGGTTGATTATGATTATAAGGAGGGGAAAGACTTGCTTGTTGAAGACTTAAAGCGTAAATATCTTAGTATTGCATTTGATAACAAGCTTAACTGGGCAGGACACATTGGACAGGTGGTAGGAAAAGGTTTCAAAATTCTGCACTTGTTGGAGAGAGTGAGGGGATGTACGAGAGAAGTATAGGAACTGGGTTACAAAACTTTGGTCAGACCATAGCTTGAATATGGTAGTGTAGTATGGGACCCACATTTTTAGTATCAAATACGGTAGTTAGGGAAGGGCTGCTAGATTTGTTTCCGAAATTACCGCAGAACACAATAAGTAACAGATATGATAAAAGAGCTGGAATGGGATTCATTGGAAGACAGGAGGAGGGTGAACAGGGTCATGCGATTGTACAAGTCCTATATTGGTGATGAGTCATGGAAAGATATTGGTGTAGGAATTAAAAGTAATGCATGGAAGTAAAAAGATGACCATGACCACAAGCTGACACTCGATTTCAGGCACAAGGGTGTAGGTAGATTCTCTTTTTTTTTAGGTAACTATGTCAGTAATTGAATAATTTACCAACAGAAGTAATGAATAATTTACCAAAAAAGTTGAAAGAATTTAAAGTTGAAATTTGTAGAGGGCAAATGTAGATGGTTGTATGAAAGGACGAAGAAAGATATGCAGGGAAGTTGCCACCGGAGCTTGCACTCCATTGCAATTAAATTAAATTAAGAACCTTTGATTTTCAAACGGCAATATTAGTGGAGGTTGTGGTTAGGTTGAAATGAAGCATGGACATAATGACAACTGATAGGCTTTGTTAATGTAGAAGTCACGATGGTTTTAGTCTGTAATTTGCGCGAAGTAGCATACGGTTTAAGGATTCCTAGTTAATTATTAATATGAGTGGCTCCATATTGCTTTCGTCGAATAACACGTTAGTAATTCGAACTTTATGAGGATTTAAACTACCAACTAAAACGTACATTGCGAAATCAAGGTTATGAGCGTTATTTAATGATATTTCTATTTAACTAAGCAACTGAGAAAAATCAATTCCCAGATCACTGTATTCAAACCTTCCTTTCTGTTGGGGTTTCGAAGCTAGTTGATATGTAATCACTGTTTTACTTTTTGCCGTAAGAACATAATTTCATACACTGGAGTTATTAGTTTATCAATTGCATTATTTTTCACGCTTTTAAACGAATCACATAATTGAATATGTAATAACGTTTTGCTTTGATGTCTGAAAATCAATGAGTAAATGTGACGGTACCGAATAGAAAGTAGGAGGTTCTTCAGAGTTGGTAAAATGCGAATTAATAATGACTATACCCAAACGATCCATTCGTTTTAAGATCCTTCTTACGTTTAAGATTTTTACTACGTTTGATTCACGTATTATTTTTATTTTAGCATACAAAACTGAGAACTAAATACTCGAAGTAAAAAAATAAAACAGAATCAAAGTATGATAGTAGTGTAATCTTTTGTCAGTGTTTCTTCAAAGGTGTGCTTATATCGAATACAAAGTGATCTGTGCGCATATTTCTCCTTTCTAGAAATGGTTGTAATTTCATTCTCCGTTCCTCAGTATATAGAAGTCACAAGCTGTTTTCGCAGAATTTAAACTGGAACATAAGCTCTTAAAAATTAAAAATACCATATTAATTGCTGAAGTATTTTTTTGCGTGATGCCGTTTCAAACCATCAGACATACGCTGGCTGTTCACAGATTTATAATAGTATAGATAGATTTTATTAGTTACTTTTATAAATTCGTGTATTTTAAATAAAAAGCCAAATTAAATTAATGTTTACATTGCATCAAGACCGAAATATACCTTATTTTATTTTTCAGGTACTCGTACAACTGTATCCTTGAGCAGAGTATTGAAGACGAACTCAGTTGACTTAAAAAGTTCTACTGACGCTATAAATGATACAATGAGTGTTCTGAGATAAAAAAAAATGGAGGAGGAGGACATAGATTTCCGAAATGTTTTGAAGAGGCAAAAGAATTTGCCGAGAAATTTGCGATGGAAATTTAATTCCTCAGAACAATGTAGAGATAAATACATAGAGCCACCAACCTATCTGTTGAAGAGTATTTCCGTAGGGCGGTATATATGCTACTTCAAGATTCTATACTAAATGGCCTATAAGACCATCTGTCTATTGAAATACTTTATTCCAACTAGTCGTTTTTGTTCCGAAAGTCAGTTATACCTATACTAATGAAGACATTGAACAGTTAAAAAACTCGCATTCAACTATAAGCAGGTAATAGACAACACTACAATATCAATTAATATAAGCAAATATTGGCTGTGGATAGTAAAATGGCAACGGAATCAGAATATTCCGCAGTCGATTTCTAATCAAATAGAAAAATGTCATACTAAAACATATCCCAACGTAAACAAGTATTTTTGTAATCTTGCTACACTACCAGATAGTGTCGCTATGGCAGAGAGATCTTTTTCTACTCTCAGGAGGTTCAAAACTAGAGTTTGAGCATCATTGGCAGAAGACCACCTAACGGGACCGGCACTTCTCCGCGTTCACAAAACCGTACTCGTACAAGTGGAGGAAGTCATAACAAGATTCAAGATAGTTCAAAAGAAAATAATTGATTTTGTTATTTGATTAAAATTATTTTGACATAATGCAATAAAATTAATTTACTTTTTATTTATATATGCTATTGTAATTTTCAAGCCTGTACTAGCTGGACCCCTCCCCCGCCCTCCTGATCCGCCCTTGGCAAACAAACGGGTTTCACCCTGTCCCTTCTTTCACCACACTATAGTAATCAACACAAATATAATAACGCTCAGCTTTCGCATCACAAATTAAACGAGACCTACACTCGGCATTCAGTGACGCTGTTCTGCCAGCACCAGGGTTAGCATCTACACAGCGGTAAACGCTCGGCGAAACATCCACGATGGTCCTCAAAAACTCAGCTCTTGCTATATCTATTTCATTTTCGAAAGATGTGAAAGTTGACTTGAAGAGCCAGTGGTTGATGTTTTCCCACTTGAAAACTGGCAGGTGAATAAATATCTCAACAAATATAAAAGCTTCTTCTTGTTTTCACTGAATCAATGGTTTATAACTCCTGGATGATATTGGAGACTATTTATTTGCTTTAACAGTAACACTGCAATATTCTGGAATTAATCTCTCTTTGCAGACTTTTCAACTCTTTTTTTTTCTAAATACTCTGCTGTTTGTGGAAATTGCAACACCAAGAAGGAGACATGTGATTGAAACAAAATTTAATCCACAGATTACGGACACAACAATACACAAATGATTATAATTACAGAACTGTATATCAACGTTCAGTGTGGTAATTCAGTACGGTGAGAAGGCGTCACGTGCTATATTCAAAGTTTCTAGACGCCATAACATAGAATCAAAAAGAGCCTGGGGAACAAGCTACTACGCGGTTTGTAGGCGCGTGCACAAAGCATCGACTGTGGTTGCAGGAAGACCGGAACGAACAAGTTGCCGACAGACCAAATCCCAGACATATTCGATGCGTGACATGTCAGACGAACGAGCGGGCCAGGAAAGCAATGGTACGAGCCGTCCTTCGAAGAACAACAAGTGATAGGGAATTGTCTTGCTGAAATATATGTGGAGATGCATGCAGGAGAGGCGGTGTCTCGGGCTTTGAAACCTCCCAGATGTTGCAGTTGCTGTTCCCTCAATACTTAGAAGACGAGATCTTATCTTAGCACCAATGGCACCCCAAAACATCACATTTGGCGTTTGCCCGCTATGCAGTCTGCCCGATTGCGTTCACCAAGGTTGTATCTAAAATAGGCGGCTATCACTGCACGATAATCTGAAGCGGGACTCGCCCGATAACACTACATTTTGCCAGCTAGCACGCCAGTAATGGCCTTCACGTGCCAGTTGAAGTCTGAGATGTTGGTGCGTGCCCTGCCCCCAGCTGATGTCCACACCCGCTGCAGAGCGCCAACGTCGAGTCAATCTGTTCTGTTGGTTACTGCTGTGTACGACCCTCTTCTATCCACTGTTTCCACACACCCATAGCTGTCGCAGTCGCAGACGCAATGTCACGGTTACGACAAATCCGTATCCTGGAGATCAATCATTCTGCCATCAACTCGTATGCTGACATTGCGCCCTTTGACTTGAACGAGACAAGCCGGAATTTTCTTGCACCTTAACACTTCGTTATACCTGGTTCGACCGAATGGTAGGATGCTATAAAAATGCGAAAAGTAAGGAACCGTAAGATTTATAATTAAGTAGTTAGTAGTAAATAAACTAAGGAATCTAATCTGCCTGTGGCGAAAATGAGCGAGAGTTTATTTTGAGCAAGAAGAAAAGACAGAAACTCTTTATTCTGAATTTAAGGGACCTGTAGAATGACAGTCTTTGAACGTAGGAAAGAAACGCCTACAGGTCGATCACGCATGTCGCACCCGTCTGGAAGACGCCAGGAGCAAGTCTCTCTAATGGTGGCTTCCCACGGGCCCATGGGAATAGAGCCGCCTGTGGTGGCGCACCTCGATCCGTCGCCATTCTGTAAACTTCAAAGGCCCGCGTTGTGGCGGGGCGATGCCAGCTGAACAGTGGGACACTTTCCTCTCTTGCTATACCGACCTTCGTGCGAGCGAACGAGTCAGTTCATTTCATTTCAGACCGTATTATTGTGAACGTTTCTCGGGAAACAAACCGAGTAATATTATTATTGATGTACAATATTTCAGTGACTTTAACTTTGTCGCCATCTTCAGGTGAAGTTGTAAGCTTTGAAGTCTGCCTTGAGCGTGTTGTTTGAAAACTAGCATGGCAACGACAGACGTTGTTATGTTGCCTAGCAGCATCTCAGATGTCATTAGACGCCCGCGGAACATAAAAAGCAGAGCGTTGGTGACGAGCAGCCTCAATAACAGGAATCCATGCATCACTTATGTGGAACCCACAATCTCTGTTAACCAAATCAGACGCGAGGCGAATTTCAAACGCTTCTTTAATGACGCTGTCCCAGTAGCCTCTCGCATGTGTCAGCACCTTAGTCACTTCGAAATCGAACCATGTCCTTCTGCCAAACTATGGTCCGCCACTGCCAATTTGTCTTTTTGCCCCATGCGAACATGTCTGGCGTGTTCCAAACAACGCTGTTGTACACACCGTATCGTCTGGCCGATGTATTTCTTTCCACATTCACACGGGATGCAATAAACTCCGGGTGTACGAACAGCAAGGTCATCTTTTGGAGAGCGCAAAATGTTTCTCAGTTTTGGTGGTGGTAGGAAAATGGTCTTAATGCCATTTCTTGCCAGGACTCTTCCGACCCTAGATGTTGTGGCGCCAGAGTACGGCAAGAAGGCTAATTTATCGTGTGGATCATTATCGTGGTTATTAGGCCTGCGTTTCATTTCCCGGAATGCCAAATGTATCTGATGTTCATTGTACCCATTCTTTCTAAAGGTATCACGTAGATGTTTTAACTCACTAGGAAGACTGTCTTTATCACATATTGCCCGCGCTCTGTGGACAAGAGTAGTTAGCACTGTCTTGCGCTGTGCCGGATGATGATGACTGTGCGCGTTTAGGTACAGGTCCGTGTGCGTTGGCTTTCTATAAACCGTGTTTCCTAAAGTTCCATTGGCTTTCTTTATAATAAGAATGTCAAAAAAGGGCAGGCAGCCTTCCTTTTCAACCTCCATCGTGAACTGGATGTTTTTGTTGACACTGTTCAAGTGAAGGAGAAACTCATGTAGGTTGTCTCTACCATGGGGCCAAACAACAAATGTGTCATACACGTACCGAAAGAAGGCACTGTGCTTCATGGGGGCACTTTCCAACGCTTTCTCCTCAAAATGTTCCGAAAGAAATTAGCTATAACAGGTGACAGGGGACTGCCCATTGCAACTCCCTTGATCTGTTCATAATAGTGCCCGTCATACAAGAGGTACGATGATTGTAATGTGTGGCGGAACAGCTCAACTAACCTGGGCTCGAAGTGCTGTTGTAGTAGAGCCAGCGTATCAGCCAGAGGAACCCTGGTGAAGAGGGAAACCACATCGAAGCTCACAATCAAATTATGTTGACGCAGGTGAAGTTCTTTAACAATATTAATAAATTCCGCCTAGTTTTTCACATGGTGAACACACGCTCAAGGTAGACTTCAAGGCTTACAACTGCACCTAAAGATGGCGACGGAGTTTAAAGTCGCTGAAATATTGTGCATCAATAATAATATTACACGGTTTGTTTCCCGAGAAACGTTTATAAATAAACAACGCCGAGAAATATTGCATTCATTTATAACGTATTATTGTGCTTTTGACTTGTGCGTAATGAATATGGAGTGGTCAGATATATTCATTTCGAGATTTTGTGTGTATATGAAAACAAATCTACTATACGTAACACCAATACCGTGGAGCATAAAATAGAAATGATATGCACGATACGTGAAGTAGAATTAAGAAGAATGGTAACACCCCAATTAAAGAAGTAAAGAGACAACATAACGTCATCATATAGGAAGTTACGTAATAAAGTTAAGGAATCCATGAACGCAATTAATAGTGCAGGCGATATTTATAAACTTGACTGGTCGTTTTGTAATGTAGCTGAAGTCACGTGTAACCCCTCTGCTAATACGTACATACAATTCGGCTGATCTGGCGCGTCCTACAGAACCAACCGCACTGAATCAAATTCTGAAGCAGATAACATCTTATGGATCTTGTATATTATTCCGTAAACCAGGAGTATGAATAGAGCAATCTAAAGTCAAGACGGTAGGGTTGGAAATACGTCCATTCGAAGATCGAACTCAAGTCAATATACCGTTATTCTAAAACCTATCTAAAATCCACCAGACACAGTAGGGACTTTCAGTGCTGGACCAACGTTCTTGCTGTATGGTTCGTAAAGTTCCGTTAAGCCATGAGTCGTTACCGGCTTTCAACGATTTAAGTCATTTCACCGTAAAGTACTATGAGTCTCTCTTTCTGTGCCTCTCTCACTTTATGCCGTACTCTCGTTCCAGTTACGATAATATGTTAAAGTGGTGTATGGTTGCACCATGAATTTACCACATCATTGTAAAAAATTGCTGTTTCAGATAAAGTCACCCATTTTAAAGTATAAAGGGAGTTTTCTAAAGTGTCTAAACCACATCGTTATTTATCAAAGAATGGGGAGTAGTATTTGCCATGTGCATTGTTAAGTATGTTTAAATGCCATCAGTTTCACTACTATTCCAAGAAACTGATCAGTAACTTCGGATTGCAAATTTTATCTACCGGAGGAGGAACTTCCGTTTTGTCTCTATGTTGCATTTGAATGATATGTGGGCACATGAAGGTACTTTGTGCCTTTGAAATAATTCCGACGACCAAATGCTATGCAAAAAAGAATTGATTTAATGTTTAATCTGGACTAAAATCCGGTAATTTCACCTTTTTCTGCGCTCTTTGTTATACTTGCTGATCTGTTATATGATCTTTTTGATTCTTACTGCGATGTTTCAGAGATATGCGAAATTCTGAATTTAGAACCCCTGGCTGATTCCGTAACCTCGCAGACACGAAAACTAGAGGTCCTGGGGTGCATTCACTCATGTTGATTTCGGCTGTCTCATTCCACCAGTCACCGAAATATCTTGGGGAGGTAATTTAATTGCAAGGAAAGGGAAAATGACTCGTCACTCACCAAAGTTGAAGGCAGCGACGAGAGAAGAACATGTATCACGAACACACAAATATGCTCAATATTTTGGTTACTAAACCTTATTCATGATGGAGAAAATGAATAATGAGGCTCGGGAGGTGTGCACACGCCGAGGGTTGCTACATGACTGGGTGGATTATCAATATGGCGGTGGACTGAGATATTGTATACAAATATGTAAATCGCAGATGGTGGTAAAAATAATAATATACAAAAAAGGGGGGGAATTAAGTAAATAAAAATGGACGGATAAATATTGAAAAATAAAATATGGTAATTAGTTAAATGACAAAAATGCTACTACTAATAATGAGTGATGCGTCAAGGAAAGGAATTTTATCTGTGGTTGAGGCCGGGTGGGTGTCTGGTGTCTAGTATGTTTTGGTAAGCAAGTTCCCACCTGCGAAGTTCTGAGGCGGCGGTAGTTTCGGGGAAAGCTCTGATTGCGCTCACGGTAAAACAGTCATTGAAGTTGTTGGAGTTGTGGTAGTTAGCATGTTCTGGTATGGGAAGATATAAATTGCGGGTGTGAACTGTTTGTCTGTGGCCTTTCATTCTGGTCGAGAGTTGTCGTGTAGTCAGGCCTATATAAGAACTCGTGCAATGGTGACAAGTTAGCTGGTATATAATGTGCGTAGTGGAGCATGTGACATGTCTAGTGATGGGAAAGGTTTCCCGTTTGACAGGGTTGGAAAATGTAGTAGTGAGAGGATGCATGTTGCAGGTTTTGCAGTGAGGTCTATTCAGGGAAAAGATCCATAAGGTGTTTTTGTAGAGTCAGATGGAGGGTATTTGTGAACCAAGATGTTATCGAGGTTAGGTGGTCTGCTGAAACAAGTACGGGGGACAGTTAGCAGAATTTTTGGAAAGAGAGTGCGCATTTCTGGAAAGGAGCGAAGGACGTCATGCCCATGTTGTAGGATTCGATTGATGGATTCGAGACCAGGCGAGAACTGGGTGACAAAGACAGGTCTATGGTTGAATGCTAGAGGAGCCGGGAGGGAGTGGTTCCGTGGAGGGTGGGTGATTACAGGCGTGATTTGCTTATGTACAAGATCTGCTGGGTAGGAGCGGGAAATAAGGGGTTGGGATAGGTTTTGGAAATACTGGGAGAGGGATTCAGCATCAGAACAGATACGTTTGCCACGGATAGCAAGGATGTAGGGACGGGAACGTTTAGTGTGGAATGGGTGCAACTGTCAAAATGTAGATATTGCTGTAGATTAGTTGGTTTGATATGGACAGAGGTGTGAAGAGCACCCTGCCTGAGTGTGATGTCAATATCGAGGAACGTGATGTGTGAACGGGAGTAGGTACAGGTGAAATTAATGGAATGGCTATTGTTAAGGGAATGGAGGAATTCTAGGAGTAGATCTTAACTGTGGGTCCAGATCATAAATATATCATCTATGTATCTGAACCACACAGTGGGTTTGAAGGGGGTGTGGTTGAGGAAACGTTCCTCCAGACGCCCAAGGAACAGGTTGGCATAAGAGGGGGCCATGCGGGTGTCAATGGCAGTGCCACGTATCTGGTGGTATACAGGGTGAGTCAAAAGTCGCAGTACACCCTTTTATTTCAAAAACTCTGCAGGAATTGGGAAACCTGAATATTCCAGTAAGGTACTGGTGAGGTGGTCTATCTTTTACGGTATGTACCGAACATGGGCGCCATCTTGAAATCGGCCATCTTGAATCTAAGTCAATTTTTTTAAATGGAAAGGGGGTCGTGTGACACATCAAATAACATCAGAATTTTCTCACAAGTTCATTCCTGTAAACAGATTTGAAATAGCAGTTGCGGTTCAAAAGTTACATAGCTTTTTTGTTGCAGATAACTGAAGATGGCTTTGACCAAGGAGGAGAGAATTGAAATCATTTTGATGTCTGGAAAACGAAGTTTCCGGGTCATAGCTGCAGATTTTAACAACCGGCACGCAGAAAGACCTCCAATTTCACACAACACTGTCAGGTGCTTAATTTCCAAATTCCGAGAAACTGGGACTGTGGCTGACAAGGCACGGAGTGGCCGTCCAAAAAGTGCTACTGACGAGACAACCTCAACAATGGTTTTGGCGTCCTTCGTGAAGCGCCCACGACGTTTGTCAGCAGAATGTGGAATCAGCCAGTCATCGATCATACGAATCCTTCATGCCCATCGATGGCATCCATTCAAGATTCAGTTACTCCAGCACCTAGCAGAGGATGACCCAGACAGTTTTGCACGTGGGCCTTAGAGGATCCCTCTTTTGCACAAAGCATCTTGTTCAGTGATGAGGCAAACTTTTATGTCAGTGGTGAAGTTAACCGTCACAACCACGGTTGTTAAAATCTGCAGCTATGCACGGAAACTTCGTTCTCCAGACATCAAAATGATTTCAATTCTCTCCTCCTTGGTCAAAGCCATCTTCAGTTATCTGCAACAAAAAAGTTACGTAACTTTTGAACCGCAACTGCTATTTCAAATCTGTTTACAGGAATGAACTTGTGAGAAAATTCTGATGTTATTTGATGTGTCACACGACCCCCTTTCCATTTAAAAAAATTGACTTAGATTCAAGATGGCCGATTTCAAGATGGCGCCCATGTTCGGTACATACCGTAAAAGATAGACCACCTCACCAATACCTTACTGGAATATTCAGGTTTCCCAATTCCTGCAGAGTTTTTGAAATAAAAGGGTGTACTGCGACTTTTGACTCACCCTGTACAGTGGCATTAAAGGTGAAGAAGTTTTTGGACAGGATCATGTGGGCCAAGGATGAAAGGAAATATGTACTAGGACTAGGGCATAGGAGGGAAGACTCTGTGCACAAGGTTGGAGATGCTGGTCCAACAAGGCTGAAATCCATTCAGGGGGTGACCCATATGCCGCAACTATAGGCCACACCGGAATGACAACCTTGTGGATCTTGGGAAGGAGGTACAGTGTGGGTGCTCGGGGATTTTGGGGAGTTAGGAGCAAGATGGACTGGGGAGAGGGACCTTGTAGGGGGCCCTGCAAGTCCAGGAAAGTTTTTATTTCCTGAAAAATGGAGGTGGTGGGATCTGTAGGGTGTAGTAGGTAGGTGTTTGCGTCAGACAGTTGCCTCAGGGCCTCGGCCTCATAGTGATTGCGGTCCATCACTACTGTGGTTGAGCCCTTATCAGCAGGGAAGATGATAATGTTACGTTTTCTGGAAAGTTCCCTCATGACTCAAGTATCCATGTTGTTGAGATTTTTGAAGTGTGGAATGGACTTTAGGAAAGAGGCTGAAGACAGAGTGGAGGTGAGGAAATCTTGGAACAGAATAAGTGGATGGTTTTGTGGGAGTTGGGGTGGATCCAGTGGGGATGAAGGTTTAAATTGTTGTAAGCTGGACTCAATTTCATTCTGCTGGATGTTGTTTGCTCCTGTGGTGGCAAAATGATATCGCCAACGTAAGGAACGGCAGAACGCTAATGAATCCCGTACCAAAGCAGAATGATTAAACTTGGGGGTTGGAGAGAAGGAGAGTCCCTTGGATAAAACTGATATCTGGGGTTCTGACAGTGGAATGGAGGAAAGATTAATCACTGACTGTTGGGATTTAACTGAGGGAGGCACAGGGGCTTTTGGGACAGGTGGTAGAGGGTCTCGGTGGGGAAGATTGAGGAGGTGAGCCAAATAAGGAGTTCTGGCAATTAGGCATGCAGTGGGTGTCTGGCGTCTGGGAGTGAGGTGTTGATACGGGAGGCATAAGCCTAGCGCTAAATAGCTCTTGACAAGCGCTGATAGCTTGCACAGGTGTTTTTGTTTATGTTGGGCTTGTCTGTGACAGAAGGCATAGGATTTTGTGAAGGGGGACAAGGTGCATAGAATGTTGATAAGCCATATGAACATGCTGCTGGAGAACCAGGTGGGTGAGGGTAAGGGATTTTGTGAAACGGAAAGCGTGAAGGGATGGGTGCATTTGTGGGTGGCAACCTGAAACTGGGAGTTTTATGGTTAAACCATTGGGTGGAATATTTAAAGAGAGACAAGGTTGAGTATATTTGTGTGTTCGTGATATATGTTCTTCTCTCGTCGCTGCCTTCAACTTTGGTGAGTGATGAGTCATTTTCCCTTTCCTTGCAATTATATTGCCTAAAGCAGTTTCCTTTTTCCTTAGTTTAACAAGTTATTCATGCATTAATTCGACCCATGTGAAGAATTTGGAGATAAAATTCAAAACAGCTGAGCTTATAGCAACTAAATTTTATGTTTTAATATCTGAAGATACAAGTCACTCTATACCTATAATAAATCGCTCCTTGAAAAATCGACATGTGATCATATTACTATCTACTGATTATTGTCAATTTAAGTTCTCAGTGCCTGAAACTATTAGGAAACGTCTGCACTGAAACTACGATTTGGAAGCAAGGTTAGGCGCAGTTAAGCAGAAAATTAGACCGTAACTCAATTTATTCGAAATTAACTTTCTAGTCTGTTAATATAGTATTAATTTTATTTATTCGAAACAGAATAGCGCAAGACGTTTAATTAACCAGATTCGTTAGTAATTAATTTTTTTATTTATTACGGAGCACAGATATTGCATTTTAGGAACTGAAGAACATCAGCTGAGACTGCAGAATAATTCATTAATCACTCTATTACTACCAACAAACAGTTAATGGCTCAACTTCCCTGGGATTAATGATCATCGTCGTAATTGCTGTGTTATCCACACCGGTAATAACTTGAGGGAGCTTAGTTCTGAGAAATAACGTTACTAAATCTTCGGAACGTAATTCTGTAAACCCATCAAGTTAAAGTTACTACTTACACTATGATATTACTTCTATCTGATTTTCTTTGTTTTCAGAAGCTTCTTGCCTTTCTGTCAAAGGTCATTGTTTCGATATATAATAGATGAGGGTAGAAATGGAGTTATTCTTATGATTAGATATGAAGATACGAGTAACGTGATTTGAATATTTTCACAAGAAATTTTTTCCATACAGACGACCCAACAGTCGGTTTACCAGAATCTTTTCACTCAATCCGTGGACACTTTTAACATTTTTTTCTAATGACGCGTTACACTTTTGTAAGTTATATGATTAAAGGTTGGATTAAGCTTAACATATTTAACATTGTTATATATTTAGTATTTACAATGATATGGTAGCTATTATTACAACCAACTTGTTATCAGTGATATTCTCAGAGGAATGAACCTTGCTGATGAGATCTTGTATGGATCCGAGCTTTCCTGAAAATTCTTGGCATGTCATGGAAACGTTTGTTAATATGGTCAACATAGCCTGAATTGTTTCTGTACTCATTCTGGATATAGCCAGTATTGAACTTTCTACTAATTCAAAAGAATATCACAGACAAAGTAGCCGCACTCAGCAAGGAGACATGATTTACCAAATATGTTGCGTCCAAAAGCAGCATTTTTGTAATTTTCTTTTATTCTTAGGTGCGCACATGGAAAGAAGTCTGCTTCGTAGTTCTTTCTTTGGAGGAATGTATTAGCCAATCAGGACTTATCAAAAATTTCCCCGCGGTTAAAAAAAAATATCAGGGAACACTAAAACAAAATCGGAGGCATTCAGGGAACAAATTCCACACGGAGACGGAGAGCTAAATACGGGGACTGTCCCCCTAGAAGCAAAAGTCATTCAGATAGCTGTGAAATATTGAGCGTGGTAACATTCTGACCTCCCATTCGGGAGGACATGGGTATAAATCCCCTTCCGACCATCTTGCGCTATATTTTTTTCCGTGGTTTTTCTAAATTACTCCAAGTGAATTCCGCGATGGTTCCTTCAAAATGCCAGGGCTGAATTCCTTCCCGTTCACTGTTTCCAGTCCTTTCCCACCTATGATGACCTCCATGTCGACAAGGCGTAAAGCCGCATGCAAACAAATATAGTACGTTCATCCACTTTACTTTATCCCGCTATGCACGGATAGCTTTTTAAAGTTGCGACGTGTTTCTTAGCCTGACGCCTCCCGGGGAGGAAAGTTGTGTTGCCATCTGTATGGGAAACATGGAACTACGTTCTGTGTGAGGTATATGCAGTTCTGTTTTTGAAATGCGTACTTTGTGGGACGGAGATTGGGGTGCGTGCCAGAATTTGCCTTAATGACTCCGGGAAACCGCCAAAAAAACACAATCTTTTATCCAGTGTGGTGGCTTCAAACTGGAGAGCCGCCTTTTTAACTATAATAATTGATTTACTAATGTCTGTAACGAATTTCTTGATGAATAAACAACGGAAGGGTTATGTAATCTATCTACCGCGCTACTACAGAATTATCTTCGTTGTTGAACGACTAACAATAACTTCACCAGCAATTAGGTTACGCTACGATCAACACAATACACTTTTTCCGTCGACACGGTTATCAGTGAGAAATCTATCTCCGCTTTTTAATTATTATTTTTTACGTATTTTCCTGTTAACATCATTTTTCTTGCAGGAAATTTTTTTTTTTGCTTATGGCTTTACACCTTGTCGACGCCGAGGTCATTAGAAGCAGGAATTCGGTCATGACCTTTTAGAAGGAACCATCCTGGCATTTCCCTGGGGTGATTTCGGGAAGCCATAGAAAACCGAAATCAGATGTCCAGACAGGTTTTCTGGGAATCGATATAATTAACTCTGCGGCTTCGAATTAAAGGCTGAATACCCGATACTGACCATGGTGTCAGTGTAGCTTTACATTTCTTTATTACTGTTTTGATCAGATATTAATTTTATACGCCGTCGCTACTTAAGGTAATGTGATGAAATGAAACTTAAATTGTAGGACATGCTCTCTGCTTTGAAACTGTCAAAACTTCGTCAAAATGTGTTTAATAGCTGTCACGGCTGTGTGAGGTAACAGATAAATAAATTATGTTCAAAGAAATTTGTATTTCCTACTCCCGCTCCAGGTGGTGTAACGTGTTCAAACGTACAGTGATAAGCTAAAACACTATGACCACTGCCCACCGCGATATTGAATGCCGTCTGGTGCGTTGCGGATATTTCATGTGGTAAGGCAAGCATATAAGCGTAGCAGAAACGTACGGGGAGTCATTCAAGCGCAATACGTGTGACAAATGATGAAAACCACTGACATAAGTAACTTCGACAAAAGTATGGTGAGTGAACGGTTAAAGTTCTGGCCTCGCATCGCATTCGGGAGGATGTGGGTCCGAATCCCCGTCCGGCCATCGAGATTTTGGTTTTCCATGGTTCCCAAAATCACTCCAGGCAAATTCCCGGATATTTCCTTCAGAAGTCCGTGGCCGAATTCCTTCACGTTCCTTTCCCGCGGTCCTTTCCCGCCTCTAATGACCTCGACGTCGACGAAGTGTAAAGCCACAAGGAAAGAAAAGACAGACTATTCAGTTGTTTGCGTGCTGTAGTAGCAAGCATGTATGAAAAGTGCTTGAAGTATGGAGAAACCATGAGTGGGTGACAAGGTGGAAGTCCGAGGCTTTCCCGCCCGGTTTGTAAAGTAGGCAAATATGACTTCAGAGTACAATGCTGGTGCAGGCACAAGTGTTTCAGCGCACATTATTGATGGTTGGACTCAGGAGCAGACGGCCCTTACGTGTTCCCATGTTGACCCAACGACGTCGTTAATTACGATTGTATAGGGCTCTAGATCATCTACATTGGACCGTGGATTATTGGAAACATGTCGTCTGGTCTACTGAGTCATGTTTCTTGTTCAACTAGGTCGTTCGATACGCCGTCTTCCAGGCGAACAGCTGATCGAAACAGGCGTCACCGCTCCACAGACGTAGGCCGGTTGGTACAGTATTATGATATGGGGGACATTCACCTGGACATCCATGTGACTTGTGGTAGTGCTCGGAGGCACCGTGACAACTGTGGACTACGTAAAAATCATTGTGGACCACCTGAATCTCTTTATACCTCATTATTTCCACAATGGCGATGGCATCTTGCAGCAGGATAACTTTCAGTGTCACAAAGCCATAATCGTGGCACAGTGGTTTGAGGAGCATGATAGTGAGCTCACGTTGGTGTCTTAGCCACCAAATTTGCCTGACGTCATCCCGATAGAACACATCTGGGACCCTGTCGGGCGCCAGCTCCGCGCCCATAAACACCTGCTTGTAAAGTGCGCGTAGAGATCTGGTGCCAGATACCTCCAAAAACCTACCAAGCAGTTGCCGAATCCAAACCCCGCCAAATCACTACCGTATTGCGTTCCTAAGTTGGACCAACATGCTAATAAGAAGGTATTCACAAAATTTTGGCACATCAGTGTATATCTGATTATAAGTCAGAAACTGTGCTAACCCCATCCAAATTGGTTCAGCAGTTTTGAAGTTAAGCCAGATCATAGACAAAAATGTTTGAGTTTGAAAACAGATTTTAGTATCCTGCTTGGGCGCCGGTTGACGTGGCGTTATAAGATATACGTCAGATTTTAAGTCAGACTCTAAGCTTTCAAACTTTGAAAACCCCATCAAATTCTGTTGAGTACTAGTAGTATATAAAAGCCGGTTCTACTTTAAAAAGGCACCACCGCCACCCGCCCTGCACCCTCCCCCACCTCATGCGGCCAAGGCGCCGCCGCTCTATTACCTGCGGGAATTAATGACTTTCAATTTCCGTTACAGGGATAATAAACGAGGCTTTTGCCTACCTGTGGCCGCCCGCTGCCTTTTAATTAAAATTTCTGCCGGATAATAAACGAGGCTATTGTATACCTTCGAAGATTGTTTGGGCCACCCACTGCCCTTTAATTAAAATTTCGGCCGGTTAATAAACGAGGTTATTACCTACCTGCGAAAATTGCTTCGGTCAGCCCGCACCTTCCCCCTCTACCGGAGCCAGGTGCAGACCGCTACCTGCCGCCCTGGGAACCGGTTATGTTAATTAGTAGGCGCCCGCTAAGCTACCTGCCTACCGCGAGGGCGGTAAACCTCCAAACCGGCTTCAGTTTACAGAGATATCGACACTGTATGAGGTGGATAAAAATTGCCCAGATACATGACCATTTTTTCTGAACAGTGGTCTTAAAATAGTAATTATTCACAATTTCATCGATTTTGACAAAAGTATTGATTAATCACGATTTTGTACAGAAATTCAGTCTAATATTCACATTTTCCTCTTTTTTTATACAGCGGTATTAAAATAGTAATTATTTACAAATTTGCCGTAACTATTGAAGTAATTAGCATATTCTCGTATAGTGTGGTGAACGGTTCAAAACCCCATCGGTGTAACAAAGCGGGAAGGAATTCTGTAAGACGAAGAAGGGATAGGGTGAAACCTGGTGCCAGCCCATTCAGGCCTTCTCTTCCGAAAGATACCGCCAGGCTTAACGTCCCCATCCAAGGTAGTTTACTAGAATTCGGTCAGTTTAGTTTTCCGTGATACGTGAATAATAACTTGTATGGCGGCCCGTTCAGGCCTACTCTTCCGAAAGATACCGCCAGGCTTAACGTTCCCATTGAGTGGTCGAATCACTATCAACAGTGTCGTATGCCTACACTCCATACACTCTGTGGAGAGGCTGAACCCAAACCAGGTATCATGAGAAAAATGAAATGAAATAACAAAATCATACTCAAGAGTACTGGCTGAAATGTGAAATGATAGGATGATTAATGAGATATTGTCAAACTTAGTAGTCAGTCCTGGAATAAGTAGCTCATTTCGGCTTACGGAATGCGGTGAGCAGTTGTAAGTGTAAATGTAGATTTCTGATGTCAAAGTAGGTGGCAGTGATCAAACTCGGCTGCACTATTTTCCGTGTTACGTTTCCTGTTGTTTGAAAACACAGAACTGTCGACGTTATTAGAGACGGGATGGAGACTTTGAACGGGAAGGAATTCAGCCATGGCATTTTGAAGGAACCATCCCCGCATTTACCTGTAGTGTTTTGGGGAAACCATGGAAAACCCAAATTTGGATGCTCGGATTGAGATTCGAAACCGCGTCCTCCCAAATGCGAGGCCAGTACGTTAACCGTTCACCCACCACGCTCTGTGTAGTATGAAAAGCATGAATCATAGTATGCTCGATTACACATACATACACACACACACCAATTTGAGTTGAAAGTAACAATTACATTGCTGATTCGAAGTACCAAATCGTTACTCGCAAATTCATTTCGTTACTCACTAATGTCGTACAGATGTCAGTTTGATTCGATAAACAAACGAATACATTAATCATTAGCTGCGGATAATGGATAATTTTTATATACTTGGAGTGTTTTCCTGAATTTCTTCTAACTGAAGGAGTATAGCATTCCGATCAAAGATATGTTAAATTCCTAAGTCTTCTCTTGCCAATATTCCACAGAAATAGCCAGAATGAACACAAATTCTCTCAGTTTACACTGATTTCAAAATCCCTATTGGTCGCAATGCTGGAATTCACCGAAGATAGCGTCCACTAAGTTCTAGATGATGTTATATAATTCGTGAAACTTTTCTTGGCTTATCGCCTAGTCACTGCAAACACTTCAACAACGAAACACACGTTCAGTGGTGTTTGTGCCGGTAGGAAGGGAAAAGTTTTTTTCGTAGCCATTAGAGACAATTTGTTTCTTGTATTTTTGGCTGGGAGTCCTCGAATAGTAATTCATATTCAAAAGTAACAGAGTTTCGATTTGTCACGCGCTCCGTCTATGTCGTGGCTAAAAAGCCTACAGTATTACGTTTCGGCATGGGAAGCGAAGCCCTCAAACACTTTCGTTTTTGTAGATAGGTGATTTGTTCTACACTTTTCAGCCAAACGTGTAAAAATTCTCTCATTTTAAACTGATTTCAAAATCCCCACGGTCGCAGTGCAGCAATTCAACTAAGATAGTCCTCACTAGGTTGTATATGATGTTTGATCTTTCGTGAAATTTTTCA